>OU343219.1:111081904-111155238 GCA_910596185.1 Chrysanthemum makinoi
CAAATTAATTAGTTTCAAAAGAAGTTGTATCAAAGTTCTAAGAATACCAACCTAAATTGTTTGATTCAAAAATTTGAGTTTTTATGTTAAAGCAAAACTTAATATTTTAGACATACTGTGGTATTTGGTCTATTTTACTTATTTAAATTAGACTCAGGCCATGAAAGTATCTTTAAGTGATAGTAGACTCAATTCCCTTTAAAATGATAGGTGGCTCGAAACGCACGACTTAACGGTTAATTAGTTATGATTTTTGAAGTTGCCCAAAAATCGCATACTGTACATACGGATTCCACGGAATCAAATAAATGGATCCGCCTTTATAAGATTTGGTGCCGTGGTCCTCTGGAGACAGATTCACCAAAAATAGTATTTGACATAGAGAAAACGTGTGTGACTTACTAGATTTCATAGTAAACATATAATACACATACTTAACAACATATCTACTTATGTAACTTATCTTAAACATTTACGGAGGTGATTTTTCAACAAGATTTATAGTTATCCCAAACACTCCTTTAAAATCATATTTCTTCGTAAATTTTATAAAGCACACATATAATACAATACTTACTAGTTCTTTCAACAAACTTTTATTTTATTTTTCAAGAAAACCTTCAATCTTGTATACAAAGTTACATTTAACAACAAAATTTCTAAGTATAACAAGCAAAGCATTTTTCATATTATTTTTCGCTTCAATGGTAATTTGATACATGTATCGTACTCTATTTTAAAAACCATTTGTTTTGAAAATAAGAGCTACATGGCTCTGATACCAATTGTGAAAACGTAGAGGGGGTGAATACGTTACCGTTTAAAAATTTAGATCTTTAGTATCAAATCGCTTATGAAGCTTGTTATAATATGAAAGTACCAATTATTGTTTGTGACTAATATAAAGCATGGTAGACCAAGTTGTCACACAATCATGAACATCAAACCACATCACAAACAATAGTATAGTGCAAGTATAAAAGTAAAGTGATAAAGAAAGGAAAGTGCAAACCGAACACGAGGATTTATAGTGGTTCGGTCACGGATCTCCCTTTCGCCCTACTCCACTCCTCGAGTATCCAACTCGAGAGTTACTTCACTAAATCAACAAGCTCCCTTCTCGGCGGAGAAAACCTTACAATCGCGCTACACTTTTTCCAGTACCAAGCTAAATATCGGGTTCTAGTTCGAGGTAGAACCAACCTAACGTCGCCTATACAATATTTCGACACTAAGCTAGATGTCGCTTCTTTCCAGGGTAAAACCACTCCCAATATGTTTTATGGCCCAACATAATAAACCTTGTGTTTTATGGCACAAACACATAAACCATCTAATCTAGTTTGGTGAAAGTGTTGTTATGATGCAATGATGTTTACACTAATGATCCATGACACAAATGTCTAATGGATATGAATAACTACTTCTAAATGAACTTCCATTGATAGAAAGCCTTCATGATGAAGATCACAAGTTCCCTAAACTTGTTGTGATAGATCTTCACTTGTGATGAGTGGGGATGGCTAATCTCCAGCTTTCCTTGGTTGGTCAATGTAGAGTATGCTTACAACAAAGATGAATGTTAGAAGCATTATGATCATGTGATTGTGAGGGTGATTAATGTATGTTTCTACATTGTTGTCTACATATCTAAATGATGCAATAAGGGTAGAGAGAAAGTGTGTTCAAGGGATGCTTAAACAACTTGGTTTGGCTTGCTATTTATAGCCAAAATGGACAGAGCGTCCCACGGACCACGGAAACCCTCAAAGGGTTCCGCCAGTGTACCATTTTGGTGCCGCGGGGGTCTGACAGCAAGATTACCAAAATCTTACCAAAGTCAACCAAATCCATCCAAGATTGTGTAAGCTATGTAGAGTCCAAATCTAAACAAAATATTCTATGAAATCTTCTAAAGATTACAAGGATGATGCATGCCATGATGTAATATGTATTTCCATTTTAGATCAAAAGGTTTATCAAAGTAAACTTGTAAAATGTATTATGTAACTAGTTAATAAAATGTCTAGTTACCTTTTTGAAATACTTGTGAATGCAAAATGTAAAATGAGGTTCGAAATAGAATGGTTAACCTATTAAAATACTTAGTGACTCTAGACGTATTTTAAACATTCTAAATGATTTGTTAATGGGTTTGATCATAATGCCACATAACAAACATGTACTACAAACTTACCTGTGTTGTATACGAGGACTTGAGATATCGAGAGGAGTTGAATGTATGTTGAGACAAAGTGTGATTACAAGTAACTTGTACATTTAACGTTATGTATTACAAGTTACATGTTTGTCATCAATCAAAACAAACGAGACTGTAGATTAAATATCGTAATATTTGCACTAACACTATGGGATTAGTAGATAATACTAACAGGATTTTTTACCAAGAAAAAGGAATCACATATTATCATTGTTCAAATATACGCTGATGACATTATATTCGGATCAACTTGTCAAGAATTATGTGATGATTTCTCTAAATCATGCACTAATTTACTTTGAAATAAGTATGATGGGTAAGTTAAATTTCTTTCTAGGACTTCAAATAAAACAACTAGAAGATGGCATTTTTTTTAACCAATCTAAATAAATAAAAGACATGCTTAAGAAATTTGGTCTTGAAGATTCCAAACCAACTAAGACACCCATGTCCTCATACACTAAACTTACCAAGGATGAGGAAGGTGAATCCGTAGATAACACTAAATATAGAGGAATGATTGGTAGCCTACTCTATCTTACGGCTAGTAGACCCGACATTATGTTTAGTGTTTGTCTATGTGCTCGCTTTCAAGAAAACCCAAAGGCATCACACTTAGAAGCCTTAAAAGGATTTTTAGATACATTAAGGGAACAACGTGTTTAGGATTATGGTATCCCAAAGGAACGGGTGTAAAACCATAGTGTATGCCGACTCGGATCATGCCGGTGACTATGTCGATAGAAAAAGTACAAGTGGTATTTGCACTTTTGTTGGACATTGTCTCATCTCATGGTTTGCAAAGAAGCAAACGGCCTTGCCATCTCAACTACTAAGCCGAGCCGCCTCAGCCGAAAAGGCATGTCAACAAGCTCTTTGGATGAAGCAAGCTCTCGTAGATTACTGAATTCATCTCAACGACATTGTGATACTTTGAGACAACAAAGGAGCCATCGATCTCAGCAAATCCGTTCAACATGCTGTACAAAGCATATTGAAATCCGCCATCACTTCTTCTTAGCGACAATGTTCAAAAAGAAACATTTCAATCGAGAAAGTATCCTCCGAAGACAACATTGACGACATCTTAACTAAGCCTCTTAAACGAGAACCTTTTAATCTTCTTAGACTTGGTTTAGGGTTAATGGAACCAAACATGTAGGATAAACATAGCCCAAAACATTAGAATAGTCAAAACTAAACATTTTGTCCTGTACCTGCTACTGTAGCCACGGCACCAAACGACAACACAGACGGAACCAAATATCTAGTGCCGCCTGGTCGTCCGTATGCTACAGAAGCAAAACTGCTTTATACAAATCATCCTCTTCCTCAAAACCCACTTTACCAAAACGTGTAAAACTTAAACGAAGCTCATCATTGTCACCTTCCCACTCACTAATCACTGAAGATAACATCATTGTAAGTATCCTAACTCCATTTTATCTCTTAATTCTGAGTCTAGGATTCTTATTTGTGCACAAAACTATCACAAATCATTACATGGGGTTTTATGTATGCTTTTATACCAAATATGAATTCAATTGGCAAAATACATAACTAGTCATTGAAATTAGGCACTACATTATCATATTGCATAAACAAATCATGCTTCCCACTAATTGATAGATAATGAATATAAGGCCTTGTTTAAACAACCAAACACCCCATGTCAAAAGTTTTGAAAAGCTTCTCACTTGTAGGAAAACAACTTTTTCATTGCTAATACAAATAGAAACGTTAAATTTTTATCACTTGCATGCTCTTGAATACTAAAGGTATTGCATAACTAATATGCATTCCCGGTATATTCAAATGAAGCCACATTGAATTAGGAGCATTTGGGTTATCTCATGGTATTTGCCAAACACCCTCTAAAACCATTTTGTGCATAAATGAGTCGAGATAACCGCAACTCCAAATTGTTTTCATATAGGCACACACTAGAACCAAAAACGTTAAAACTTATTCTCATTTTTTAACATATTAACTATTGTCCTTAGGAATAACCATGGTAGCCGCAAGATTCTATGATCACAAAGACACCCTTAACTACATTCCCAAACACCACAAAACCAAAGGACTTTACCAAAGAACAAGTAGAAATATTTAGGGGTCTAGAATCAAGGTATTTCCATGAGGGTAGAACCATTCACTCATCCTTCCTTGAAAATACCAACCTTCGTGAAGAACTAGCCGCCATTCAATTCGACTGTCCTCTTGACATCGATGAACCAATTTGTCCTAGGTTTGTGTTAGAATTCTATGCTAGTGTGACCGGCTTTAATGATGAAGACGATGATGAATTTTGTCTTAGGTTTAGAATCAATCAAACGACTACACCATCACCTTAGGCAACTTTGCTCAAGTGTTAGGAATTCCCAACCGAGGAACTTGTGTCTACACGAATAAGTGGTCACTCACGGCTCTTGATGCAATCAATGACCGCTCTCTTCCCTACCAAACCCGTTTGGCCGATAAGGATGTCATCCGTGAACACATTTTTAACCCAAAAAGTGATACAACCCGAGTTACCCGAAAGGGAAAAGAAGTAAACCGAGATCCATATGGAATGGAGCTAAATGAACATAAGCCCGAATTTAAGAAATGGGAGGAGCTACTTAGAGCCAACGCCATTAGCACCATAGGAAATAGGGATCACATTAACGCTTGCCTTTGTCATATGCTCTACAACTTGTCCACCCGTCAACCATTCAATTTAGCTTACTACATCGCTAGGAGAATGATTGATATTCCAACTCAAGGATCGGTTGCTCTTCCATACGGGATGCTCCTCACCAGTCTCTATAGAAACTTTGCACCAATTCGACCAAGTCCAAAAGGGATGCATCTACACTATGAGCTCATCCTCACATCTTGTACCTTTAAGTGATGAACGAGTTGCTAAGACAAAAGGCAAAAGAGCAAAACCTCCAACTCCATCATCATCATCATCAAATAGCTCCGAGGATGGTCTTCCAGCTCTCGCCTTCCGCCTCATGAGTATTATGCGTCTCTTCCCGAAATAGAGAATGAATCAGCGGAGTTCAAGCAAACTAAGGAAATGTTCAAGTGCCTTGGTAGGATGATGAACAAGATTTACAATAAGTTGGACAAATAAGGGTACTTTTAAGGAGTGTTTGGAACAATGCATTATCGTTAATGTTTGATACAATTTCGTTGTTTTATTATGTAGGATGATAATATAACCTGAAACAATGGTGAATGCTAACAATCTCATGCAGGGGGATAGCGCAAGTATGCTATCAAATTTTACCCATTTTCACTATAATGTGAAAATCAAAAAGCCTTGCTCAAAATACATGCTCCACTATGTTTATATATGTGTTATCTGCTTTTCCTAACTATAAATGTTTAGTATCACATGTTTTGAGAAGAAATTCAGGTTTCGGAAAAGTCCCCCACACCTAAAAACGTACTCTGTCCATTTTTCTACACTTCACGGATCAGACGGCACCATAAATTTGGTACCGTCCATTATGTAAATTGGTACCGCCGTACCTGTACAGGCGGACCAGACGACACCCTTTTTAGGGTTCCGGCCGTGTTTGATTTTGGTGTCGTGGATCCTTCAGGTAACTTTCTGAATTTCGACTATTTCGTGATTCCAAATTACCATCCAATGCTTATAAGTCAATCCTAACTTGCTTATACTCTTATTAGAACTAGTATAATTCACTTAGGTATATAAGAAATCCATTTTCCACCAAAATTCAAAAATTTGAAAAATCCACCCAAGGAGCCCTTTTGCATAAAGGAAGGAACCAAATTTTTGTACCTTCAAACCTGGGGTGATTCTGAATATTAGGAAAAATTCCACTCACTAGAACACATTTATTGCAAATCTTTTCTTCTTCACTCCATCTCTTTTGAATGGCTTGACTTGGGTGATATGACTAGCATTCAACCCACTTCCAAATCATTAGGAACCTCATCTCTTCAATGGTTTAACATCAAATCAAACACATTCCTCCATAATTTTTCACTTCTATAAATTGAGAGGTTTTACCATGATCGTCCTCACACCTTCTTCATTCTTACTATCATCTAGCAAAGACAAACCAAAGTCAAAAATGACAAAATCATCTCCAAAACCTTGCAAGAAGGCCGCTAGAATTAGTGTGAGGCCTTGTTGCTTCGTTAACCTTAGCTCCTCATCCGAGTCTTCTCCGCTCACACTTTCATCTCCCATCCGAGATGATACAAGCCTTACCTTAGCCACACCTACTCAATCACACATTGTGATCACCACTATACCACCAACAAAAACACCAACTTCACCTCCACCGGCACCCATCCAAACATCCAAAACACCCTCACCACCTTCACCAAGGTCTCCAACTCTCATTCCTATGGAGTTATTTTCCACTCCACCTACTTCACCAAATCCTTTCTTGGAGGACTTAGATGACTTGCCTCCTAGGCCAAATCATCCACCACCATTGCCATCATTTGGCTCAATTGAGCAGATGGCTCATGAGTCACCTCGGTCATCCTTTGACCCAAATGCCCCATTAGGGCCTAAACCTCTTCTCTTCCACCCCATCACAAAGACATTCATGGTCCTTTGTATGGGGATCATTCACTCCCCACATCAATGTCCCCTCATCTTAAGGACATTGAGGAGTGTATGTGGGATGCCAATCCCACTAGAGAGGAGATTCAAACGGAACTCCACAACCTCCTCCACCCAATTCACAGCATGGTGGACTCTCAATTGAGTGAGACAATGCAAATGCAAAGCGCTTTGCTTGCTTCCATCATGACCACCCCAAACATTTCCACCAACACCCATACAACTACCATTCCACCACCACAACCTCCCCAAACATACTACCCCCTAGGCATGGTTGCTCAACTTATGAGCAAACGGCCCAAACCGTTGATAGGACACGGGTTATGGTCCTTGACTTTCAAGAAGAAATGAGGTTCATCCTCAATCATATCCTTGAGCACCTCAACGCTCTTTCTCATCCACCATCAAATTAGGATGGTCATAGTTTAGCATTTCTAGTTTTCTCTTATTAGGATTATTTTTTTTCTTCTTGTACTAAAACACATCATTGTGTTCCCATTTCATGATCTTTATTCATGAAAATTTTAACTAATGAATGGTGTTTTTATTATAGTGTTGGTGCTTTTACATAGTGTTTGGAAATGCTTGTGAATGATCATTATTACTAACATTTTTTTCGTAGCTTTTACTTTCACAATCCATGTATCTTCCCATTACGCACCCAATTTAGGGGGAGCTTTGATCAAGGGGGAGACAATGGCTCGGGCTCATTACATTCCGCATCGCCTCTACTTTTTGTTGAGACAAAAAGGGGGAGAAAATATGATGTTGCGATTTAGGTTTGAAATAATGATGTGAAAGTAATAACAAGCCTATATACGTCTTTATATTGATCATCATATAGTACATGGTAGTTGTGTATGTCGTTTATAGAACCGGTTTAAGTTGTGAAAACATGTTTAGTTTATATATATCGTACTACCGTTCGGGCCATCACAATTCAGAGGTCATGTAGTAAACGTTCGAGGAGCTAGGACACTTTAATTCGTAAATCCAGCAACTCGTCGATTCGTTTACCCAAATGAAACCCCTCACATGAAACTCCCTAGTATTGTAGCACTTAATAGATAAGACATATGTTTTTTTTAAATATCATAAGTGTCATATGGTTTGTAAACACAAGTTACAAGGTTGTTTGGTTATAATTAGGAAATCATAGTGGTTATCACAAGTATCGTCATAATTTATGTGACAAGTGTTTAAAGAAAAGTTTCCAAGTTTCTAAATTGTAAAGTTGGTTATTAGAAGTATAGTTTCATGGTTTATCGAGGGAGTAGATCCAAATTGTATTGTATTCGTTTAGGTTTGTCAAGGCTAAGGCCTTTGGTTTTACGGTGTTGCACGGCTTAGGAAGCCTTAAGGTGAAATAGCCATGGCCTTGCCGTGGCTTTGGTCTCGGCTATCATGGTCTTGAGACTCATCCTTGGCCTTAGCCGTGGTTTTGGTCTCGGCTTAAGACCATTAGGCCTCTTGGTTTGCCTTTTAGTTGTGAAAAGTATAGTTTTATAGGGCGCTTCAGTTTTTGAAGGAAAGTGGCCTGTTTTAAGCGTTTTCAGGGCCCGAGCTTCCTTAAAGTAAAGGAAAACGTCGTCCGACAACTTTCGTGTTTTAAATTTTTGATGAAACAGACCAGAAGGCCTTGAAAAAAAATGGGCAGACCCTTAACAGTTTCAATTTGGCAGTTTCGGCGTTTTGGTTTTGCTAACTTCTTTTAGCCGTATCTTTTGACTCGTGTACTCGTTTTGGGTTATTCAAATTGCTATGTTTTCCTTGTAAAATCCTTTTTAACAGTATGTAAGTGTCTAATATCATGGTTATACTATTTTTGTCGTATTTCACAATATATGTCACTAGTTTTCTTGTTTACATCCATTTAGCTAACATATTGTTTCCTTTAACTTGTTTTAATGGTTTTTGTACATCATGAACACAATATAAAGACCATATATAGCATATAGCAAGTATGAAAACATAGTAAAAATGATGAGTGAGCTAGGCTTGTCTTACAACTTTTGGCTTTCACTTAAGAAAGGAAATCAAGAAAAGAACTAGGACCACTAAAACCTAAAGTTTCAACAATAACTCCTAGCTTCCATATCCTTCAACCAAAGGCTTGAAACTCTTGTAACACAACTATTTATGTCGCAATAGTGATGCATAGGATATACAATATCCTTTTAACAAAATGAAAGCTTAACGCATGAATCTTAGTCATAATGTTCTTTGAAACATCATGTTTTCCTAAATGAAGATATGAAGCCAAAGTGTTTGAATCGGATAGTCCCATCTAAATAAACTTGGTCTCAAGATTATATTCACTAGATGATGACAAGAGCAATTCACTCGAGTTTCTTATGTATACTCCTCAAGAGTCATTGTTGCTTGGGTGTATGATGTTGGCTTTGAGATTGCATTTTAACATATGTTGTTAAAATGTTGATTTGAGGTTTAACGAAATTTATGCAGAAGTTTAACGACAAAGTATTACTAATACTTTGATAATTTGTGAAGGTAGTACTACTTATACCTAGTGCAAATTGACAACAATTACCAAGAGCACCATGCTTATTTGATAGTTGAGGTTCTACCCGTAATGAATTATCTAAGTCCTTATATGTGGGAAAGGATGGTTGAGTTTGTTCAAACATGCATTTGATTTGTACAAGTGTTGGAATCAAGAGCTTTTTGAGCAATACACTCAACGAATTCAAATGATGGTAAGGATGGTGGATTGGTTGATCTAGGTGGTAGGACTTCTAGTGTGTCTAAATAAGGATGTGGTGATGTAGGGGTTTGTTGTGCTATGGGAGTACTTAGGTTGATTGTCCATAGATGTTGAACACAAAAAGTACGGATACTAATTCTTATGGTTCATTGGTTGCTACAACTAGTGGGTGAAGTGCTTGAAGTTTTGGTTATGTCTATGAAGCTTAGGGTTTGAGGTATAGGTTCACCTTGAAAGGGCACGTTTGATTTAAAGGATGCTCTTGGAAGTTCATGAGCAACACGCTTAATGGTGCCAAAAGATGGAAGAGGGATAGTAGGTGTCAAAGAGGGATAAGTGGCACAGTGGTTGTTTGTTTTGGATAAGTGTTTTAACGTGTGTTGTTAAAATACTTGGGTGTTGATTTTTCGGATATGACTTTTAATGACTACAATCGTAAGTCGCATATACTTGAATATTTCGGATGAAATACTTAAGTTGTCAATCTTAATTTGTTGAGATTATAAAGCTTAGATTGAACTCAAGGATAACAAGACTTGATAGTATGTCTTTAACATACGTGTGAGTTATGACTCTATGTAAATACTTATCGTCTTGAAGGATGACACATTATTTTCATGTTTAACCAAGTGAGGAAATACATGTAGATACAAAGCAATATCTAAAGTCATATGTTAGACTTGCGTATGATATCTTTGAAAGTAATGAGTACGGATTTGTTAGTCTTGGTAAGTCATCTAAGTCATCCGCAAACGGGTGAGGAGATGTTGGTGGTGTTTGCACAAAGTACAAGTTTTGGAGACTTTGGTAGTGAAGGTGTTTTGGATGATGGTGGGTGATGTTGGTGGTGGAGTTGGAGTACTCAAGTTTAAAAATTCCACATCTTGAATGGGTGATGAGATGTTGAGAGGTGAAGAGTCTGAGGATGAAGAGTTCAAGTTAATGAAGCAACAAAATCGAAGGCTAATCCTAGTGGTTTTCTTAAGTGGCTTATTTGAGGTTAAGGATTTAGTCATTTTGACTTTGCTTTAAGAAATGCTAAGCTTGAGGAAAAGTAACAGTGAAGGTGTGAAAATGATCATCCTGAATGTGTCGATTTATGGAACTAAGGATTCATGGATTTGATGTTAATCCATACAAAGATGGTAGTTTCTAATAAGATGGAAGTGTCTAAAATCATGTCAAACATCCTAAGTTAATCCATTGAGGATGTGTTGAGTGAGGTATGAAAGATATGCATTAACAACTATCCTAGAAACAAAATTTGGTAAATTAGATTGCGGGATTTAGTAAAATTCAACAACTTACCTGTAGGATCCACGACACCAATTGTTTGCACATGCGGAACCCTTAATTTGGTGCCGCCTGGTCCGCCTGTACAGGAACGGCGGTACCAAAATGTATAACAGACGGTACCAAATTTTTGGTGCCGTCTAATCCGTGGACACCAGAAAACTTCACAGACCCATTTTTTAGGTGTCGGGAGTTTTTCGAAACCTGAATTTTTGCTTAAAACATGTGACATTAATCATTTCTAGTTAGGAAAAGTCAATAAAACATATACAAACATAGTGGAGCATAGACTTTGACCAAGGGCTAACGATTTTCACATATAAGTGAAAATGGGTAAAATTTGATAACACCCTGTGTTATCCTCCCATGAACCGGTTAGCATACATCAATGTTTTAAGTTAGTTTATCATCCTACGCGAAAACACATAAATTACATCATACAACATTTTTTTTGTCCTTGTACCAAACACTCTCTTAAAACCTCCATTTTTCAAAGTACTTAACTAATTTAGTTAGTACTTATTGCTAGCGATGTTACAACATTTCATAAGTTATGTGAGATGTTAGTATAACCTATGCAAAGAAAGTGATCTAATTCTACAAGCGATGGTAAAACAATTTTCCAACTTAGTGCACAAAATCTAGCAAATATCCTATTGTGCATAAACAAGAAATCGTCAAACAAGCGAATAAGTAACATGGCAAGATTGACACTTATATTATGCAAACAAACAAGTGTAAACAACAATTTGAAAATAAGCAAGCAACATATATGCAAACAATCATAAACAAGTGGTCATTTAGCATAGTATGACAAGAAAAACACTTATCGCCATTTAGCGTTTAAATATGACGATGTATACCAAGCTTGATTATTTTCCTTTAAACATATTACCAAATTAATTAGTTTCAAAAGAAGTTGTATCAAAGTTCTAAGAATACCAACCTAAATTGTTTGATTCAAAAATTTGAGTTTTTATGTTAAAGCGAAACTTAATATTTTAGACATACTGTGGTATTTGGTCTATTTTACTTATTTAAATTAGACTCAGGCCATGAAAGTATTTTTAAGTGAAAGTAGACTCAATTCCCTTTAAAATGATAGGTGGCTCGACTCGTACGGACTTACGGTTAATTAGTTATGATTTTTTGAAGTTGCCCAACGCATCTTTATGTACACGACGGATTCCACGGAAATAAATAAAGGGATCCGCCCTTTATAAGATTTGGTGCCGTGGTCCTCTGAGGCAGATTCACCAAAACTAGTATTTGACATAGAGAAACGTGTGTGACTTACTAGATTTCATAGTAAACATATAATACACATACTTAACAACATATCTACTTATGTAACTTATCTTAAACATTTACGGAGGTGATTTTTCAACAAGATTTATAGTTATCCCAAACACTCCTTTAAAATCATATTTCTTCGTAAATTTTCTATAAGCACACAATACAATACTTACTAGTTCTTTCAACAAACTTTTATTTTATTTTTCAAGAAAACCTTCAATCTTGTATACAAAGTTACATTTAACAACAAAATTTCTAAGTATAACAAGCAAAGCATTTTTCATATTATTTTCGCTTCAATGGTAATTTGATACATGTATCGTACTCTATTTTAAAAACCATTTGTTTTGAAAATAAGAGCTACGTGGCTCTGATACCAATTGTGGAAACGTAGAGGGGGGTGAATACGTTACCGCTTAAAAAATTTAGATCTTTAGTATCAAATCGCTTATGAAGCTTGTTATAATATGAAAGTACCAATTATTGTTTGTGACTAATATAAAGCATGGTAGACCAAGTTGTCACACAATCATGAACATCAAACCACATCACAAACAATAGTATAGTGCAAGTATAAAAGTAAAGTGATAAAGAAAGGAAAGTGCAAACCGAACACGAGGATTTATAGTGGTTCGGTCACGGATCTCCTTTCCGCCCTACTCCACTCCCCGAGTACCCAACTTGAGAGTTACTTCACTAAATCAACAAGCTCCCTTCTCGACGGAGAAAACCTTACAATCGTCGCTTACACTTTTTCCGGTACAAAGCTAAATACCGGGTTCTAGTTCGAGGTAGAACCAACCTAACGTCGCCTATACAATATTTCCGATACTAAGCTAGATGTCGAGTTCTTTCCAAGGGTACAACCACTCCCAATATGTTTTATGGCCCAACATAATAAACCTTGTGTTTTATGGCACAAACACATAAACCATCTAATCTAGTTTGGTGAAAGTGTTGTTATGATGCAATGATGTTTACACTAATGATCCATGACGCAAATGTCTAATGGATATGAATAACTACTTCTAAATGAACTTCCATTGATAGGAAGCCTTCATGATGAAGATCACAAGTTCCCTAAACTTGTTGTGATAGATCTTCAGCTTGTGATGAGTGGGGATGGCTAAATCTCCAAGCTTTCCTTGGTTGATCAATGTAGAGTATGCTTACAACAAAGATGAATGTTAGAAGCATTATGATCATGTGATTGTGAGGGTGATTAATGTATGTTTCTACATTGTTATCTACATATCTAAATGATGCAATAAGGGTAGAGAGAAAGTGTGTTCAAGGGATGCTTAAACAACTTGGTTTGGCTTGCTATTTATAGCCAAAATGGACAGGAGCGTCCACGGACCACGGAACCCTCAAAAGGTTCCGCGTGTACCATTTTGGTACAGTGGGGGTCTGACAGCAAGATTACCAAAATCTTACCAAAGTCAACCAAATCCATCCAAGATTGTGTAAGCTATGTAGAGTCCAAATCTAAACAAAATATTCTATGAAATCTTCTAAAGATTACAAGGATGATGCATGCCATGATGTAATATGTATTTCCATTTTAGATCAAAAAGTTTATCAAAGTAAACTTGTAAAATGTATTATGTAACTAGTTAATAAAATGTCTAGTTACCTTTTTGAAATACTTGTGAATACAAAATGTAAAATGAGGTTCGAAATAGAATGGTTAACCTATTAAAATACTTAGTGACTCTAGACGTATTTTAAACATTCTAAATGATTTGTTATTGGGTTTGATCATAATGCCACATAACAAACATGTACGAACCTGTGTTGTAACATACGAGGACTTGAGACATCGAGAGGAGTTGAATGTATGTTGAGACAAAGTGTGATTACAAGTAACTTGTACATTTTACGTTATGTATTACAAGTTACATGTTTGTCATCAATCAAAACAAACGAGACTGTAGATTAAATATCGTAATATTTGCACTAACACTATGGGATTAGTAGATAATACTCTTTTTACCAAGAAAAAGGAATCACATATTATCATTGTTCAAATATACGTTGATGACATTATATTCGGATCAACTTGTCAAGAATTATGTGATGATTTCTCTAAAATCATGCACGACGACTTTGAAATAAGTATGATGGGTAAGTTAAATTTCTTTCTAGGACTTCAAATAAAACAACTAGAAGATGGCATTTTTTTTAACCAATCTAAATAAATAAAAGACATGCTTAAGAAATTTGGTCTTGAAGATTCCAAACCAACTAAGACACCCATGTCCTCATACACTAAACTTACCAAGGATGAGGAAGGTGAATCCGTAGATAACACTAAATATAGAGGAATGATTGGTAGCCTACTCTATCTTACGGCTAGTAGACCCGACATTATGTTTAGTGTTTGTCTATGTGCTCGCTTTCAAGAAAACCCAAAGGCATCACACTTAGAAGCCTTAAAAAGGATTTTTAGATACATTAAGGGAACAACGTGTTTAGGATTATGGTATCCCAAAGGAACGGGTGTAGAAACCATAGTGTACAACCATAATGTTTGTGTGGATTACGTTGTTATACACCCATAATGTTGAAAACAAAACAATTATTATTTCACTAAACTCATGCAACCAAGGCGTTAACGTGTTCCAATATAAATTGGTGAAAATGTTGGTACCAGCCCTAATAGGTAAAATTGCCGTTTTACCTAATGTTACTCAAATATAGTGCGTTTGTTTGCCTACCCAGTCAACATAAACGGGATTCGTCAATCCCAATAGATCTATTCACAATATTCGCGCCCACTCTCTCTAGTGATTAATGGTTCATGATTAGGGACTTATGTTTGACAAATGCGGTAACTTAGTGACAATAAAACAATCAGATAAGCATATAGTTTGAAAGCAATGTGTTCGATTTAAAATAAAGCATGTATCTCCCCCAAGGGTTTGTAAAACAATTGAATGATAGAAAATGGGGCTATGAACTCACCGTGAGTTAATGATATCAAATATATAGTGAGGAAGATGGATATGCCGTGAGAACCTCTACGAGCAACCTAGAATATGATGTTGCGATTTAGGTTTGAAATAATGATGTGAAAGTAATAACAATCCTATATACGTCTTTATATTGATCATCATATAGTACATGGTAGTTGTGTATGTCGTTTATAGAACCGGTTTAAGTTGTGAAAACATGTTTAGTTTATATATATCGTACTACCGTTCGGGCCATCACAATTCAGAGGTCATGTAGTAAACGTTCGAGGAGCTAGGACACTTTAATTCGTAAATCCAGCAACTCGTCGATTCGTTTACCCAAATGAAACCCCTCACATGAAGCTCCCTAGTATTGTAGCACTTAATAGATAAGACATATGTTTTTTTTAAATATCATAAGTGTCATATGGTTTGTAAACACAAGTTACAAGGTTGTTTGGTTATAATTAGGAAATCATAGTGGTTATCACAAGTATCGTCATAATTTATGTGACAAGTGTTTAAAGAAAAGTTTCCAAGTTTCTAAATTGTAAAGTTGGTTATTAGAAGTATAGTTTCATGGTTTATCGAGGGAGTAGATCCAAATTGTATTATATTCGTTTAGGTTTGTCAAGGCTAAGGCCTTTGGTTTACGGTGTCGGCTTAGGAAGCCTTAAGGCTTTAGCCATGGCCTTGTCGTGGCTTTGGTCTTGGCTATCATGGTCTTGAGACTCATCCTTGGCCTTAGCCGTGGTTGTGGTCTCGGCTTAAGACCATTAGGCCTCTTGGTTTGCCTTTAGTTGTGAAAAAGTATAGTTTTATAGGGCAGTTTCAGTTTTTGAAGGAAAGTGGCCTGTTTTAAGCGTTTTCAGGGCCCGAGCTTCCTTAAAGTAAAGGAAAACGTCGCTCCGGACAACTTTCATGTTTTAACTTTTTGATGAAACAGACCAGAAGGCCTTGAAAAAAAATGGGCAGACCCTTAACAGTTTCAATTTGGCAGTTTCGGCGTTTTGGTTTTGCTAACTTCTTTTGGCCGTATCTTTTGACTCGTGTACTCGTTTTGGGTTATTCAAATTGCTATGTTTTCCTTATAAAATCCTTTTTAACAGTATGTAAGTGTCTAATATCATGGTTATACTATTTTTGTCGTATTTCACAATATATGTCACTAGTTTTCTTGTTTACATCCATTTAGCTAACATATTGTTTCCTTTAACTTGTTTTAATGGTTTTTGTACATCATGAACACAATATAAAGACCATATATAGCATATAGCAAGTATGAAAACATCGTAAAAATGATGAGTGAGCTAGGCTTGTCTTACAACTTTTGGCTTTCACTTAAGAAAGGAAATCAAGAAAAGAACTAGGACCACTAAAACCTAAAGTTTCAACAATAACTCCTAGCTTCCATATCCTTCAACCAAAGGCTTGAAACTCTTGATAAATAGCTAGGAATACTTGTAGGAATTCTTGTAGGAATGCTTGAAAAACTTCCCCTAAAGTCACCCTTGTGTAGCTTGTAAATTCACCAAAGGATGAAGAAACTATAACTTGGATCAAGTAAAGCTTTACAAGAGCTTTAGAATTGATATAGAATTTATTACTTGAAAATTAACTAATGGATTGCTCTTGATTATTGTTGTGGCTGGTTTTTAGGATGAAAAGGAAGAGAAATTATACTTGGTCTTATAGGTAGATGAGGAGGTTAAGAAACTATATATTTTGCAAGCTTACTTAGTAAGTTTTAACACTTGTTCTCATCTAATTTCATCAAGGCTTATCACAAGCCAACAAGGCTTGTGACTAGTCACAAATTTCGTTCATATCTTATCTTGGATGACTATTTATGATTTTTTGTGATATCTTGCTTTTACGGAGTGAGTTTTGGTCCGGTTAATCGCTAACTGTAAGTCGTAAAGTCACAAAACTTAAAACCGGGTATCCTAAAAATATGAATCTTATAAATATGTAAAAACTTATCAATATAATCAATAATAAAATATAAAATGAGTGGTAGGTTCCATCGGGTTGCTTAAACGCTGTTAAAGCTGGAAACGCGGGTCAAAAACGCGTAATTCGCGTAAAACGCAGAACTGGAAAACGTAAAATTCCAAAACTTGTGGAATTGTCGTAAAATGATAGAAATACATATTTCTAATGTTTATAGTGTTTTATGGACATATCGGGATGCCTGAATGACGTTTAAACCCTAAAGTAATTCTCGGACACGGTTTTGTGAAATTGGTTCTGAATGGATTCAACGTACGTCGTCAGGACGACTTGTCGAGTATCAATTTTCTTGTCATGATGGTAAAATAAAAATAAAAATTTTTACGGGATGAATAGTAAAAGTGAATAGTAAATGTTAATACAAATATCGTCATTAAACGTTATTTATATTTTTGATCTTTACCTAAGTTTTGTTAACGACAAAAGTAAATTTAATTTGTATAAAAGCTTAAAGCTTGTCAAGTTTAATAGATATTAAAACAAGTTTTTTTCAAACAATATATTCATCATTCAAGCATTTACTTTTATGATTAGTAACATCTTGATATGACTCTAATCATTATGTATGATAAGAGTTTTTAGAATGTGTTAGGTTCTTAAAACCAAACACTACTTAAGTACTTGCATATTTCAAAAAATAGAAATACAACATATGACATCATGTGATGCATCATGGAAATCATTGGAAGATTTCATTAGATATTTTGTGTGGATTTGTACTCTTCATATCTTGCACAATCTCACTTAGATAGAGTTGACTTTAGCAAAGATTTGATATCTTGGCTGTCAGACCGGCGGTACCAAATTGGTACACGGGCGGAACCCTTTTAAGGGTTTCGCGGTCCGTGGACGCTCCTGTCCATTTTGGCTATAAATAGCAATGCCAAGCCAAGTAGTTTTTCATCCCTTTCTAACATACTCTCATACATATCTTCTCTCTAACCTTTCTAACTCAGTTTCATATCATATTAGTGATCTCTTTTGTAGCAAAGAAGATCAAGTCACATTCAAGCTTCAAACGAGAAGTTGGAAGCCTTGTTTGTTTAGTGTTGTATGATCTTGTGTTGATTCATACTTCATTGTTGCATTAAACCATCATAATCTTGTGAGTGTGAGTGGTTAGTATTTTAGTCCTCAAAATACATTGTGTGTGGGAGTGGTTGTACCCTTGGAAAGAACTCGACATCTAGCTTAGTGTCGGAAATAGTGTAAGCGAAGTGTAAAGGTTTTCTCCGCCGGTGAAAGGAGCTTGTTGACTAGTGAAGTTAAACTCTCGAGTGTGAGACTCAAGGAGTGGAGTAGGGCAAGGAAAAAGAGTCCTTGTAGACCGAACCACTATAAACAACTTGTTGTGGTTTGATCATTTCTTTCCTTATTTACTCCTTACATATTGCTTGCATATTTCATTAACATATCTAAGATCAATATCAATTGATCTTTACAATAAGTTTCAAAACAAAGTTTTAATTGGTAAACTATTCAACCCCCCTTCTAGTTTTCTACAGTAACTTTTAAAAAAAATGAAAAGTAACCTGAAAATGCGGGTTGTTACAGATGACATTGGTGCTCTTATGGGTTTTGACTCTTCTAAACCAAATTTATTTATTTAATATGACGTAAGCTTTGCTATTAGGAGAGTAACCTAAAAAGATACCTTCGGTTGATTTAGGATCAAATTTTGTAAGGTAATCTTTAGTGTTAAGTAGAAAACATTAGCTACCAAAGACTCTAAAATGATCTAACATAGGATTTTTGCCTCAGAGTAACTCGTATGGAGTTTTACCTAAAAATGGTCTAATTAAGACTCGGTTAAGTATGTACATTAATGTATCAACAACATTGCACCAAAACTTTTGAGGTGTGGATTGCTCATTTAACATGGTGCGACTCATTTCTTGTAGGGTTCTATTCTTTCTTTCAACTCCCCCATTCGATTGTGGAGTGCGAGGGGCCGAGAAGCTGTGAGTAATACCATTAGTGTCACAAAAGGCTCCAAATTGCAATTCATTATCGAATTCCCTACCATGATCCGTTCTAATAGACAATATAGGACTTCCTAGTTGTCTTTGGATTTTCTTACTTAATATTTCAAAGTAATCAAGTGTTTCAGTTTTATACTTTAAAATTCTAGTCCATGTGTACTTAGAGTAATCATCCACTATAACCAAAGTGTAGTAGTTGCCTCCATAACTTTGGATAGCGGATGGACCAAATAAATCCATGTGTAGTAATTCTAGACACTTAGTTGTAGAGACCATGTTTTTAGCTTTGTGACTAGCATGGACTTGTTTTCCTATGTTACAAGCATCACAAAAGTGATGTTCATATTTTAATTTAGGTAGATCTCATACTAGATCTTTGGATGATAGCGATTGAAGAAGTCGCATATTGGCATGACCCAATCTTCGATGCCATAAGGTCGAAGTATCATCCATAGAAGCAAGAAAAAGTTTGTCTTTAGGTTCATTACCGATTTTAATGACATAGACTCCATGTTTCCTAATACCTCTAACTATAGTGATACCGTTTTTCAATATCTTACTACCGGTTTCATTAAAAAGTACGTTGCACTTCTTATCACATATTTGTCCTATACTTAAGAGGTTAAAGTTTAGGTTTTCTACGTGACACACATCGTTAATGGTTAGAGATTTGTTAGAAATCGTACCTTTACCAATGATTTTGCTTTTGCTATATCCAAATACCACATTTCCTCCATTGAAGGATTCATATGTGGAAAATAAGTCTTTATTGCCGGTCATGTGCCTCGTGCACCCGCTATCCTTGATCCACTCATCCGGATCTAGGTCGACCTTTAAGCACACCTAAAAAAACAATTAAATCAAAAGTTTGGTCCCCATTTGTTCATGGGTCCATTAGTGTTAAACATTCCATTCATGTTAGGCATATATGGAAAAGGTGAGTATGCGTTCCATGGTGAAAAGTTTTTAAATGGAAAACCGTTTTGCATATTTGGATTCCATCCCATTTGATGGTCACTTCTCGGATAAACATTATTAGGTCTCCTATATGTGTTCGGTTTTGAAAATGATAGACCTTTGTTTCTTGTAAAACTTTGATTTTGTCTTGGTAGTGGTTGTCTAATAGTAACATGGGTTGGTTTCTTCTCATTAACAATAACAAAATTGGTTCTAGAAGAGGAAGCTATATTATTGCTACTGTTTGCTTCAGCAGACCCACGGATCCCTGGCTGTACACTAGCCGGTTCCCTTTTTGTGGGATCCGTGGGATCCGTGACTACAGTGGTTTGTTTTTCTATTGCTTTTACGAATTGTGTTTCTTTATTTTCACTAGTTGACGCATCAAATTGCTGAAAGCCTAAACTTTTTTGGTTGTTTCCTGTTTTAACACTATCTAATATTATATCTAAAGTATTAGTATTCATTCTAGCAATCTTAGAGTCTAGATGATCAACTAGTGTTTGAAGTTGAACGCAAAGTTCACATTTCCCACTTGCTATCTTCCCTTTTCTAGACATTTTAATTTTGCTTTTAACTCAATGACTTCCTTTTCTGAACGTTGATTTTAGTTTTTCAAAAACTTGTTTTTGTTGATTACTTTTAAACTAATTTTGCAAAGCTTATCATATTCATTATGCAATGAGTCATCATCTAATGATGAGCTACTATAGCATTCGTGACATACCTCGTCATTTGCCATGAGAAAAATTTCCTCGTCCTTCTCCTCGCTCATTTCCCACGAACCGCTCACGAACGCATTTTGTTCATCACGTTTGGGATACTTACTAATAAAGTGGTTGGGATCCCCACATTTAAAGCAAGCGCGTTCATCCCTTGCCTTCTCGTCATCTTTGCTTTTTCGAAACCCTTTCTTTTCGTCATAAGGTTGCTTGACGTATCTTCCCTTTCTTCTAAAGAACTTGTTGAAGTCCCTTACCGCCATGGCATACTCCTCATCATCATTATCCGAAGAGGAGTTCTCTTCATCGCTTGAGACCTTCTTGGCTTTAAGGGCAAGAGATTTGCGCTTCTCATTCACTTTTGAGGCTTCGGAATCTTTAGCGAGGACAAGCTCATAGACTTTTAAATTGACTATGAGTTCATCAAGGGTGAGGATTGACAAGTCTTTTGATTCTTCGATTGCCGTCACCTTAGATCTCCACTTGGATGGAAGTGCCCTTAGATATTTCCTAACATGATTACGACTAGAGGAAGACTCATCAAGTGCTTGTAAAGATGTAATTATAGTATTAAAGTTAGCAAAAGAATGATCTATAGTATCCTCATTCGATATTGAAAATTGTTCATATTGTTGAACAAATAAATATATTTTATTGTTTTAACTTGTTGATTACCTTGATGTGTTACAACTAAAGAATTCCAAATTTCTTTAGAGGTTTTGAGCATGGAAATTCTTTCGAATTCCTTTTTGGGTAAAGCATTATATAAAACCATTTTAGCTTCACTATTTTTGGAAAGCTTTTTCTTAATATCATCGGTGAGTTTATCATGAGGTGTGTTAACTAAATTCCATTTTCATCTTTTGTAGTGGCTTCAAAATCGCCTTCAACAATGATGTACCAAAGATCAATATCTTTTGACTTCACATACGTTTCGAATCTATTTTTCCAATATATAAAACCGTTAGTTTCAAGTAGTGGAAGTCGTTGCATGGATTGCCCTTCCTTGTAATTTTCAGAACCCATAGTGATCGAAAAGTTTTTAAAATACGGTTTACTTTAAAACTTTTATAAACTTAGCCCTTGATGCCAATTGTGGAAAACTAGAAGGGGAGGGGGGTTGAATAGTTTTGCCGATTTTAAGTTAGTTTCAAAAAACTTTAGATTCGATGTTATGTGAAATCGTATGGATAAAGAGAAAGTATAGATCTAAGAGTAATGCAAATAAAGAAAGCAAGTAAAGTAAAGGATAGAAATGACACAACCGATTTATAGTGGTTCGGCTACAAGGACACCTTCCTTGCCCTACTCCACTCCCCGAGTCACCTACTCGAGAGTTCAAGCACTATGTAAACAATCTCCTTCAACTTGGCGGAAAAGCCTTCACAACGTCGCTTACATTTTTTTCGGTACGAAGCTAAATACTGAGTCCGTAACACGGAGGACCAAACCAACACTACTATAACACAACAAATATGTGAAATATGAAATACAATATCTTCGCTACAGAAATCTTGTGGAGGAACAAATCAATCAAGGACCCTTTGCTTGGATGACTTGTAGAATGCTCGTGATCTCGCCTTAGAGAAGGACCTATATGAGAATCACAATAAAAGAAAGAAAAACAACTCTCTAGATCAAGTGATCTTTTGTTAGAGGAGTGTAAGAATATATGAGAGAGTTTGTAAGAAGAGAGGTAAGTAAAAATGAAGAAATGACTCTCTATTTATAGGCAAATTCTTGCCACTGTTGCACGGATCCCTTGCTTGAGGGATCCGTCTAGTGTAACTCTAGGGATCCGTGAGACGCTCCTGTTTGCCCATGGGTTTTTGGGTTATGGGTCATGGGTCCTAGATTATGAACCATGAGTATCTAAATAGATACAATGTATCTAATAGATGCAATGCATCTAGACAATGGGTATAGGTTAACTCCATGGGTTATGGTTATGATCCATGGGTATTGGTCATGGGTTGTGGTTTTTACCCATCCTAATAAACTATTACAACAAATGAATTATTACAACAATTTATATTAAATGACTATGTGTAGATGCTTTACAAGAATAACATATATCCTTATAATTTTACTTATGATAACATTATATTTGTTATCAACAAAACTGTCACACCCCCAAATTACCTGTTTTGGAGCGGAATGGAATTCCTGGGGATTGACTGTCATAGCATCACAATCCTAGTTATATTGAACGACCTAAAGTGCCGTTTGGAAAATACATCGCTTGATTTAATAAAACAATCAGAGTTTACAAGTATAGGTCCCAAATGAAAATCAACATGTGCGGAAAATAAGTTTGGTACAAGTCAAACGATGTTTTTAAAGTGTATAAATCCCATGTAAGACGCGTCGTCACCGCGACTCTATGATATGTCCACATGCATGCCATGAAGTGAATGCCTTAGTTACCTGAAAATACATTGCTAAAAGTGTCAACACAAAGGTTGAGTGAGTTCATAGAGTTTATGTATATGTTTAATACGACTACCACAAGTATAAGTTATGTATGACAATGATGTCACAAAAATGATACAATTGCTATAAGTCCATGACACCGAAACTAGACTGATCATGATGTTCGCCCCAACAGAGTGTTTGCCAAACAACTCAAATAATGATATTAAATGAAATGCATCCGTTTAACCAGTTGGAATCCACCAACCCGGATGGAGGAGTCACCCTCGATAGATCTATCCACTCACCCTCGCTTCTATGAAATTAACGGTTCATGTTATATAATGGGGACATTCAATTGGCATGAGGTAACTTAAGCAATGTAATGAATTTGATATACTTGGTATCGTAATAAAATGATGTGCAATGTATTCTCCCCCGTAGGTTTGAAATAAAGTAAAAACTTGAATAAATCGGGGCTATGAAAACTCACATGTTGCAATGATTATGATGATGTAATGGCAATACTGAAATGAGGCGCAACCTCTGACCGTGACCTATTATGAATGATATGTTCTAATGTAAATCATGAAACAATGTCGTGCATGCAAATCCACATGTAATCTATACCACTTGTACGCTTTTGAAAATAGAATTTATCGTCGAAATATATGTTTATGACATCTCGTCATGTTATAAAATACTTTACAAGTATTTACGTTGAAATGATATCTTACGATAATCATTTAATGAGTTATTATGAAACTAAAACTTTTCGTCGTAAAATAATGTCGTTGAAATTTCATGAAAGTGACAAAAAGGCCTTGAAAAGCTAGTCGTAAAATGGTGCACGTCGAGTGTTAGGAAACGAACTCAACGGTTTTGGGAAGCTTGTATCATTATCTCAAAGTTTTAGCATTTAAGTTTTCATCCCAGAGGTCTCGATCACGGAGAAAAATATAGGTTAAGTATGGTACTTGTGTCCAAAATATCGTTTAAGAGTGGTTTTCGGCAAAGTTTAAGTGACCGTATTTTACTCGTTACAACTCCGCTTGACAAACGGTCGGACATTTTGGAAAATATGCTTGGCGAACTTACTCTTACTAGAAGACATCACGTTATAAAAAGTTCTACATCAATGTTAAAAACGACCTTCAACATGGTCCTTTGTAGCCGTAATATTTGTCTAATAGAAATCTATTAGTTTTTCTTATATAATAAAGTTACGGCAACTTTGTGTAAACGTGTATAATTTAATCGTTACAAGTCCGTTTTCTACGTTTTATATGTCCTCGGAATCGTAATAATATATAATAATATATTTTTGATAAGTCGACACGTTTTATAACGCTTAAGACTCATTTTTGACTCGTAAAAAGTCGAGATTACATGCTGAATTTTCTGAACCAAACATTTTTCGTCGTCAAACTTGAAAATAGCATAACTTCTTCGTTATAACTCCGTTTTAACCCATTCAAGCGGCCACGTTTTCGTTTTAAAGTGTATTTTCTAAAAATCTAAGCCAAAAATTTTTATCTACTGTCGAGATTTCCAGATTTTCAAAATATG
This sequence comes from Chrysanthemum makinoi, assembly GCA_910596185.1. Taxonomy (NCBI): domain Eukaryota; kingdom Viridiplantae; phylum Streptophyta; class Magnoliopsida; order Asterales; family Asteraceae; genus Chrysanthemum; species Chrysanthemum makinoi. The sequence continues at coordinate 111,106,649 of OU343219.1, forward strand.
GACAGACCCTTATGTAAACTTGTCGAAATGAGTTTTTCTCGCGCCAAACCTATTCTAACCAATTCAAAACAACTCCGAAGCTATTCAAATCCTACCATACACCTTCTTAGGGTGTCATGGGTTCCTAGACATCACCAAGAGTGATATGTTACAAGGGATAATTTATAGGATGATTATAACTAATAATATGTAATAAAAACATTAAAAGTGGTATAAATTCATATGTAACATGCATGTTTTCTTGCAAAACTAATGAAATAACATCAATATGGATATGAAAGAATTATAAAGATCATGAAATGCTTACTTGAATGATGAAGGGATTTTTATTGTAATTACATAATCAACCTAGAGGTTTATATTTCAAAACCTTAAGATATATAACTAGTAGAACTTGATGAATACATGGTCTTGAAAAGATGATGAATTTTTCTTCTTGTTCTTGAGTTGGTCGAACCACCAAATGGATGAGAGGTTTTCTTGCATTTTACACCTTAAAACTATGTGTTGAATGTTTTATTTTTGTAAAAGTCTTTGTAGATAACAAATATCTAGTGAAAAAAATGAATATGTGTACAAGAGCTAGTCAAGATATTTTATACAATTGGATGACATGGGGGGGGGAAGTCGGCAAGATAAAAAGGGGGAAGTAAAGTTGTGTATTTCTTTAGTTAAATGTAGTTAAAGTTATGTTATAATGTGTATTAATTACATTTAGTTAATTATTAAGTGTAGCGTTAGCCAGAAATCAATTTAATCGAACAAAATAAAATATATCGATGTCATAAAAATTATAAAAATACATTTCTTACAAGAATTGAGTGAATAAATATTTATCGTGTTGAATTTGCGAAAACCGTCGTAAATATTTATACATAACAATTTATATACAAAATAAATTGAAAACATCGGGTAAACCAATAATATAATTTTTATAGTATTAAAAGGAGTATAAAAATATATCAGGAATATTTTTGGAAGTGTCGGATCAATATTCAAAATAAATGTTTACGCGATAGCGTTTATTTAATAAGAAAATAAACGTTTAATTGAAATATGCAAATTCATGCATGAACCGATATGAAATGATGTTATTGATGATATGTAGACTAAATCTAGTCTATATGAAATGTCCTTGATGATATGTTCATGAATTCGCAGCTAAACCATTAAGGTTACGCGAATTTGATACTCGTAAACGTAGTTTACGATAAATGATGAAATAGTGAAACTTTTAAAGTTTGTAAAATGACCTGAAATTACGAGTTGTCACATTCGCCCAACCAAAAAGGAATTCAGTCCCTGAATTCAGTCCATGTTAGGTTCTACGATGTTACTTGTGAAAAGATGAGGGTATTTGAGTTGCATTGGGTCGTCCAATGTTTTTCTAAATTGTGCCACGCCTTTCCAAGACGGGACTTTGAACATAATCTGTTGCCAACTTAAAATTCTAATGGTTTGCGACTTATGGAACATACTTCCAATATTTTGCGTCGTATATCGACATAGCTTATCTAGCTATATGTTGTTACTTGTAACTGATTTTTGATCTGTTCGATCACTTTGTTGTTTCATGAATGACTTATGGACTTGTGAGTTAAACTTTCCTGGTTTTGACCCGTGAATAAGTGATTGACACCTCGACCATAGAGTGCCTCAATTGGTGCAGTCAATATGTTCAGGTGCTAGCTATTGTTGTAAAACAACTTGTTCGATTAAGAATGATTTGCCTAATCCTTTCTAGAAAATTACACATGCCTTGAGTATATCTTCTAATGTTTGAATTGTTCTCTCGCTCTAACCATTGAGCTGAGGATAATGAGCGGTAATCATGTACTAGTGAATTCCAAAGGAATCTTAAAATGATTGTCAGAAGTCTAAGGTGAATCGAATAGCTTGTAATAGGTACAACTGAAATTGATACCACGTGTCTCATGCCAAATTTCAAAATGTTAAATCTGTCGAAAAGGACCTTATAGAAAGGAATAGATTATGGGTAACAGTTGTGATTCCTCGCGTTTCTAGTTCTAGCGAATGTCATTACTTGAATCTTACTTGCCTAAGGTGCTTAGTCTCCATGACTAAAATGTTTATTGTTTGATAGTGTCTCTCCTAATTTCTCTTATCGAAATATCTCCACATTATATGTTGTCAAGTCACAAAACCTTAAATGTTTAAGTGATGTGGTGTGATGATTGATTTTCCAAGATTTGTTTCAATATTGAGTGCTTCTAAAAATATTTCATCACCTAGATTGTTATCATGCTAGCCAGAAAGTAGATATCAGCTTATACTATACCAAGGAATGTTTATTCTAATTTCACTTGTAGATGGAGAGTCATTGTTTGTTCGATATGTTCAAACATGTTGCATCTCTTGATATAGAAGTGAGGTTACTCGGGATTTCTAGAGAACACAATGTCTTAGAGGAAGTTTATATCGATAACCTTGGTTTAACCAAATTTTCCTTTAAAGAAAACTCATTGAAGGGGAGTTCACATATTGTTGAAGCCATGTTTAGTGAAATGTTCTATAGTCTCAGTTAGAAGACTTGGTTTCTCCCTATAGTGTTGCTTAGTGTGTATTCGCTTCGTACTAAATTTCGTAACTCGGTCTAGCTAGTATTTTTGAAATGATATAATTTGGCTTCTAGTCCAAAATAGTGTTTTGAAATGTCTCGTGATGTCTTATGATTTTTGTTGAGTTTTGAAACGTCTTACTATATACTTCTAGTCCTTGTTGGTAGTCCTAGAATGCTTTCATTGTTTTCTTGTATCGAAGAATCCTCCTCACAGGTGGTATAGAAAGCCTTTCCTAAAAAGGTAACTCATCAAATTCTAACTCATCGGTTGAGTGAGGGATGAATGGCGTGGGCTTCTATAGAGTGTTAACAAAAAGAAATGTTTATGAACAATTTATCTTATTACAAAGCTTTGCTTTTGAGTGAAAATTGTTTTAAGAGATTTGAAATGATGCTTGTTTCTCCATGACATAATTCTTCCTGAATTATACATAGGTGATCAGGCCATGTATAATCGAAGACAAATGATGTGATGCTTGGTTTTGTTGAAATGATATTATGTTCCTCCGAAGTTTTAGATGGTATTCAACGTTTTGTTTTGTAAGATAATGGCTTAATAATTTTTCAGAGTAACATGAAAATCGTTTCGCATGATGGTATTAAATACTACCTCCGTCCCAAAATTATAGTCCCCGTTTGACTTTTTTGGTCTTTCTCTTTCAACTTTGACCATAAATATTTTCGTTTATGTTATACAATAGTTGATGAAAATTATACCAAATGAAAATACATTAAAAACTCAATCCATTCATATATTTTGCATCAAATATTATATAACACAAAAAAAAAATACTTAAGGTCAAAGTGGTAAAAAAAAAGACCGAAAAAATAGAAAGGGGACTATAATTTTGGGACGGAGGGAGTAGTTGATAAAATGACTGAAAGCCAATTGATAGGGTGGTAACGAAACAACTTTGTTTTAAAACTTTATGAAACAATGTTTCTAAGATAGTGTAGAATAGCTTGAAATAAAATTAAGTGAAATAATTTCATGAAATGGTAGCAAAATAACTTGAAATATAATTTGTTGAATGGTTTGTAGGATACACGGGGAAACCTCATAGAATGGTAATAGTCTCCTAATTGGTTAAGAATAAAGTTGGCCTAACCCTTAGTAAGATAGTGATGTATTGTCGCGAAATGATTGAAAATTGGGCAATTGGAATAGGGAATGAAATAAACAAAGGTTGTGATTATTGTGGAGATAATAAGGGATAAAGATTACATTAGCTAGAAAGGTACTTATTATCTGTTCCTGTTGATGTTCAAATAGTGTTTCAAGTGTAAGAATAGTAGATGGTCTAGCAGCAATAGCCCTAGAACTCTCACAGTCCTCAAACCTATGAGATGGTGTAGTGTCTATAGTCTTAGTGATAGACGATAGTGGTGTGTCAAATCATGCACGCTTCCCAAGCGGCAAATCAAATGTATGACTAATAGGTCCACTAGGACTAAGCTTGTGAGCCCTACCAAATGGTATAATCTGTCCCCACAGAACGATAAAACTGTCCTGATCCTACGGTGAATCAATAGTGATCGCGATGGTGTAGGTGCAACTTCGCCCTCCTAAAAGGGTTCAGTCTCATCATCTGATGTTAAAATTGTGTTAGGGAATGACAGGGCATTCTCCATGTCAAAGTGATGTGAGTATGATGGGATGAGTATTTGAAGGCATCTATGTGACAATCGATTTTGAAATGAAAGTAAATAACTCGCAAAATGTGCGTATGAAACCGCATGTATAGTGACTATGCACTTATGATGAAATGATGAGATGCTATGATGATGTAGTTATAGTCTAGGGTCAATGATGCAACCTAGTTCTCTATAACCGAAGCTCTGATGCCAATCTGTCACACCCCCAAATTACCTGTTTTGGAGCAGAATGGAATTCCTGGGGATTGACTGTCATGGCATCACAATCCCAGTTATATTGAACGACCTAAAGTGCCGTTTGGAAAATACATCGCTTGATTTAATAAAACAATCAGAGTTTACAAGTATAGGTCCCAAATGAAAATCAACATGTGCGGAAAATAAGTTTGGTACAAGTCAAACGATGTTTTTAAAGTGTATAAATCCCATGTAAGACGCGTCGTCACCGCGACTCTATGATATGTCCACATGCATGCCATGAAGTGAATGCCTTAGTTACCTGAAAATACATTGCTAAAAGTGTCAACACAAAGGTTGAGTGAGTTCATAGAGTTTATGTATATGTTTAATACGACTAGCACAAGTATAAGTTATGTATGACAATGATGTCACAAAAATGATACAATTGCTATAAGTCCATGACACCGAAACTAGACTGATCATGATGTTCGCCCCAACAGAGTGTTTGCCAAACAACTCAAATAATGATATTAAATGAAATGCATCCGTTTAACCAGTTGGAATCCACCAACCCGGATGGAGGAGTCACCCTCGATAGATCTATCCACTCACCCTCGCTTCTATGAAATTAACGGTTCATGTTATATAATGGGGACATTCAATTGGCATGAGGTAACTTAAGCAATGTAATGAATTTGATATACTTGGTATCGTAATAAAAATGATGTGCAATGTATTCTCCCCCGTAGGTTTGAAATAAAGTAAAAACTTGAATAAATCGGGGCTATGAAAACTCACATGTTGCAATGATTATGATGATGTAATGGCAATACTGAAATGAGGCGCAACCTCTGACCGTGACCTATTATGAATGATATGTTCTAATGTAAATCATGAAACAATGTCGTGCATGCAAATCCACATGTAATCTATACCACTTGTACGCTTTTGAAAATAGAATTTATCGTCGAAATATATGTTTATGACATCTCGTCATGTTATAAAATACTTGATTCTCAATTTCCAAACAACGTCAAGCTTGCTCACACAAACTAGCCACTTGTGAATGACTAGCCGTAAGAAACTTAAAACGGCTCGGACACTGATTCTTTGATAATGAAGGCTTAAGGGTTATGTGTGTGGATAAATCCTCAATATCAATATCAAAAATAATCACGAAGATAGATTCAAATTCTCTTAGGAAAAATAATAATAAATCAAATCCCGTGTGTGATCGTGTGTACGGATTAGTCAACCCGAATTGTTTCCCAACGAGGCGTGAATTGCCAACGTCGTTCTTGGTTTGGAATTTAATGCTCGATGTTCTGGATTAATGATTTTGTTAATTAAACTACGGGAATAGGAAAGTAATTAAGGTAAACTAATCTACGGGAAATCCTAAGTGCGATTAAAACTAAAACGTAATTAGCAAAACGTAATAAAAATGCAACTACGTCTAAATTATATCCTAAAAATGTCTAAAATTACTTTTACTCTAAAAATGTAATAAGAAAACTAATTACGAATTAAAACTATTTTTTAGGATTTTTCTTGATTTATTTCTAATTAAAACTAATTTTTAACTATTTAAACTAAATTAAAATACTAAAAATTATAAAATCAAAGAGAAAAATATGAAACTATTTTGTAAAAATCACAAATAACTCAAAAGACTTTTTAAAACTATTTTTGTATTTTTCAGATTAATTTTCTATTTTCTACAAATTTAAAACTATTTTAATCTAATTTAATTTGTAAAAAATACCAAATAAAAGTGGAAAAATAAGGAAAAATATTTTTTATGCTTTTTATATTTATCTTAAACTAAGAAAATTGGAAAATTATTTTTGGAACTTTTTCTCAATTATTTGCAATAAAAGCTATTAAAAAGTGATTAAAATTTATTTAAAATTGAGAAAAATAGCTAATGATGACCAAAAATTATGGAATTCTCAGGAAAATTCTAAAATGATAATATGAATCTATGAAAAATGAGAAATGAGCAGCTTATGTGTGAGAATAAAGAGCTATAGTGTAAATGTTGAGAGAATAAGCTACTAGAATAAGCTAACAAGCTATTTAAGCTACCAAACAGTGACAGAAGCTAAAGTCTACTATAATAAGCTAATAGCAGCTAATTACACCTACTCCTAACAAGATATAAGCTCAGTTTTATGATCTAAGCAAACTGCTTATTGAGCAAAACAATGATTCAGGCCTACTATTTAAGCCTATGCACAAGCTTATTCAATAAGCTACTCTAAAATCCAACAGTGCAGTCCTAAAGTACACCTGGCAAGCTACAAATTTGCCAAGTATCAGATCCTAAGTCTCTGATTTGAGACCTACACAAGCTCTGCAATTCTGCCTGATTCACACTCAGTTCTGCTGAGTGTGAACAGGGCAGTTTTAGCAGTTTTGATTAGCTAATTTGAAGCTTAAAAGGACTAACTCAGATTTGACAAAAAGCACTTATCCGTACTAGACCAAGTGAAATTGTAATTCCCAGAGTTTGAAACACTAAAACTCAGTAATGAATGATTGATTGATTCCCAAAGTTTTGTGAAAATCTGTTTTGACAGAATTTGACTTTTGAAGAACACTCTTGTAACTTTGACTTAAGCAAGTTTTAATCCAAAATATTTGACTGATTATGATAAATTTAGACTACTGATGATAACACTAAGCTAGATCTACTAGTTTTAAACCAATATGCAAATTGTTACCTACTGATTTCAACAGAAACAGATTCTAGATTAGTAACAAAGTGATTTTGACTATTTGTTAATAATTGCTATGACAAAGACCTTAAATGACTATCACTATTCTATATAAGCATGAAACAACTACTATTATCTGATCTACTAACCTCTATCACAGTATTAATACCAATTCCAAACACTATTTTATCTACTGATTTATGAAGTAACTAACAGATTTAGACTAGATTATTCTAAACAAACATCAACCACAGATCAAATAGTACTAATTATCACTAGCTAACAGACTAAACAACAGATTTAAGGATCAAAACAGATATGAGACTTACAATACTCCTAGCCACTATGGCTTGCAACACTGATGAAACAAGGAACCACTAACCTAATTATCCCCTAACCTAATCCAATTCCAGCTCACATTCAACCCAATAACAACATCAGCATCATTCCAATCCAGATCCAACACCAGCAGAACCAAATCAGAACTGTAGCAACTGATATGACTGAGATTTTTGTGATTTGAGTTTGAAAAGAAGAACAAGCTCACAATAAGCTATGAAAAGCTTATATAAACCAAATGAAACAGTAGATCAATGAAGATCACTCCACAAAACAGATCTACTATGATTTTTTATTTTTGAATGATTTTATTTGATTTTTTTGTATTTTTGGGTTTTTGAAGAGTTAAGCTAAAAATAGATTTATAAAACTATAATAAGCACTTATCAGAGATAATAAGTAGATTTAGATCATAAAAACTTACACAAACACTTGAAAATGAAATTCTAACTTTTATTAATAATGGAAATTTGAGTACAAAATACGAATTACAAGTAAATTTAAAACATTAGAAATTGAAATTACTACTGATTATACTATTAAAACTAGAGAGAAGAAAAATAAAATACAAGATGAGAGATACTATTGTGAACGAAAATGAGTCCTATATATAGCTGAGCTTGAGGCTAAGAAGCTTCTCGAATTCTTCCAAATGTGCTTTCTCTGAGCTCGTTTACACCCTTAGATTATATCCCACGCATCATCTTCTGATATCAACCCTTGGATCATGTGCATGTGTCTAATCGACCAATGAGAGTAGAGCATATCACACGGATTGATGACCTGGACACCCCCATGTGTCAGGTGTGTCATAAGGTGTCAGAGAAAGTACGGTTTTGCCCTCTAATTGCACTGGATTGGCTTAATTGTATAAAGGGTAATTTAGGGTTCTAAGTGTTTCCAGTTTTGGGGAAAATTTGGCGCGCGTTGTTTTTTTATTATAATTTGATATTTGACCGGGGTAAATGGGTTGTTGACTCGGGTAAGTTGAGCGGGTTTGGGGTGGTTCGGGTAATAATAAAACCGGGTGTGGCTAGTTTGGTTTTGGGCTTGGAACCGGTTCTTTCATTTTGGGCCAAGAGATATATATGGATTTAATATGTATTGGACTTGAAATGTTAACACTTATTGTACCAAGGACCAAAAGTGTTAAAATCTGAAACTTTGAAGGACCAAAGGTGAACTTTCTGAAAATCTCTATCAAGGGCCAATCATGTCAATCTCAAATAATCCAAGGGTGAAATCTGTAAAATCTGAAACTTCAGGGATCAATTCTGCCAAAAGCTCAAAGTTCAGGGGCTAATCTTGCCATTTCTTCAAACTTTACTGAAACTTCAAAAATCATCTTTAGAGAATAAAATCTTCCAAAATGCACAATCCCGACCTTCCGGCTCAGCTTAAACTCTCTTGATCTCTCGTGCTCGGATTTACATCTGATTTGGATCCTTTTTGTGTGTTTTTGCATATCCACACCTGCACAAGCACAAACTCAAGAAAACCACAAATATTAGCAATAAACGGCTCTTTCTTGGTTGTTTTGGGTCAGTTTTATTAATGAAAAGGTATGTGTTTTAGCACATACCAAAATACCCCATACGAAACTATTGCCGTGTCCTCACGCAATGCAATCAACTCACGCTTCTAAAACCAAGGATCTCAATCTCTTTCTACTAAACCTATGAAGAAGTAGCAAAGATTCCTCAAAAGAGATTAAGAAAGCCTTAATTCTAAAAACGCCCCGTTTACCTTTTAATTTTCAAGTAGATATAACGATTAAGCACATTCTGATTATGAATGACGGTTTGTTGAACTTTCATGTCGATCAATAACTCCAACATTTTTCAAACGACACGTTAGGATCACGGAGTAGAAAACACAACACAGCGTGAAGTGACCATACGGATAGAATACATCGTTCCTGATTTTTCACAAACTCCCAAACTAAGCGTAAAACCGAAATCATTGTTACAAATGATTCTAGATGCTAACACTACCCATGGAAGTTACTTGTGTAATTACCTTTTGTTACCATTTTCCTATTTCCTCTAGATTTTTTTATTTTTGTGAGAAATGAATTTCTTCAAGTTCTCGTTTCGATAACTTTTATTCCGATAAAGATACAAAGCTAAGTCGATAATTAGTTATCCGCCTTCCCTCAAGAACCATTGTCGTAAAAATGAGGTCCACATCAAGGAATTTTTATTCACTTATACTTGATTTTTCATTTTTCAACACATTTTTTTTTTTTTTTTTTTTTTTTTTTTTTTTTTTTTTTTATATTGCACTTATACCTTTACTTATATGAGCTGTGAACCACGGAGCTTCATGGGGTAATTCCAAGACTATAGGCTTCATGAAATGAGGATCCCGGCTGGCTAGGCTAAGACCTCACTCAATCCTGGCTAAAAATCCAAGGGTCCGATCTCGACACCGCAGCTCACAACTTTACTTATTACATTTCACATATCACTTATTACTGATTTCTTATTACGGATCCTTGATGTGTACCCAATTTTTAAAACAAAGATTCTTTTAAGAAGATAAAGAACTAACTATCGCCAAAAACTCGACATCTCTAATTATTATTAGACAGATATGGGGTGAAACAATTTTGTGGGAACAAAAAGCCATAAGTACCTTCGATGGGCTCTAAAGAGAACCAACTACTCCACGTTTAGCATCTAAACTCATAAGTAACTCTATCATTTCTCGATCTCTGCAAATTTAAAATCCCAAATAATGAGATCCGCAGATGCTTAGCCGATAATTTTTAGATTATCTATGGTTAAGGGAACAAGCTAGGGCTCAACACGCCCGGTCAAGTCAGAATTCTATTCTTACTCTCACCAGCGGAAAGTCAATCAAGGTGTCAAAACATATATTAACTTAGCAAATGCTTCGTCTAATGAAATTAAGTCATGCATATTTAAAGTCACTCAGGGAAACTTGCAAAATCTTGGCCTTTTGAGCTAGAATTCGCATTTTATAGCTTCTTATCTAAGAGACTAGCAAAACTTTTCAATCAAAAAGACTTAACAAAGGCTTACAAAAAAAATTTAAATTTTGATCATTTTTGCACAATTTTTCATTTTCTAAGGAAAAACGGGGTTACGAGAGAAACACAACAGAAATAAGCAAGTGCGGTCAAATCAAATCGAAGATTACCCTACCCCAGACTAGAACGAAACATTGTCCTCAATGTTTAAAGCAAGGGTATCACGAAAATCTAAAAGCCGTTTATTAAGTATGCTCAAAGATAAACGTTAGTCGATAAGATTAGGATATTGGATTTCCATCAGCATCGATCATGAAACTCGAGTGGAGAAAAGACAAACTTTGAGCACGAGAGTCTTCATATCGGGAACATCCTACTCAACATCACAAACAACCAAACACGAGAAATTGAAGAGGCGGACCCCTTCGCGTCACTTATTAGAAAATAGAAAGAAGATAGATGGATAAGCATGGGGTGCCTCCCACGAAGCGCTACTGTTTTTGGTTACCGAGTCGCTAGCTTGACTCGATCCCCGAATTCAGTTGTCCTTAGGGAAAGTTTGGAGATCCGGGACAACCATAGATGGAATGTCCCCTCCGAAATAATGTTTCACACGATGACCATTCACCTTGAAATTTGGGCTATCGGGCTGAGAAAGCTCCACCGTTCCATACGGGAAAACTTGAGTGATGGTGAATGGTCCTGACCAACGGGATTTGAGTTTGCCCGAGAATATCTTCAATCGAGAGTTAAAGAGGAGAACTTGATCACCAACGTTGAAAACGCGGTTTTTGATTTTAGCATCATTAATCCTCTTAGTCTTCTCTTTGAAAATCAAAGAATTCTCGTAGGCCTGATCCCTAAGCTCGTTTAATTCATTCAATTGAACTTTTCGGTGATCACCCGCGGTCTTAAGATCAAAATTAGCATGTTTCAAGGCCCAGAATGCCTTATGCTCGAGCTCGATGGGCAAGTGACAAGCTTTTCCATACACCAGTTTAAATGGGGTGCACCCGATGGGTGTCTTGTATGCGGTGCGGAAAGCCCATAATGCATCATCTAACTTATCGGCCCATGAAGCTCGATTTTCTCCTACGGTTCTCTCTAAAATCCTTTTCAAACCACGATTCGAGACCTCAATTTGTCCGCTCGTTTGCGGGTGATACGCGGTAGAAAGACGATGGGTAACTCCATATTTAGCCATAACTTTAGCAAATTGCTCATTACAGAAATGGGTACCGCGATCACTGATGATAGCACGAGGTGCTCCGAATCGGGAAAACAAATTCTTCAAAAACTTAACAACCACTCGGGCGTCATTGGTGGGGAGCGCCTTCGCTTCAACCCATTTGGACAAGTAGTCGACGACCACGAGAATATACTTATTTCCTTTAGAGGATGGAAATGGTCCCATAAAATCGATGCCCCACACGTCAAAAATCTCACAGACTTGAATAGCATTTTGTGGCATTTCATCCTTCTGTGAAATTTTCCCTTGACGTTGGCAAGAATCACAAGATTTGACTAAATCATGAGCATCTCGATATATGGTAGGCCAATAGAATCCGGAATCAAAAATCTTCTTAGCGGTGTAGCTTGCACCATGATGGCCACCAGTGGGTCCGTTATGGCAAGCATTAAGAATATCAATAGCCTCTTGGCCATGAACACACAGCCGGATTACTTGATCCGCACAAATCTTAAACAAGTAGGGATCGTCCCAGAAATAATGCTTAACATCTTTGAAAAACTTTTTCTTCTGTTGGGATGACATCCCTTTCACAATGAAATTCCCCGCATGGTAATTTGCAATGTCGGCAAACCATGGGGTGTTCGGGTCTTTCTTAGCAATCATCCCAAGTGTCTCAAGAGGAAATGTTTCCGTAATCTCCTTTTTCTCGAGCACACTTTGATGGGGATTCTCAAGTCTAGAAAGGTGATCGGCAGCCAGGTTCTCTGCTCCTTTTTTGTCAAGAATAGTAACATCAAACTCTTGAAGGAGGAGAACCCACCGAAGTAATCGTGGCTTAGCATCTTGCTTTGCCAAAAGATACTTTAGGGCAGAATGGTCGGTATACACTATGGTCTTTGATAAGACAAGGTAGGGTCGGAATTTCTCAAAAGCATAAACAACGGCCAATAATTCCTTTTCAGTAGTCGTGTAATTGTGTTGGGCCTCAGACAATGTCTTACTCGCATAGTGTATAGGTTGAAAATGTTTCGACTTACGTTGCCCCAAGACTGCCCCAATTGCGTAATCACTTGCATCACACATGAGCTCAAAGGGCAAATCCCAGTCTGGGGCAACTAAGATCGGAGCCTCAGTTAATTTCTTTTTGAGAAAATTAAACGCTTCAATGCATTCGTTGGTGAAGATAAACGGAGCATCCTTTTCAAGGAGATGGGTCAGAAGGCGGGCTATCTTAGAGAAATCTTGGATGAAACGGCGATAGAAACCGGCATGACCTAAAAAACTCCGAATACCTTTGACGGTAGTGGGATGAGGGAGTTTAGCTATAACGTCGACTTTAGCTCGGTCGACCTCAATCCCAGATTTTGAAATCTTATGGCCGAGGACAATGCCCTCTCGAACCATGAAATGGCACTTCTCCCAATTCAAGACCAAATTGGTGTCTTCACACCTTTTGAGCATGTGGTCTAGATGAGAGAGGCAAGAAGTGAAAGAATCTCCATAAACCGAGAAATCGTCCATAAAAACTTCCATAGAATTTTCGATCATGTCATGAAAAATAGCCATCATGCACCTTTGAAACGTTCCTGGAGCATTGCATAGACCAAATGGCATTCGTCGGTAAGTAAACGTTCCATAAGGGCACGTGAAAGTCATTTTCTCTTGATCCTGCGGATCAATCGGAATTTGAAAGTAACCGGAGAAACCATCGAGAAAGCAATAGAACTCATTTCCCGCTAAACGTTCGAGCATCTGATCCATAAAAGGTAGCGGGAAATGATCCTTCCTTGTAGCATCATTCAACTTCCGATAGTCAATACACACTCTCCATCCGGTGACGAGGCGTGTGGAAATCAATTCGTTATCTTCATTGGCAATGACGGTCATTCCACCTTTCTTAGGAACACAATGGATAGGGCTAACCCATGAGCTATTGGAGATTGGGTAAATGATTCCGGCGTCAAGGAGTTTAAGAACTTCCTTTTTGATAACGTCATGAATTTTTGGGTTAACCCTACGTTGTTGTTGAATAACGGGTTTGCAATCGTCCTCCATCGAATTTTGTGGAGTACAGCGAGGATTAATTCCTTTGATATCAGAAATTTGCCAAGCGATGGCGCTCTTATGTTTCTGAAGAATCTCCAAAGTGCGGTTTTCTCCTTATCTTTTAAGTTTTTAGCAATGATGACGGGAAATTTGTTCGGTTCTTCAAGAAAAGCGTATTCAAGATGAGGAGGTAAATCCTTGAGCACGGGCTCGAGGAGGTTTTTCGTTAGAAGTTTGTACTTCTTTGATTTCTTCAATCGTAATCTCTTTCGGAGGGAGTGACGGTAAGGGATCTTCATTTAGCAATTGTTCAAGATAAAGGATATCTCCTTCCGAATCATAAACACCATCATAAATTCCCGGTGGAATCGATTCGTCAGTAGCAAGAAACTCATCGATCTCTTCCAAAAGGAAGTCACCTCCCTCAAACGGAGTAAAGAGGGGAAGAGTCGGCAATTATAGGCTCAGAAGATGGTTCAAAATGTGAATCTGTAGAATTGTGAGCAAAACCGAGAACTTTTTGAGCGTACTCCTCACAAGAAACATCAATAACGTCGATTCGATTGATGGAAGCATCGTCGAAATTTGAGGAGTACCTCATCGTTTGATTAATGTTGAATGTGACGGCTTCTTGATTAACTCGTAACGTAATCTCTCCTTTATAGACATCAATCAACGCATGGCCCGTTCTTAAAAAACTTCTTCCGAGAATTAAGGGTACTCGAGGATCAGCATCAAAATCGACTACAACAAAATCAGCGGGAAAATCGAACTCCCCCACTTTAACAAAGACATCCTCAGTTATACCCTTCGGTTTCGTAGTAGTACGATCGGCTAGCTCGAGAGTCATACACGTTGGGGTAAGTGGGGGTAACGAAAGCTTTTCGTAGATTGAGTTTGGCATTAGATTGATACTCGCGCCAAGATCGGCCAAGGCGGAGCATTGAACAATTCCTTGAAAATCACACGGAATGAGGAATTTGCCGGGGTTTCCTAACTTTTCGGGAAGTTTCTTGAGAATAACCGCCGAACAATTCTCATTCAGAGATGTCGTAGCAAGCTCATATAGTTTCTCCTTATTCGTAAGCAATCCCTTAATCGTAGAAGCAAGTTTGGGCATCAAGAGAAGAGCATCCGCAAAACTGATTTCCACATTCAAGTCTTTGAAGATTTGGAAGAACGTTTCCATTTGATGATTCGACTTCTCACGAAGAGTTTGATCTTTAAGACGAGACGGATATGGGATAGACGGTTTTGGATTAGCTTTCTTCACATTAACGGGAGCATCTTCGGGCTCAGAATCCTGGACAACCGTGGGTTGGACATTCTCAGTACTCCCCTTATCAGTAGGAAGCACTGGGTCCTTTGTCACCCCGGTCTCACGGTCTACCACATGAGAAGAAGAAGAAGAATTAGTGGTAGGAACCGTAGGTCCATCATAAGCAACACCACTTCGGGTAGTAATTGCTTTCATGTCACCTCTCGGGTTTGGAATCGTATTGCTTGGAAGAGAACCGGAACCCGAGGGTTGAGAATAAGATGTGGACGGTTGACTGGCTTGAAAGAAACTAGCCATCATATTCTTTATTTCAGACATCTGTTTATTGCTTGTAGCTTCCATCTCCTTTTTGAAGTCCGTCCTCATGCCGTTAATTTGATTTTGCAAACTTTTAATGGTATAATCAGAGTTCTTCATGTAAGCTAGAAAATCGTTATTCGGGGCGGCTTGAGGAGGTGTTTGATAAGATTGTTGAGGAGGAGGTGGTTGTTGGTAAACTTGAGGTGGAGGAGCTTGGTAGTGTTGATTTCCATGATTAAAATTAGCTCCTCGGTTTTGATTAACATGATGATTACCATTGAAACGGTTTTGATTATGGTTTTGTTGTTGAGGTTGGTTGAAACCGGGAGGTCCGAGATAATTGTTTTAACGGTAGCTAAGAAGATTTCGATCTCCTTGCGGTTGATTGTAGTTTCCTGTAGCAGCATAAACATTCTCATGTGCGTAGCCACCGACCTTTGGGCACTCGGAATAAAAATGTGGACCTCCACAAGTCTCACAAATCTGGTGTACCGATTTCACTTGTTGTTGTTGATTCTGATTGTTCATCTGAGTAATCCGTAAGATATCATCGATCTTTTTGTTCAGTGCGGCTATTTCGAGAGAAGAAGACGTATTTGATCGAGATGATGCACCCCTTTCGGTGGTAGAATCCCAATAATTGTAATGAGCGGTCATGTTCTCAATAAGATCGTAACATTCCTCGGGACGTCTTTTCATGAAAGTTCCACCGCCAGCAGCATTGATTGTTTCACGGTGTCTCAACGTCAAACCATTATAAAACGTATCAATTTGAGTGACAAGCAACATGTTATGATTTGGACATCGATCAATCGCAAGCTTATATCGTTCCCAAGCTTCAAACAAAGATTCGTCGGGATATTGCCGGAAATTACGGATATCGTTCCTCAATTTCGTCACCATCGACGGTGGAAATTACTTTGCCAGAAACTTCGAAACCATTTCCTCGAAGGTATGAATCGAATTCTTCGAGAGTCGATCAAACCAAGACGTGGCATGATGAGTCAAAGAGTATGGGAAAAGATACTGACGAAGGGCGTCATCGGAGACCCCATTCTGTTTCATACTCTGAGTGACGGTCAAAAATTTATCAAGATGTTTGTTTGCATCGTCATCTGGTAAACCATGGAATTGACAACTGTTTTTTACTTGTTCTATCATATGATGTTTCAAGCTAAAATCGGTAGCTTGAAAATTAGTCGGTGCAATTGGTCCTCCCCTCCCGTACATGGTAGGTTGACATAGCTCCTCCATCGTTCGGAGATCGGGAGCTATATGTTGATTATCGGGAGGAGGATTAGGACCGGGTATTGGTGGTCCGTTGGGAGCAACCATATTACGTGCTTTCGAACTCGGTACGTTCGATTCTGCTTCGATCGTCTAGATTGAGATCGAGTCGCGCATGCACTTAAAAACCAAGGCAATTAAAATGATACAGTATTCGAAAACACAATGAACTTAACCAATAATCCCAAGTGAATAAATCACCTCTATAAGACAAACGCAAGCGGCGGAGAAGCTTATTTAGGTCAGCGCGAAGCTTATTAAAACCCGCTTCTTGGCAATTTAATGTCAGCCGTCCTTATACCACCACAGCTTTGTTTATCCGATAGAAATAAATCAATTCACAAGCGACACAAAGGCAAGTTTTTAATCTTTAGTTCCGGAACTTATTAATGATAACACCTCCGTTGAGAATGTTATATAATTGGTGTCTTCTATTTATTAGCAAAAACACAAGAGAAAATCTTTTTGTATTTTTAATCTGATATATATATACAAAAGAAAAAGGAAAATATATTTTTACTTTTTTTATTTTATAGAAAAATAGTAACTTCACGAATGAAGGATCTCGAGTCACTAATCGTCAAACCTCAAACGATATTGTCGTGACACAACCTCCGGGCGCCAAAATTTGATTCTCAATTTCTAAACAACGTCAAGCTTGCTCACACAAACTAGCCACTTGTGAATGACTAGCCGTAAGAAACTTAAAACGGCTCGGACACTGATTCTTTGATAATGAAGGCTTAAGGGTTATGTGTGTGGATAAATCCTCAATATCAATATCAAAAATAATCACGAAGATAGATTCAAATTCTCTTAGGAAAAAGAATAATAAATCAAATCCCGTGTGTGATCGTGTGTACGGATTAGTCAACCCGAATTGTTTCCCAACGAGGCGTGAATTGCCAACGTCGTTCTTGGTTTGGAATTTAATGCTCGATGTTCTG
Organism: Chrysanthemum makinoi; assembly: GCA_910596185.1. NCBI lineage: Eukaryota > Viridiplantae > Streptophyta > Magnoliopsida > Asterales > Asteraceae > Chrysanthemum > Chrysanthemum makinoi. The sequence goes on from OU343219.1 coordinate 111,124,171, forward strand.
GATTAATGATTTTGTTAATTAAACTACGGGAATAGGAAAGTAATTAAGGTAAACTAATCTACGGGAAATCCTAAGTGCGATTAAAACTAAAACGTAATTAGCAAAACGTAATAAAAATGCAACTACGTCTAAATTATATCCTAAAAATGTCTAAAATTACTTTTACTCTAAAAATGTAATAAGAAAACTAATTACGAATTAAAACTATTTTTTAGGATTTTCCTTGATTTATTTCTAATTAAAACTAATTTTTAACTATTTAAACTAAATTAAAATACTAAAAATTATAAAATCAAAGAGAAAAATATGAAACTATTTTCTAAAAATCACAAATAACTCAAAATACTTTTTAAAACTATTTTTGTATTTTTCAGATTAATTTTCTATTTTCTACAAATTTAAAACTATTTTAATCTAATTTAATTTGTAAAAAAATACCAAATAAAAGTGGAAAAATAAGGAAAAATATTTTTTATGCTTTTTATATTTATCTTAAACTAAGAAAATTGGAAAATTATTTTTTGGAACTTTTTCTCAATTATTTGCAATAAAAGCTATTAAAAAGTGATTAAAATTTATTTAAAATTGAGAAAAATAGCTAATGATGACCAAAAATTATGGAATTCTCAGGAAAATTCTAAAATGATAATATGAATCTATGAAAAATGAGAAATGAGCAGCTTATGTGTGAGAATAAAGAGCTATAGTGTAACTGTTGAGAGAATAAGCTACTAGAATAAGCTAACAAGCTATTTAAGCTACCAAACAGTGACAGAAGCTAAAGTCTACTATAATAAGCTAATAGCAGCTAATTACACCTACTCCTAACAAGATATAAGCTCATTTCTATGATCTAAGCAAACTGCTTATTGAGCAAAACAATGATTCAGGCCTACTATTTAAGCCTATGCACAAGCTTATTCAATAAGCTACTCTAAAATCCAACAGTCAGAGTCCTAAAGTACACACGGCAAGCTACAAATTTGCCAAGTATCAGATCCTAAGTCTCTGATTTGAGACCTACACAAGCTCTGCAATTTCACACTTTGATTCACACCTCAGTTCTGGCGAGTGTGAACAGGGCGATTTACGATTTTGATTAACTAATTTGAAGCTTAAAAGGACTAACTCAGATTTGACAAAAAGCACTTATCCGTACTAGACCAAGTGAAATTGTAATTCCCAGAGTTTGAAACACTAAAACTCAGTAATGAATGATTGATTGATTCCCAAAGTTTGTGAAAATCTGTTTTGACAGAATTTGACTTTTGAAGAACACTCTTGTAACTTTGACTTAAGCAAGTTTTAATCCAAAATATTTGACTGATTATGATAAATTTAGACTACTGATGATAACACTAAGCTAGATCTACTAGTTTTAAACCAATATGCAAATTGTTACCTACTGATTTCAACAGAAACAGATTCTAGATTAGTAACAAAGTGATTTTGACTATTTGTTAATAATTGCTATGACAAAGACCTTAAATGACTATCACTATTCTATATAAGCATGAAACAACTACTATTATCTGATCTACTAACCTCTATCACAGTATTAATACCAATTCCAAACACTATTTTATCTACTGATTTATGAAGTAACTAACAGATTTAGACTAGATTATTCTAAACAAACATCAACCACAGATCAAATAGTACTAATTATCACTAGCTAACAGACTAAACAACAGATTTAAGGATCAAAACAGATATGAGACTTACAATACTCCTAGCCACTATGGCTTGCAACACTGATGAAACAAGGAACCACTAACCTAATTATCCCCTAACCTAATCCAATTCTAGCTCACATTCAACCCAATAACAACATCAGCATCATTCCAATCCGGATCCAACACCAAGAACCAAATCAGCTGTAGCAACCGATATGACTGAGATTTTTGTGATTTGAGTTTGAAAAGAAGAACAAGCTCACAATAAGCTATGAAAAGCTTATATAAACCAAATGAAACAGTAGATCAATGAAGAATCACTCCACAAAACAGATCTACTATGATTTTTTATTTTTCAATGATTTTATTTGATTTTTTTGTATTTTTGGGTTTTTGAAGAGTTAAGCTAAAAATAGATTTATAAAACTATAATAAGCACTTATCAGAGATAATAAGTAGATTTAGATCATAAAAACTTACACAAACACTTGAAAATGAAATTCTAACTTTTATTAATAATGGAAATTTGAGTACAAAATACGAATTACAAGTAAATTTAAAACATTAGAAATTGAAATTACTACTGATTATACTATTAAAACTAGAGAGAAGAAAAATAAAATACAAGATGAGATACAATTGTGAACGAAAATGAGTCCTATATATAGCTGAGCTTGAGGCTAAGAAGCTTCTCGAATTCTTCCAAATGTGCTTTCTCTGAGCTCGTTTACACCCTTAGATTATATCCCACGCATCATCTTCTGATATCAACCCTTGGATCATGTGCATGTGTCTAATCGACCAATGAGAGTAGAGCATATCACACGGATTGATGACCTGGACACCCCCATGTGTCAGGTGTGTCATAAGGTGTCAGAGAAAGTACGGTTTTGCCCTCTAATTGCACTGGATTGGCTTAATTGTATAAAGGGTAATTTAGGGTTCTTAGTGTTTCCAGTTTTGGGGAAAATTTGGCGTTTTTTTATTATAATTTGATATTTGACCGGGGTAAATGGGTTGTTGACTCGGGTAAGTTGAGCGGGTTTGGGGTGGTTCGGGTAATAATAAAACCGGGTGTGGCTAGTTTGGTTTTGGGCTTGGAACCGGTTCTTTCATTTTGGGCCAAGAGATATATATGGATTTAATATGTATTGGACTTGAAATGTTAACACTTATTGTACCAAGGACCAAAAGTGTTAAAATCTGAAACTTTGAAGGACCAAAGGTGAACTTTCTGAAAATCTCTATCAAGGGCCAATCATGTCAATCTCAAATAATCCAAGGGTGAAATCTGTAAAATCTGAAACTTCAGGGATCAATTCTGCCAAAAGCTCAAAGTTCAGGGGCTAATCTTGCCATTTCTTCAAACTTTACTGAAACTTCAAAATCCATCCTTAGAGAATAAAATCTTCCAAAATGCACAATCCCGACCTTCCGGCTCAGCTTAAACTCTCTTGATCTCTCGTGCTGTTTACATCGATTTGGATCCTTTTTGTGTGTTTTTGCATATCCGTACCTGCACAAGTACAAACTCAAGAAAACCACAAATATTAGCAATAAACGGCTCTTTCTTGGTTGTTTTGGGTCAGTTTTATTAATGAAAAGGTATGTGTTTTAGCACATACCAATACTTTACAAGTATTTACGTTGAAATGATATCTTACGATAATCATTTAATGATTTATTATGAAACTAAAACTTTTCGTCGTAAAATAATGTCGTTGAAATTTCATGAAAGTGACAAAACGGCCTTGAAAAGCTAGTCGTAAAATGGTGCACGTCGAGTGTTAGGAAACGAACTCAACGGTTTTGGGAAGCTTGTAATTATCTCAAAGTTTTAGCATTTAAGTTTTCATCCCGAGGGTCTCGATCCGGGAGAAAAATATAGGTTATGTATGGTACTTGTGTCCAAAATATCGTTTAAGAGTGGTTTTCGGCAAAGTTTAAGTGACCGTATTTTACTCGTTACAACTCCGCTTGACAAACGGTCGGACATTTTGGAAAATATGCTTGGCGAACTTACTTTTACTAGAAGACATCACGTTATAAAAAGTTCTAAATCAATGTTAAAAACGACCTTCAACATGGTCCTTTGTAGCCGTAATATTTGTCTAATAGAAATCTATTAGTTTTTCTTATATAATAAAGTTACGGCAACTTTTTGTAAACGTGTATAATTTAATCGTTACAAGTCCGTTTTCTACGTTTTATATGTCCTCGAAATCGTAATAATATATACTAATATATTTTTGATAAGTCGACACATTTTATAACGCTTAAGACTCATTTTTGACTCGTAAAAGTCGAGATTACATGCTGAATTTTCTGAACCAAACATTTTTCGTCGTCAAACTTGAAAATAGCATAACTTCTTCGTTATAACTCCGTTTTAACCCATTCAAGCGGCCACGTTTTCGTTTAAAGTGTATTTTCTAAAAATCTAAGCCAAAAATTTTTATCTACTGTCGAGATTTCCAGATTTTCAAAATATGGACAGACCCTTATGTAAACTTGTCGAAATGAGTTTTTCTCGCGCCAAACCTATTCTAACCAATTCAAAACAACTCTGAAGCTATTCAAATCCTACCATACACCTTCTTAGGGTGTCATGGGTTCCTAGACATCACCAAAGAGTGATATGTTAGAAGGGATAATTTATAGGATGATTATAACTAATAATATGTAATAAAAACATTAAAAGTGGTATAAATTCATATGTAACATGCATGTTTTCTTGCAAAACTAATGAAATAACATCAATATGGATATGAAAGAATTATAAAGATCATGAAATGCTTACTTGAATGATGAAGGGATTTTTATTGTAATTACATAATCAACCTAGAGGTTTATATTTCAAAACCTTAAGATATATAACTAGTAGAACTTGATGAATACATGGTCTTGAAAAGATGATGAATTTTTCTTCTTGTTCTTGAGTTGGTCGAACCACCAAATGGATGAGAGGTTTTCTTGCATTTTACACCTTAAAACTATGTGTTGAATGTTTTATTTTTGTAAAAGTCTTTGTAGATAACAAATATCTAGTGAAAAAAATGAATATGTGTACAAGAGCTAGTCAAGATATTTTATACAATTGGATGACATGGGGGGGGGAAGTCGGCAAGATAAAAAGGGGGAAGTAAAGTTGTGTATTTCTTTAGTTAAATGTAGTTAAAGTTATGTTATAATGTGTATTAATTACATTTAGTTAATTATTAAGTGTAGCGTTAGCCAGAAATCAATTTAATCGAACAAAATAAAATATATCGATGTCATAAAAATTATAAAAATACATTTCTTACAAGAATTGAGTGAATAAATATTTATAGAGTGTTGAATTTGCGAAAACCGTCGTAAATATTTATACATAACAATTTATATACAAAATAAATTGAAAACATCGGGTAAACCAATAATATAATTTTTATAGTATTAAAAAGGAGTATAAAAAATATATCGGGAATATTTTTGGAAGTGTGGGATCAATATTCAAAATAAATGTTGATCTGCGATACGTTTATTTAATAAGAAAATAGCGTTTAATTGAAATATGCAAATTCATGCATGAACCGATATGAAATGATGTTATTGATGATATGTAGACTAAATCTAGTCTATATGAAATGTCCTTGATGATATGTTCATGAATTCAGCCTAAACCATTAGGAATTTGATACTCGTAAAACGTAGTTTACGATAAATGATGAAATAGTGAAACTTTTAAAGTTTGTAAAATGACCTGAAATTACGAGTTGTCACAAAAACACAAAGAGATCGCTAAATATTAATAAACGTTTTTACGATTTATTTGTATTAACACAACTCTTTATCATGTCCTACGTGCCAAATTGATGTCGAAACGGTTAATTACATTTTCTTCAATTGCGAGATGGCAAGAGATCTTTGGTCTCTTTTGGCTAAGTGGTGGGAGTTGGATTTTCCTCTTTGCTTTAACATTTCGGAATGGTATGATTGGCTTGACGATGTTCATCTTGCTTCTAAAATGGTCTGGTTCTTGAAGGTGGGGACTCTCATGTGGGCTATTTGGTGTTTTCGGAATAAGCTAATCTTCTCTAATCCCCCCCTAAAGAGACAATCTTAGGGATTTCATTGTTTCTCAATCTTTTTTGTGGTTTTCTTCCAGAAATCCTAATTGTAAAGTTAGTTGGATAGGTACGTTACAAAACCCTATAGCTAATGTAACAACTATGTAATCTTCCTTATAGCTTTTGCTAGTTTTATGCTATCCACCGTTAAAAAAGTGATAACTTTCTTTTAAATTTCAACCAAGGTTGAAAATAATACCTTATACATAAATGGGTACAACTAAATCTTAGTTTACTAGTTCTATCTGTTTCAAAATAAATATTTATTTTTAAAAATGCACAAAGTTTAAAAATTCTCACTAATTATACTTTCCACTAATCATATGTTATCTTCATCAATAAAATCTCTTCTTATTAGTTGAAACAAAAAACTTATATTTATTTTGAGATGGGAGTTGATATTTTCATCACATTTTTTGATGCAAATATTATAACTGTGTATTACAATGTTGTACTGTGAGCTTTATAACTTATATAAAATTATATTTGCATAAAAAAAATATGGTCGGAGTATCAACTCCATTTTAAAATATCCTAAGAGAGAAATATTTATATTTACAAGATAAAATCACAAATACATGTCATGTGTCATGTAAATAAGGTGAGTGAAAAAGATAAATATATTATACAATACTAGCAGGGTATCTGCGCGTTGCAGTAGCGGGTATCCTGAAATAAATTTTTTTGATTAATAATGTATTTTAGTTTATTATGTTCTTTTTAACAATAAATTTACGGATATCAAGAATTTAGTATAGCCCGTTGGATACCGTTAAAACTCAAACCCGCTTGGGCTCCCTGCCGTTGGGCTCCCACGCTTCCGCTTCGGCTCAAGCCCATTTGGCCGTTGCCCGTTCGAGACTGAATATTTATATAATGTGCTTTATTATTTGTAGTAGTAAAATTTAATGTCGGAATTGTGTTTAATTTGGTTGTACTATATGCTTGATAATTTGTATTTCTTATGTAGTGGTGTTTTGCAGGTAATAAACGTATTAATTGTATTTACTGACCAGTTAAATAATTGACTATATTAAATAGCATTAATGTGGTGTTTTGTTGAACACTATGCTTCTTGTCTTATACGTCTGAAAATTATGTGCATTAAAGTGTTGTACACTATGTTTCTTTTTGTTGTCTTGTAAATAGTAGTCATTATAGTAATTAATAACATTGACCACTTTAATAGCATTAATGTTGTAAGTCTGAAAATTACATCATGCTTATTTTGTTGTAAATCGAAAATTGGTTGAGATATTGTATATTGTCTTTAAATAGTTGTAATTTTTGTGAATGGGTGTTTTTAATAGCATTAATATTGTTTGATAGAATTTTGGTTTTAAAATGACACCACGCTTTATTTTGTTGTACAATATATGCTTACTTTTTTGTAATTCTGAAAAATGGGTGCATTAAAGTGTTGTAAACAATGCTTAAATTCTTGTACGTTTTAAAATTAAGAGTGAGGTCAGATTCGTGCATTATATGTAATATGGATAATGGATCCAAATAACTTGTTATATCTGGATAAAGTTTGTAAACTTCTAATAAATAAAACATTTTTCATCATAAAATAGTAAGAGTAGTGCCATAACTACTCAAGATTCACAAAAAGAAATCAACACAAGAGATATGTCATGTGTTGATTGGTGTGTTTGAATATATTTTCTTTTTCTTTTTTTTTTTACATCAATCGACACATATCATATCTTTTATGTGATTTTTTTTTATGAATATTGTGTGATTGTAGCAGTAATCAAATAGTAATATGAATGAAAGTTGAGACCACATAGCACCCATTCATGGATGATGGACCAAATAGTAATGCAACTATGCAAGCCCCTACTTCTCCTGCATCAAGTCTTGTGGCACTAACCGCCAAGTACGACTTTGATGTGGATCGCATAGATGCCTTTTTACGACACACACAAAAACTTTTATTTTAAATGATTCAACACGTTGAACACTACAGTAACTATATTTGTTGAACTTGAAAGTACCGACTACCCACATCAATTTTCCAACGTGAAAACTAGTTTCTTTAAGTCTGTTAGGTACACTTGTAAACATGCAATAAAACACAAGTATCCGTTTGAGTTTATAATCGCACACGAGTGATATTTGTTTCTCTAGACATCATCTTAACCTAGATTAATTCTTGAATGCTGCTAAGCCAGCCGTGCTAGGAACAATTTTTTTCCTTTGAAATCTAAAAAGTCCCATCCCAATGCACCATCATTTATATCTATGTTTAAAGTTTGTCTAAAACACTCCCATAAATGTAAACACCACTAAACCCAAAGCAACACGTTACTTTTATGCTTTTGACATCAACTAAACACCACAAGCCATCCAACTTCTTGTCAATAATTGGATTCTTCACTGCAAGTATATAAAATGAAATTATATCTTTGAAACCAACTTTTAAACTTATACGCTGTGTCATTGCTTAAAGAGTTAAGTGTTTTTGATTAAATTTCTTAATATAACATATCTTCGGTTGAGCGCGATATTGTTCTTTTAAACATACACTCCATTATAGTGTACATATTGCGATCAATAGGAACGATCATGGTTTGGTTCCGTTGTGACTAAATTTGGATCAAGACCAAATATTTTGGCCTTTGCAAACTTAGTGAGTTCAATCATATCACTTCAGTCTTTCAGTCATTTTGATTTTTGTTTTCCCTCGCAACTAGTTCAAGCGATCATAGTCCGGCTCCGTTCAGACCAAATTTGGATAGCAACATATCACACAAAACATATACGTAGTACTACTTATGTCTCATAAAAATTGTCCACTTTAACTTTTTTAAGTTTTTCTTTTTAACTTTGACATTAAATATTTTTGTTTACATTATATAACACTTGATGAAAAATATATAGATGAATTAGAATTTAAATGTATTTTTATTAATATAATTTTCATCAAATATTATATAACACAAACAAAAATATTTTAAATCAAAATAAAAAAAAAAATACTTAAAAAATCAAACTAAACAATTATTATGAGACAAAGAGATAACTAATCAACATATCACTTAGAGCAGCGGGTATACTAATACGTGGCATACACCATTCGTCCAATTCAAAACAAATAACACGCTACTTTCATACCATTCATATCATAATTGGCTAGCCATTAGAAATTTAGCTATTCCAGTGGCTCATGCTATTTGGTTTTTTTTTTCTTTTTTTCTTTTGTTTAGTAATGGAGGGGGTATATTTGGTCGGGTATTTTGTAGGATTTACAGGTAATGTTAGTGGTGTGTTATGAGGGAGAGTGTTTGAGTTATTAATGAGTTATTGAGAGATGTATGATGTGTCAATAAGGTGACAGTATACACGATATCTCGTCACGTTAATCTATAAAATTTTGAAAACTACAAAAGACAAAAGTGATGAAAACCTAAAAAGTAAAAAATGATGAAAACTTAACCTCATGCCCACGTGTCCACTTACCACTTAGCAACACATTCTTCTTCCATCCCCTAAACACTCCCAATCTCCACGTGCTTTCCTTCCACTTTCACTTTCCATCTTCAACAACAACGCCGTAACACCCTCAACTCATCTTTCTCTCTCACACAAAACACCTCCACTGTGTGTACCACAAAACCAAACACAACCCATCATTAAACACATCAAACCAAACAAAACCCATATCTTAGAATCTTGTAAAAATGGGTGGAGTGACGTCATCAATGGCAGCAAAGTTTGCGTTTTTTCCACCAAGTCCACCGTCATATAAAGTGATGATGGATGAAAATGAAGGGAAGTTGAAGATGACAGATGTGAGTGAGAGAGGAAATGTTGATGTTTTGAAAGTCAAGACTAAAAAAGGGTCTGAAATAGTTGCTATTTATGTAAAGAATCCTTGTGCTAAGCTCACTGTCTTGTATAGTCATGGAAATGCTGCTGATCTTGGTCAGATGTATGATTTGTTTTGTGAACTTAGTCTTCATCTCAGAGTCAACTTGATGGGGTAACTTTTTTTTTTAAGTTATATAATTGTGTTTTGGATCTAGGGTTTTTGTTCTTTTCATGTAATTTGGATTCTTAGTGTGTAAAGTTTTGATTTTTATGTGATTTGAAGATTAGTTTTGGTCCTTGTTGGGCTGGTAAAGGGAGGGCTTTTGGAGAAATAGGTCCGCAGTTAAATCCTGCAGGAAACAGCTGATTTAAACCTTTTGGAGTTTTGGTATTCAGTATTTGTTGAGTTATTTGAATTAGGGTGATTTGAAATGTAATTTTTGAGAAATTTATGGAATTGAAGTGATTACCTTGATTTCACTCCTAAATTTGACAGAATGGAACTTTTGGGATCTTTGGTTAGTTTGGTAATTTTGGGATATTTGTCAAATTGGGAATCTTGGGTCATCTTTTTAGATATGTTTCCTTTTTGATGATTGTGGAACGGAATAATTAGTGAACATTGTTAAAGTTTGTTAGAAGGTCATTACGTTGGTCTGTTGGTTTAACTATTTAGGTTTGGGGGATAATAGTGACAGCCCTGTAGATATTGTGCATTGTTGTTGGATTTTGAGCAAAGTGGGATTTTTTATGTGATTGTTCATTATTGAATCTGGGTTAGTGATACCCTGGTGCGAGATTTGATTTAGGTAAGAACTAATTGCACAGGATCAGCTTGCTAATGGTGACCCTTAGTTTTGTATGTAAGAGTATAAGATTCTCAGATGGTGAAAAGTTTATAAATTTAGGAAATAGAGTTGGTGATTTTTGTTTGATCTTGGCCTTTTGTTAGATTTTGAGGTGTTCTATGTTTGGGAGTTTAAGATCCTTAGATAGTGATTTTGCATATAAACTTTTTAAGCGGCAAATAGGTGGGTTTGGCTTTTTTGAATGGTTATGGATAATTTGTATGTGTTGAAATCATTTTAATCTTTATCCTAGGGTTGTTTGGACTTTGGAAGATAACAAAAGATTCATTATTAGGAGCAATAGCTTTAAATTTTGACAATTTTGGGAGTGAAAGTTCCAACTTCCAAGTTATTTTTATATTCAAGATTAATCTTTTTTTATGATTACATTTTTTTATTTTTATTTTTTATTTTTTTGCAATTTCACTTTTAAATTTATGAGAATTGAACTTCTGGATCTTTGGATGCCTTGTTGTTCTTTCCTTATTGTCCGATTAGAAATCTTATCTTTGTCTTTCTTGGTAATTTTCCTTTTTGATAATTGCGGAACGTAATCACTAACAATCACAAACTTTAGTGGATTAGAACGTTATTAGGTTAGGCTACTGGTTTAGGTTTAGGGGTAATAGTGACAACACTGTAAGGATTGTGCATCACTGTCAGTTTTTGACGAAAGCGTACAAGGTGCTACTTTTGATGTAATTGTGCTTTTATTGATGAATCTTGGTGATGCCTTATTGTGAGATTTGCGGTTGTTAGTTGTTACCTAAGAACCAATCGGAGATGCTCGGCCTGCGATTTGTGAACATTTCGTTTATGTATGCAAGTATAGGATTCTCAAGTGGTTAAGGGTTGCAAATGAGTTATTCGAGTGGATGATTTTCTTTAGGAGCTGAAAACTAGGAAAAAGCGTTGATGATTGGTGTTTAAAATGTGTTTTTTTGGCCTTCGATTCTAAGATGCTGTACCACTGTATGATTATGATTTTAACGTCCTTCTGTGATGAAGTGTGCAAATGAATTGTACAAGTGATGTTTCCTTATAAGATATTTGAAAGATTGAAAATTAGGAAAGGATTTGTTAAGTGTAGTTTTGAAAAGTGCCTGTTGTGGTTGTTTGTTAGATTTCAAGAACTTGGCTTTTTGATTGTGAAATAATTTGATCCATCTGAAGTAAATTAGGAAAAGGTCAAAAAGATTATGTTTTAGAATGTGTAATTTGTGGCCGTTTGTAAAATATCAAGAACTTGTTCATCGACATGAATCAATCCAGACACTTTAATTTAAGGTTCCTAATGATTAAAAAGTATTTGTTTTTGCTTTTGGGCAGGTATGACTACACTGGCTACGGGCGGTCTTCTGGAAAGGTAGTAGTCTAACTCTAAAGCATTGACAGAGAATTTGCATGATATTGGGACAATTTTATTAAACTATGTGTGTTTGATTATCTTTATAGCCAACTGAGCACCACACTTATGCTGACATAGAAGCTGCATATAGATGTCTAGTAGAGACATACGGTGCTAAAGAAGAAGATGTTATATTATATGGACAATCTGTTGGCAGTGGACCTACTCTAGATTTGGCATCACGTTTATCAAGATTAAGGGCTGTTGTTCTTCACAGCCCAATCGCATCTGGACTTAGAGTCATGTATCCTGTGAAACGAACATATTGGTTTGATATATACAAGGTTTGTTCTCTTATCAATCTTATCATTGTTAAGTTCTTTTCTGATTATTTAGTCATTTGTAAATATAATGTTTATGTTATCGAAAAGTTGTAAGTTTTTAATTTATTTACGCAGAACGTTGACAAGATAATATTAGTCAAGTGCCCAGTTTTGGTAATTCATGTAAGTATTTATATTTTTTTGTCGTGGTTATGTATTTTGATAGTCATTCAGAAAAAAATAAAATGTGTATCGTGATGCAGGGAACTGCAGATGATGTTGTAGATTGCTCTCATGGTAAGCAGCTTTGGGAGCTCTGTGTAGAGAAGTACGAGCCATTATGGGTAAAAGGCGGTAATCACTGTGATTTGGAGCTTTTCCCAGAGTACATACGACATCTTAAGAAGTTCATATCCGCTGTTGAGAAGTCGGCCCGCTTGAAAACCTTATCTGGCCCCCTATCAGATAATGGTGATAAACACCGTATTAGTACAGATTGTAGAGATAAGCCCAGACCCAGCACAGATCGACTAGAGCAGCAATCAAGGCCGAGCACAGACTGTAGAGATAAATCAAGATTTAGTGTTGACCGGAGAGAAAAGTCAAAGAAGAGCTCGGAAAATGCCGGGAAGTCAACCAATGCCGTTGACCAACCTGAGAAAGCAAGGAATAGTATTGACCGGTAGGGTTATGTTTTGCTAGTTCATTTCTTGTTACTTATGAATGATGTGATTGCGTATTGATTGTTGTAATGATTGGTGGTAGGTTTGGAGGTATGGTACGGTCAGCTGTCTTGTGCAATATTGATTGTTTCAAGCCTAATGGAGCCACAGGGATAGGAAGATCATAATGTCGGGTTGTTTATAGCGGATACCAGTAATGAAAGCATGAAATGTGAAATCTTTACTCGCAGCAACTGGAATGGTATTGAAGTGACATTTTCCAGGCTTACAAGAACGGATCGGATAAATGATGTATTTTATTAATTTAAGTGGTAGCTGATGTATCTTATTAATCTGGTTAAACCGAATATTTATTCATATTCCCAGCTTTTTATGTCATGGATCGAAATATGAGTAGCATGATCATAGTGATGGACAAATAATTTTTAACTTTGTAATTTGTTTAGCGAAAGAAAGTGTTACAATCTTCATCAAAATACTTGTATTAAGTTCGACTTGCAAAATTCAAATGATCCTTGGTTGACCTTATACATAACTAGTTATGGTTCTAGTCACATGAGTCGCCTCTCAACCAGAAAAGGTTTTGGTTGGTGTGATGTGCAGAAGGTTTCATCTTGATCAGCAGTGTGCATATGTCACTAGTTATGAATGGATTATGGTTGTATGGCCAAACGAACCAAAATCATTGGTAACTAGTATCTTCAGTGAGGTCCGGCCATATCCTGATTGACCTGATACAGCAAAAGAAAGATCACACATATTAATAAGCAATCAACAGATAGCCCATTAAAAAAAACTAGATACTAAAATCACGTTGACAAATAAGCACAACACGCACGTAACACATGTTAATGGGGTCAAACAGGGAAATAAATATAAAACTTGGCATAAAAGGATACAAGGTCAAATAGGTTGAAACGATTTAGAGTACTTATTGAATAGAAAATTGAGTATGATTAATATAATACGTATGATTTTTGTAATTCTGTTTGACGAATTAATGAATTTAGGACAAAAACAGTTCCAGATCAATCCTACCCGTCTCGACCCATTTTGACCCGTTAGATTTGCCCATTTTGCCATCTCCTAAACTTCACGCAGAAAACAGCTATTAAAATATGATTAGCTGATCTAACATTTACCTTCTGGAGGCACCCAAGACTCGTTCGCCATCCAAAAAGGAAAGGTCTCACATGTCACTTCTTCATCAACTGCTTGAATTCCCCTTGCGTATTTCAACAAAAATGCTACATAGCATTTAGCATCTTCTTCTGCAGCAATGTTAACTTCTACAGATGACTCAACAACCTGGTTTCTTCACTTGCAACAGATTCCCTCTTTCAGCAAGCGCTCTTGCTGTGACTGCAGTCCATCCAATTACTTCTGGCATGAATTTGTTTTTTGATGCACTGCAATACTTTTTCAAGTTAAATTACTAATATGCCTGAATCGTAATAGTCACAGTTTTAAAGATTATAAATTTGGTGACTGAAAGTTGCTCCCAAGGAAGGGATTTGGATTTTGGACATGTTAAATACCTAGTTCGGATGAGAGTCCAGACATTAATGCAGCCAGCTCATCTCCATCTTTAGCCATGTCTACCTTTTCTTCAGTCATTAATGTGCTGTTTCACTTGACTGGCCATCTGCACCATTTTCTTTAGATGGTTTCTACTTGTTCACTCATCTTCATCATCGGCAATATTTTCATCATTGGTTGCTCATTTCTTCTTACCAGCTGACAAAAATATCATCCCTTCACTTCTGAGTCGTTGTTGGATTTTGTTTATTTTTGGAGCTTGAAGCATTCTTTACCATTTGATTCTTCATCTCCCTGAAAGATAAAAATGCATAAAAGCTGTTACAAGACTACTCTTTCTTTTTTTTTTTCCTTTTTTTTTTTGGCTTAAATGTCACTTTCATACGAATTTTTGGAAGCAAATGGCTAGGGAAGTGTTGCGATAACTCACTTGCAATGAGGTATTCTACAATTTGAATCCGCACAAATTTGGGCGTGTTTTATCAGTACCCACCATGCTCGATTACAAGTACCACAACCCCCAGCACACCTCACACTGCATCCAGAAGCATGCCGAAGTAGCCTCATGATGGTTTGACAATCTGGGTAGGAACAGTCGATGTTCCTACATCGAGAGGCATGAACTAAAGCATCTAAAGCCCCGTTCAACTGCATCACAAACATAGGTATAATTAATAAACTATACCAAAACATAATTAGGGGTTTTTAGAAATCTTTCCAAATCTCTCACCGTCATCACTTTTTGCTTCTGAGGTTCTTCTTTCTTTTTGGTAATTTCAGGAGTAACTTTTGTTGAATGGTGAGTTAACTTGTGAGTATGACATGTGTCGCCTTTGGTACCATAGCATGATCCACATACGTATAAATTCGGACAGGTGTCACAGTGCCAACATTGATCAATTAGAGCATGATTATTGCAAAGAGTGCAGACTGGTTTGATAACGAGCTTATGTGTGAAATGATATAGTAGCATCAAGGAGGAATACTTGGCATGACCGAGTGTATTAAACTGGTATTGAGAATTTTCACACTTGTTTAAGAAATCATCTCGAGTCTCAAAGAAGCTATTCATAAGCAAACCATCTTTATCCTTGGTGTCATGAGGTACATTGCTCAACACGTCCTGAAAACAACAAAAAGTTATATATGTTTAGTAACCAAGTCATTTATAAAATTAAAAAGAAAAACAGGCAAACTTTTATGCGTGGCTCACCTCAGAAAGTCGAGTCTTTTTATCAGATTGGCAGTTGTGCATTTTTTTCGCTTTAAGATGTTTACCAGATTCAAAACATCTGGAACATAACTGAATCTTGTTGCATTGGTTGCAAAACCATCTGCTTCCAGATACCATTACTTCACGGCAACATGTGCACATGTGCTGTAAATGAACAATCATAAGGTTTTTCTTCTTTGCCTGAACTTTATCACCAAGCTGCATCAAATTTTAAAATCAAAATATGTTAAATCAAAATATGATAACATCAATAAGATTTACAAACTTAAGAGAGAAGTTAAAACGGATTATTTACTTGTTGCATTACTAAAACATCCTTTGTTGGATTGTCTCGCCCCAGAGCCATCAAAGTTCGCTTATTGAGTGACTTTCTACACAATTTTTCCGAGCTTTCTTTTTCCTCAAGTTTCTTACTTAAAGCTTCAGCATTCCCCGACCAAAAAGCACCATCAAAATATGGCAAACGCGCTGCTGTTATCTTAATATTTTCCTCTCTTTTAGGAGCGAAAAACTGATTGTATAAATTATCGTGGCCCACAACAATGCCCTCGTTGGAAGCTTTCTTTAGCATTAACTCATACCTGCATAAAAAAAGGAGAAAGTGAAGTTAAAACTACCTTACTAACACTATGCACATAGATAAAAAAGCAGCAAATAACATACCACTGCCGTAGCTTCTCATCCTTCGGTGTTTTCTGAGTCTTGGGATGATTGTAAAAGATATAATCTTGACCGTTTAAAAGAGGACATGACCATATATAACACGTTGTGAAACCTCGTTTCTTGCAATGTTCAAGATATCCAATCTGCATTATTGGATAATTTTACGCTATGTCAAAATGAACACAAACTACAAAGAAGACTTACAGAAAACAAAAGAAAATATACCAATATTTCGTGGTAAACAAATGTGCGAAGAGACTCGCCACTCGCGGTTTTTCTTTCTGGTTGAAAGTATTTGACGGAATCGAGGTATGAGATATAAACACATCGATTATTAGGGCCGTCACACTCTGATCCATACTCCTGGACATACATTCCAAATATGCACACATCTACACCTTCTAATCGCTGAAACAAAAGGATCAACTATTTACAAAAGAAGAAAAACTGGTTAGAAATCTAGGTTGAAGTGTAGACCAAAAATATTAAAAAGACAAGAAAAATAAATCTTACTTTTGATCTGTATTTAAGTTTTTCTGGATAATTTTTTCCACCAAATATATCTCTAAATTGCTGCTTCACTTTTAACTCTCTGTCAACAGATACCACTACTCTAACAACAAGATCTACTGCTTCCGATACCTGTCAAGAACCCAAGATTAATAAAACCTGAATATCGTTAACGATATGTGAAACCATGCATATTATTAAAGGAATTGAATTCTAACATTTTCCAATTCTGTTCCCTGAGATTTAGCGGTTTCTTTTCTCTCTTGCTTCATACGGGTGAAGAGTCGTTGTTCAATATGATCACTAAGATTGGTTCTTGGCAGATCTTTAGCTCTCAACAAAGTTTGTGGTACCCAATTCCCGTCCTCTATATCTGTTAAGCGACACTTAGGACAAATATAATCCGCTTCCTTCTTTTTATCTGTTTCGGTATTGAAGAGACCACAAATCCAATGTTGCCAGTTATGACATCTGTCACATGTCACCCACTGAAAGAAACAACGCCAAAGTTAAGTAAACCTTAAGTAAACGAAATTAAAAAAAAAGAATTAAATGAAAAAGTTAACTTACTTCCTCTTTTTCTTCATCCGTCGCCTTCTTTAAATTTACTTTGGAAATAGAACCTCCACCTTGTATTGATAAAGTAGAACAAGATCCCACAAAACAGGGTTTACAAAAGCAGTGTCGTGTGTTTGTGTTCTCGTCGTCTGTTGACTGATAATATACAACGTCTTTTTTGATCCGTTTATCACATGATGAGCAATACCTGGGTGGAGGCGCCAGATATACCGCATCATAACATAACTGACATGGGATTTGATCACTTGAATCTTCAGTGTTCTCTGACGATATCACCTTGTTATTTTGGTTAAAACTAGACAAATGTTGTTTGATTTGAGATTCAGTGAATAAATCAGCCATTGAGGCACTCGGTATCTTCATATTCTTGGATCCAGACCCTGAGCTGTTAGTATCAAAAGATGTGATATGTGTGTCTGCATTTTCTGATTCCGACACCATGACAATGTCAACTGAAGGAACACTCGGTGTCTTGATATTCCCAAATCCTAACCCTGAGTTTTTATTATCAAAAGATGTGATACGCGTCTCCCTATTCTCTGATCCCGAAACCATTGCACAGTCAACTGAAGATATACTCGTGGTCTTAATATTCCCTGAGCTGTTATTATCTAAAGATGTAATCTGCATTTTCGTCTTCTCTGATTCCACCATTTCACAGTCAAATGAAGATACATATTCAGGATTCAATAATGGCCCATAATCATCTGAAACTGTATTAAACTCACAGATTACTTCTTGCACAACTTGACTCGACTTATTTTCATGGTTAGTTTTTTCTTCAAAAGAAAACTCGGTTGGCTCTTTGAGTTCATCTTTTGTTGTAGTACTGATACTCGCTTCATACCCTTTTGTTATATGTTCATAACTTCCTGTGGCATCTGCAATCATATTGTTAACTTTGGTTCCCGAAACCATGGTTAAAGGTGCTGTCTTTACCACCGAGACTTCTTCACTTTTATTAGAACATTCTTTCAAATGTGGCAGACGTTGCGGATAATTTTGCAGCATATCCAAAAGACCACCACTTACTAAATCCAAATTACCATGTTTTCTTTTTCTACCACAATTCAAATCAGAAATTTCTTCAGCAACACGTGGCACTGGCTTCCCTGAACTAACATGTGGAATCTCGAAAACAAATGATTGATCCTTCAGTTGATTATCTAACTGCACTGGAAGCTGACGAGTCTGCTGATAAGGTTGTTGATGAGGAGCTGACGTTTGTGCTCGTGGTTGCATATATGTCCCACTATTTGTTGTTATTAGTTGCGGGTTATATTTGCTAGACATAATGATACTATCCTCACAATTGTGCTGTAAATTCGGTTGCAAACTGTACTGACTTGCATTTAATATCTCCATATCATTCACTGACGTTGGAAAACCCGTGCTATATGCAATCTGTTTCTCCCTAACAGCGCTTCTGTATTGACCTATATTAAAAATTACAATATAAGATTTAGATTCAGTTTCAGTTAACATTATTAAAAATAGTACAGTATTATGGAAACTAATACCGGAAGCAACTATACCCTGATTAAATGATTGCTGCTGGTAAGAATTTCCAGTTGACGGGTGAAAAGCAGAGTTCCAACCACTTCCAGGTGACACTTTTCTACCATCAAACACTTCATATATCCCGCGACCAAAAGCATATTCATTGACGAAGAACAATGCATTTTCATTGTAAGTAACAAACTGCGGATCAGCCTGCTTCACATTCATTGGAGAAATAACGTTCATCCCATTGCTATAGAGATTTGTGCTTGCAACATTCTGGCTATACTCGTTAACTGTATATCCTGTAGAAATTAATGACGCATTACTTATACTCACAACATATATCTATAAAAGAATAGGAAGTTAATCGGCAACTTAGTATAAAAAGCATAACATATATACCTCCGAAACACTGAGGATTGGATATGTTGTTGGAAGCAGAATTGCAACCGTTGTAACCCATATTCATGGATGAAGCAGAATTGTAACTGTTGTATCCCATATTCACGAACTCATTTGGTACCGCTGGATATTGATTAACATCCATTGTCTTCTGCTTCTTAAAGTTTTGATTAACACCCTATACAAAAGTTGATAAACATGTTCAAACTACGACAAACGCCAAAATGTATGTAAACATATTCAAAGAGTTTAAGATGAAACTCATCGAAATAGAAAACAGTCATTCTCACCTTTGGAGGTTCAAGTGAAGTTGAAAAGTGGTTGCTTGGATATGAGTTGGGAATTAAAACAGGGACTTGGTTGTTTGTGTGTGAGTTGGGAATGGTTATTGGGAATCGTTTGTTCATGTCATTTACAAATTTAGATTCCCATTGTTCCACATCAATTATTTCCATAAAGCGTTCACTTTTCGCCCTGCAAAAGAGCTTTAATTTCAATTAATCTGAGTTACACTAAACTAAAACATTACACAATAACATAAAAGATATCAAAAACAGTAAGAAAACACGTCGTGTTTGATAAGTACTAACAACATATACTTTCAATAATGCCGAGTGTTTGACAAAAGTTTGATCATCTAAAGACATATATTATTGATAGTGTAAGCACTTAAGCGCTATTGTTCGCAAAACCCTAAGTTAACGAGAGCATGCAAGTAACTTTCATAACTTGATCATGTAACATCCATAAACTACAACTAGTACAAGAAGTACGATCAACATAAATAAACTACAAATAATGAACTTAAAAACGTAACACTTGATATTCAAGAACTCCAAAAGTAGATATAAAAGCAAGAAAAGGTCGAGAACTAACAAGTCGGTGATAAAGTGACTGACATTGCTGTTTCTGGGATTATAATCGTTGAAACCCCGTTGTTGTTTGTGATGATGGTTGTTATACATTATTAAGTACGATCAAGAAGATTTGGTATTAGGAAACAACATGAAGAAAACCCTAGTTTAATGACGAGTTTAAAGTTGATATATATAAGGCAGGATTAGCTTGTATTTAAAGGATAGATTAGGGTATTTTTCCCGACTTCACAGGGGTTTTGGGTCCACTTAAGTCAAGATATACTTGACTTTCATTGGACTTATCTTCGAATATGTTGCATGCTTCGTTCTCAATATGTTTAGTACTTACCTATGTCTTAATTAAAGAGCAAGGCCGTTTTAACTGGTTGAATCAAGGATTAGTTTGATCATCGAAAGCTGATTTAGTGAATAAAACCGGTTTAACTAATGGTTGAATTGGAAATCAATAAGTCGATCGACTAGCTAATTTGATTAAAAAAATTGGTTTTTAAAACTTTGGTATTCTATTCTAACATTAACATTAAATTAACAAGTTAAAATATACTGTTCATCTATATTTAGATTTTCAACGAGTTACAAAAAAGCTCGTCATGTTTACTAAAATGACAATTTAACGCTTAAACCTACATTAAAGTTTCTAAGAACTAACTTTTTAATTTCCAAATCATTGCTTTTATTTTTATCAACACTTCTCACTTTTTTACTTCACACTTTCTGTAGTACGGTGAGGAAGGAAATCTCCTCATTTGAATTTTACGGGGTGTCACATCACTATAACAAACCTCCTTCTACAATCTCCATTATCACAACTAACCATAACTTACTCATTTGGATCTCACCACTTTCTATTTTATTTTTTTTCTTTAGTTTTTCAAATAACATAAAATTCAACTCATTAAAATTAAAAATAAAATACAACATATTAAAAACATACAAAACTTAAAATGATACACGAAAAACAAAAAACGATACGGAAAAAACACGATACGAAAATAATCATACAACATTGTTAAACATTTCATTCGTGAACCTCTCATTCGGGTGGTTTCTCAAACCTCCCACCCGTGAACATATTGGAATCTGTTTCAGCTTACACAGGAACAAAATCCGTTTCAGTTTACGGAGGAACAACAATGACTATTACTCCAAGATGAAGAAGCACTAAGAGAGATGGAGGAGGAACAAGCTCGGGAGGAAACTGCTCGTAGGGAGCAAGCAACAAAGGAGGGACAAGAACGTCGGGGACGACTTGTTCAACGTTTTGGAGCGAGAGTGGGAGGAGAGAGGTGTTTGGGATGGTCTCCTTATGACGATGGTTATGACTCTAATAAATCTCAAACTTAGGATCACTGAATTAACTTTCGTATTTAAATCTATGTGTTTTATTTTATGTATCGCGGTTTAATTTTCTTTGCAATGTAATACTCTACTTTATTTCTGTAATAAATAAAAGTTCGTCTTCTACTTTGATTCTTCGTACTCGAAAATAATCTTCCATTCATTTAACTAAAAATAAACATTACAATACCAAAATTTACACTAAAGTTTTTTAGTTTATTCAAGCAAAAGGAAAAAAGGGAAATAAAATAAAATAAAGAAGAGTAAAATTAAAAACGTTTAATAAACAATTGGGACACACTTGTCAGTTATTTTGCTTCGTCGTCGAAGTGAGGAGGTCCGGTTTGGTGAGAAGTGGCGAGCCAAGGTGGTGTGGCGGCGAGGGGCGGCGAAGCTGCCAGCTCACCTTGTCGAGGCAGCTACGTGCTCGCACCGTGTGCTCTTATAAGCATATTTCTCTACTGCCGGACGAATTTTTAGCAAAACATAATTTCTTTTTGAGGTGCGTTATGTCTTGTCTTTTATAACTGTTTATATTATTTCTTTCAGACTTGGTCAGTGCAGTCATGGTTGGGCGATTGTAATCTTTCCGTGAGCGTCATTTTGACGGAAGTCATTTCGATTATGGTTATCATTTCTGGGTGCAACATATGACGAATATTGCTCCCTTTTCCGAAAGTCACCTCGGCGATAACCCCTTCTCTTATCAGCATAAGTGTTGCAAAATTGCATATCGTTACGAAGGCTAAAATTACTTTTTGGGGACTATTGTATCTCTCCTTTTGGAAGCTCGGTACTCTTGTAAGCTTCTTCAGAAAATCGTCTACCCTTACCATCATTTCCTTCACGGTTTGGGGCACCTTATCAGAGAATTGTTGGCTAGTTCGGGGCATTTGTGTGCACTCATGAAAGCAGAAATCCGCATGATCTCTGACACTCTGATGATGTAACTAGTTTCGTCTGCCCATCTTTCCTTGAATTCCTGCAAGGCAGTTGGGTCTTTGAAACACTTTTTTCGAAGGGCGAACCTAGTTGAAAACTGTTCCCCAGATCTTCCCAATTGTCAATGCTTCCGGGTTCCAGACGGTCAGACCATCCTCTGGTAGATTGAATAACGAGTCCCACGGATGGCGCAATTTGTTAAAGTAAAATTTTGCTCCTCGGTATGGCTGAGTGTAGGTCGTTTCGAACTAAGCTGGAATACGTCCTTCAAGTAACTACACACAAGGAAACATGCGTTAGTCTGGCCTTGGGAGTGACCTAAGGGTGGTGGCAACGGCATGTGGTATCACACGGTATGAAACCAAACCGCACGGCAACACCATTGCCTGGGTTGCGGTTTGGTTCGGAATGGAGGACACTCGGTATGCATTGCCGAATTGGCATGGAGAGGGAGCGTGTGTATTGTTTCAAAATTTTGACCGTTGGGCATTATATATATATATATATATATATATATATATGTATGTATGTATATATATATATATATATATATATGGGATAATTCCATATATCCCCAACTTAAACCTTATAATGACATATTTACCCAACCAAAATTAATAATGACATATATACCCAATCTAAATAACAATTTGTCATATTTACCCATTTCTTTATAAAACAAGTTAAAATTTAATTTATGTTAATAAATTCCGATTATACCCCTAATACCTTAATAAAGAATTTGATCCTAAATTTTTTTTTTATCACCATCTGATGATACCATCAACTATCATCACACGTCCTTTATTTTATTTCATGAGTAAATTGTCGTCGTAATACATGATAAACACCAACTGACATTAGAACTTCTTATTTGGCACATATATGCTTGTGTTATAGTATATTAGTAAGTTTTCAATTGTCTAACTGGTTCAAAAATGTAAAAGCATTTACATATCACAACTCATAATATTAAGCCATGGGGGTGTTTGTCTAACGAGTGTGGTCAACATTACACAACTAGATACGTAAAATTCATGGCAATTGAAAATGACATCAAGTATGGAATACGTGATCTCATCAGAAGATCAAATAACCACTAAAACCTTTGTAAAAACTGAAAACTAACCTTGAAAGTCAAGAAGTTCTATGACCAGTAAGATATTATAAAAGAGGTTACATGATGAAAAATCATGATCATGTAAATGTGATCATGTAGTCATGCAAGCACCCGTTAATTTTTATGTAAACCTAGATTCCCCAGGGGGAGGGAGGGTATAGTAGTCAACATATATGTGAAAAATAGTTATTATTAATTTTATAAATTTTGAAAATGATTAAATTAGTAATATGGGTAAATATGACAAATTGTTATTTAGATTGGGTATATATGTCATTATGAGTTTTGGTTGGGTAAATACGACATTAGAAGGTTTAGGTTGGGGATATATGGAATTATCCCTATATATATATATTAATTCATCCTCCTCACTTTATATTCCAAATCTCATCATTTTTACACAAACAAAACAACTACAACGCTAAAAAAAAATGTCTTCATCCTCCTCTTCTTCATCCGATGACGAATTAATTTTTCCCGACGGCTTTACAAACGTGGATATTATCTTACCGATGGAATCTATCATACGTATTCAACGTTTGTTAAAGCATACAAGTATCCCTGACGAAGGAAAGAGATTCAAGAAGCTACAAGAGTCTGCAAGGAAGAATGTCGAACGAGCTTTTGGGCGTCTTAAGGCAAAATGGATGATTCTCAGTCGTCCTCTCCGGGCTATGTCGGTCGAAAAGATTCGACTCCTCGTTTATACGTGTATTATATTCCACAATATGATTTTAAAAGACGACGAGATGGCAATATCACCGGTTCATATAATGGATCAGCCGGTCGCGCCGGTTTACGATGACATGTACTACGGAGTTACTCGGCGAAGATATCCATAATCGTCTCGATATGATCTTACGGAGCACATAGCGGCTCAAGACTTACCATACCTCGATGACTAGTGTAATTTTCTTTTTATTTCAACGGTGATGTAATTTTCTTTTTTTTTCCTAAGTTTTATGTAATTTTTTTTTATTATTAATGAAATATTATGTTTTTATTAAATTGTTTAATATAATTATGAATATAAAAAAAAAATTAAGTGAGGTATGGAATCATGGTTGCCACTAGAAAAGTATGGTGAGGTATGAGATTAGGTGGAATGATATTATTGGTGGGTGGTGAGGTATGGGTGAGATATGGATCATGAATGTCACCACCCTAAGACCAAACTTCGGGAGTGAGAATAAGTATTTGGTATAGGCGAAGGCCGCAGATATAAATATGGTAGTAAATGTTGTGTGTGTAGTTGCGAGTCATAAATGAAGTGGGGGTATTTATACTACCTCAACCTTGATACAGTGCGTCTTGGGAATAGGCTCGTTGTTCTATGCATAGTCTACTTGGTAGGTGTCAGATCACGTGAGAACGATCCGTGAAACGGATTGGCGCATGGCTTTGTTCATAGTTGCTGCTGGGTAAAAAGGGAGTTATGGATAAAAGAAAGAACCCTTCTCATTGTGGCTTTCGGTGTAAGTTCCTTCGGACAGCACGTGGCTATTGTTCATTCGGCACGTGTCACCCGGACACATATGGCATATAAGTTTAGCTAAATCGACACATTATGTAATAGAAATGGTCTTAACAAATCCAACTCAAATATCCAATTGTTAGAAACAATATCATAGATGGTTGACCCGATATACCCGATAAGAATAATTGTCTAACCGAACCCGACCGAAAACAATGTCGGGTTATCGGGTTCCGGTCAAAACAACCGAAAAGATTTTTTAACCCGATTTACTCTGACCCAATAAGCCTTATCGGGTTCGGGTCGGGTCAAGTACCGGGTAGAGATTCTCTCAAGTTATTTATAACTTGATTGGTCAAGTTGCAATTATCAATCATTAGATCAAATCTAAGGACTCAAATCATCTCATGTTTTTTTATTTGAGCCATTGGATTTGATCCAATAATTGATAATTGCTAACAATCAATCGAGTTATAAATAACTTGAGAATTTCTTCGTAGTGACCGACCCTACCGACACCCCAATTGTGAGTCACCCTTCTGTTAATGTGGCTTATAGAAATATGATACTCGTGTAAATCTTGTGTCTAATAATATGTCTAACTACAACATTAAAAACGTATGCCAAATTCAATGGTTAGAGATAAACATTAAGCCTAATTACAAGATTAAAACATATGCCAAAATCAATGGTTGAGACACCAAGAAAGAAAATGACAATGACATATCTATACTACATCCTTTCATTCAATAAAAGTTTGAGAGGTGATTTATGCACTACGATATTGATTGGACACTCAAAATATGAGTGTTTGGACAATTATACCTTTACAGGATAAATATAACTAAAAATAATATAAGGGTATAAATGTCTAAACACTCATATTTTGAGTGTCCCAACTCCCAATCATATTTGGGAGTGTGCAAATCATCTCCCATAAAAGTTACAGTGAATAAAAAGTATTAAGAAATTTGAATCTAAGATGTTGAATTACATCCTATCAGGAAAACCCATTCCTGTACCCCCAGCGTTCGCTTAACTCCGTCAATAATCACTCGTCAGAAATAAACACAACATCATATTGCTTTCAAGCAATTCCACAATTGCATGGCACTATACTAAAGATATAAACTTATCATAAATTAAGCTACACAACAAACTGAAGTTGAATTGAAATGATACAAGCCTTTATAAGCTGCAGCATACCATTAGTTACTCGACCTTAGGAACTTTATAAACATAGTGGGAAGATTAAAAAGGGCTCACAAGACGAGCCAACTTCAATAATGGTTCTGGACAAAGGCGTTTTCTTGGAGGCGCTGTTGCATCTTTAGCAAGTGCTTCCGTGTCACCATCATGTAAGTAACCCACTATAAAGTCGAATAGCTCCTCTTTCCCACCTCTTAGAGCATCCTGATTAAGTCCACCAAACACCCATCAAATGTGTGTGGATAAACGAGCCAAAAGGATTTTGCAAATTGATACTCTTTTCTCATAAATTACTCGGTACCACAAAAATTGCAATGTTGGATGACCATAGTTTAAGAAGAACGTTCAATAATTAGTTAAAAAGGGTACGGATGTTGCAACAACTTACTTGAATAAACAAGTCTGTATGAGTTTTTCCATTAAATAGTATTAGCTCAGTCCGTGCCCCAACTCTCTTGAGTGCGTCTACAAAAGCAATACTGCAAAACGAAAACTATTTAACAAAAACAATACTTTACAAGATTCCTAATCACATTGTATTGTAACAAAGAACCCGTATTTACATTATACTTTTATAACCAATTAGATTACCCTTTAATATTTACTACCATCAGTTAGGGTTAAGGTCAAACCTTGCATCTGCTGGTATAGAAAAATCTTCAGTTCCATGAAAAAGAACAATATGGGGCAGGAGGGGAACAGCATTCCTTGCACTTGGATCTTCGATAAGAATCTCAGGAGAAAACTGTTGCAGAGATTCATCCCCCTCCATTATACTGTCATGTTTGGAAGCAAATGGAAACAAAGTAAAAAAACATATATTGAGCTAGACAGCATTTGATCATGACATTTGAAGATATAACTTATTTGATACCTTAGAAATATAGAGCGATAGAGTCCTCGACGATCAAAATGGTCAACCAAGTTGGTTAAGTTGTACCTATCACGAGTAACAAAAACTGTAACTACACAAACACAAACCAAATAATCTTTCATAAATTCCAAAGCTTCGTTCATAATTAATAAACATAACTAGTGAGATGGTGCTTACCCTCCGGATAAACCAAAATAAGCTTTTATCTGAGAGACACTCCAAGAAATGGTCTCCCCTTTGGATTCTTTGATGGCCTGATTCAAGAGTACACAAGAAGCTATATGTGCACCAGCAGATTGGCCCATTAAATATATCCTGCATTAAAAAGTTTTAAGTAAGCATAATGTCATTCAGTATCAAAAGGCACCATTCATATAGACTAGTTGGTTACCTATCGGGATCACCTCCAAAATTAGATATATTATTGCATACAAATGATAATCCTCTAGAAACATCGTCAACCATGTCGCTTATTGTACCCTGGGGAAAGTTCCTACAAAAATCAATTGTAAAAAAGCAGATGTAAGCCTCAGTATTCATCTTTAAATAGACCGACTTATTGCATTCAGTCATAGATGTAAGTTTCTTCTCACCCAAACGGATAAGCCATAAGGCTATTAAACCAACGGACTGGGCTCAATTCTGATGGCCATATTATTTAGTTGGTTCGAGAGGGAGGACTTCGCGAATAATACATGTAAAGAAGAAATTTAAATATACATATAAACTACAACCTTCTATGAATCTATTAGTTGAATTACAAGGAAGACTAAGGATATATAAAGTACATATAAAAAATTCGACATAAGTAAATTTATAAACAAGTTTTTTCATTTTCCTTTAGGCGACACTTTTACGCATGCAGATTTTAAACAAATCTTGCATGCCTCACATCAACTATTGAGTTGTCAAATTATTTAATGGGATAGTGTACATGGATAAAGTTGGTCACCTGTAATCAATGCAAGTAACGATGATATCCCTTTCTGCTAATTGAAATCCTAAGAGAGACCCCCATCCTTTATATCTACATCACCATATTAGAAAGAATCGAGTCAACAAAGGACAGTTATGTATAACTTCTTACATAAATAAGCATTCATATCTGTCCATTACCACAATGCCTTTTAGCGACCCTCAGAAATGGACACACTGCTGAATTGAATTAAAAATAAAGCTGCAGTTCTCTAAAACTACATATCTACTAGAGGTGACAATATTGACCCATTCACCTAACTGGGTAAATTTTGATTATGTTTTATATATATCTAGTGGGTCAAAATGGGTCAAGCTATTAATTTTACAGAAAAAGGAAATGCCAAATCGCTTTTGACCCACATTAAAAAATGCCTATTTTAACACCTTTTGCCACCTCTACTTATCCAAAATCTTATCTTTTTTCCCATTGGCACCATAGACGTATGTGACATGTGCATGGATTATGTTGTTGCAACTTATTTTAGTGATTCACAGAGCAAAACTTTGCTCTTGTTTTCTGTTTGAGAGTGGCACATGTTATAGAACACTGTCGTTGTAAAAATGACATGTCATTTAGCCTTTCAGACACATATATATGCAACATGGTAAACCAGAGGCCCAAGATACAAATTTATATAAGAGGTTCTAACATAATTTTACTTTTTGATATCATAATCCACGACACATCATACATTCATACTACAGGAAAATATTTTAAGGAAGTACACATGCAAGCACATAAAGCTGTGATTAAAATATAAAAGCTTATGCTGGAAGGGGTATAATTCAATCTTGGATGGATATAAACTATAAGGGTTATGTAGTCATTGCTTACCCTATGATCCATGCTCCACCCGTCACAAATACAATGACTGGCTTTGGACTATCCATGTTTTTGGGCAAGTATAGATCCAACCTGGAATTTTTTTTTTTTTTTTTTGCAGCCATAAAAAATGTGATCAAGCTAAATAGAAAAAGTATTGATGGTGTTACTGTTAGTATCTGGATCACAAGTTACATTACCTATTTCTAGGCTGATCTCCATAAACTATACTTCTCAGAATTTGGCTTGAAAAGAAATACTGATATAAAACTGCAAAAAAAGTACTAATTAGTTTCTCTTCCAAAACATGACAATCAGCACAAGACTTTCCAGACTGAAATGTCACGTGTGAACTTTTCATTGCACCAAAACTCTGCCAAAATAAAAACACACCTTGGAGGAATCCAGGCATTAGGAACATTGCATAAAGAACCAGGGCAAGAAGCCTAGAGATCCACCGCCGGCCTACCCTGATTGAAAGCATATGATTAGCATCGAACTTACATATTATCACAGATGAGATAATCTTTTAGAACTATATAGCGCACACAACAAAAAAAATAAATAAAAAATAAATAAATAAAATAGCAGTAATAATAGATGCGTGCTCTGGTTACAGTAACATAGCGATGTATTTTTAGTATGTAGTGTTTGACTGCCGTATTCCCATGTATGCCGTTAGAACCCTCTTCTTCAGAATATTGACTATTAAGGTTGAAATGATACACCATGTTACACTATCGCTGGGATTTGATATTCAACAGAGCTACTAATTTCTATTCTGTATTTGGTAATATGTGTGATTGTGTGGTGTTAATCCTATAAACGCATATATATATTCATAGGCAAAATCACTTGTTCCACATCCTAGTAAAAGTGAACACATGCTGACTGATTGTGATGGTTAATTCTAGCATGGTCCACATATCTTGCTATAATAGCAATCTCATTAAGGGGGTGTTTGTCTAAGCTTATTTGATCAGCTCATTAGCTTAATGAGAATTTGATAAGTTCTTAAGCTCAAATTTTTGGGCTTATTAGCTTATTCACTTGAGCTTATCAACTTTATAAGCTCAAAGTGGATATGCTCATAAACCCATCAAACAAGCTTAAACAAACACCCCTAACGCTACATGGCCATAGTTGTATAGGCAGTTAGGAAATCCATGCGTTCTTCACACTCTGTATGCATCTTTAGAAGGCGTTCTGTTCGAAATACTTACGAGATGTTTAATGTCTTGGAGTTGAACATAAAAAGAAAATGACGCCAATTGTGGTCCAATTCCGAACCTCAAGACCATACAAGAACTTAATCTTCCCCCACTAGCCTAAAGTAACACAAATAGGGCAAGTGTTTGGTCTTGGTTATAAATAGGTGTGGTGAGCCTGACCCCAACCAAGATCTATTTCTCTAAAACCCTCCTTGACCGGGACGTCTGCGGTTAGGGAGTGATAAATTGTGAACCGACTTAAGACATCATAACCGGATAATTAGCTATATAGAAGATAATGTCAAGACTAATAAATTGGAAAACTCAAAGTAAGTTTATAGAGCAATTGCCTAATTCTATGACAAACTTATACTAGTAAAAATATAAATAATCTAGATGAAAATATATAAAAGCTAAACTAAAAAGTTTTGGAGGAAACACTTTACTTCCAAATAGCCTAAAATTTGCCCACTTTTACTTCCTTTTCCTTTATAAAAAAACTCTAAGAACATGATATTACTTTCCCTTTCCTTTATAAAACCAACTTGAGAACACAAAATGATAAGAATAGTAGTAGTACCCAAGGTAACGAAGAAGAATAAAGGCAAGGCGAGTAATCAAATAAGTTTCACTAGCAGCATGTCCTATCTCACGTCCCAACGACTGCGACCGGCACAGAGACGACGGTGACCTCTTCTCCAGCCTCCGTCTTGCCACGGTGGGAGGAGCGGAAGAGCTTCTCGAAATTACGTTGTTCCTCATGTCTTCTTCTTTTTCTTCGGTGGGTATTGGTGTTTGTTTGACAGGAGAGTAGCCTATCGGTGGAGTCACCATTTATAGCAGCTTCAATTCAAATATTTCAGGATTTGGATACACGTGGTCTTTGTTTCATACGGAGAACCGTACACGGCTTTTCTGCGGCCGCTTTTGTTTCTACTTTTGTGTTGTGTAATTTGTGTGGGTGAGTTTGGATCGAGGGTCATAAAAA
>OU343219.1:111155338-111369569 GCA_910596185.1 Chrysanthemum makinoi
GATCAACGTAAATAAACTACAAATAATGAACTTAAAAAGGTAACACATAATATTCAAGAACTCCAATATAAAAGCAAGAAAAGGTCGAGAACTAACAAGTCGGTGATAAAGTGACTGACATTGCTGTTGCCGGGATTATAATCGTTGAAACCCCGTTGTTGTTTGTGATGATGGTTGTTGTACATTATTAAGTACGATCAAAAAGATTTGGTATTAGGAAACAACATGAAGAAAAAGAGTAAAAAGCCTAACCCTAGTTTAATGACGAGTTTAAAGTTGATATATATAAGGCAGCTAACGTAGGATTAGCTTGTTTTTAAAGGATAGATTAGGGTATTTTTCCCGACTTCACAGGGTTTTTGGGTCCACTTAAGTCAAGATATACTTGACTTTCATTGGACTTATCTTCGAATATGTTGCATGCGTGCTTCTCAATATGTTTAGTACTTGGCTACTTACCTATGTCTTAAGAGCAAGGCCGTTTTAACTGGTTGAATCGAGGGTTAGTTTGATCATCGAAAGCAGATTTAGTGAATAAAACCGGTTTAACTAATGGTTGAATTGGAAATCAATAAGTCGACTAGCTAATTTGATTAAAAAAATTGGTTTTTAAAACTTTGGTATTCTATTCTAACATTAACATTAAATTAACAAGTTAAAATATACTGTTCATCTATATTTAGATTTTCAACGAGTTACAAAAAAGCTCGTCATGTTTACTAAAAATGACAATTTAACGCTTAAACCTACATTAAAGTTTCTAAGAACTAACTTTTTAATTTCCAAATCATTGCTTTTATTTTTATCAACACTTCTCACTTTTTTACTTCACACTTTCGTGATGCGGTGAGGAAGGAAATCTCCTCATTTGAATTTTACGGGGTGTCACATCACTATAACAAACCTCCTTCTACAATCTCCATTATCACAACTAACCATAACTTACTCATTTGGATTTCACCACTTTCTATTTTATTTTTTTTTTCTTGTTTTCAAATAACATAAAATTCAACTCATTAAAATTAAAAATAAAATACAACATATTAAAAACATACAAAACTTAAAATGATACACGAAAAACAAAAAACGATACGGAAAAAACACGATACGAAAATAATCATACAACATTGTTAAACATTTCATTCGTGAACCTCTCATTCGGGGTGGTTTCTCAAACCTCCCACCCGTGAACATATTGGAATATGTTTCAGCTTACACAGGAACAAAATCCGTTTCAGTTTACGGAGGAACAACAATGACTATTACTCCAAGATGAAGAAGCACTAAGAGAGATGGAGGAGGAACAAGCTCGGGAGGAAACTGCTCGTAGGGAGCAAGCAACAAAGGAGGGACAAGAACGTCAGGACGACTTGTTCAACGTTTTGGAGCGAGAGTGGGAGGAGATCAGGTTTGCGGGATGGTCTCCTTATGACGATGGTTATGACTCTAATAAATCTCAAACTTAGGATCACCTGAATTAACTTTACGTATTTAAATCTATGTGTTTTATTTTATGTATCGCGGTTTAATTTTCTTTGCAATGTAATACTCTACTTTATTTCTGTAATAAATAAAAGTTCGTCTTCTACTTTGATTCTTCGTACTCGAAAATAATCTTCCATTCATTTAACTAAAAATAAACATTACAATACCAAAATTTACACTAAAGTTTTTTAGTTTATTCAAGCAAAAGGAAAAAAGGGAAATAAAATAAAATAAAGAAGAGTAAAATTAAAAACGTTTAATAAACAATTGGGACACACTTGTCAGTTATTTTGCTTCGTCGTCGAAGTGAGGAGGTCCGGTTTGGTGAGAAGTGGCGAGCCAAGGTGGTGTGGCGGCGAGGGGCGGCGAAGCTGCCAGCTCACCTTGTCGAGGCAGCTACGTGCTCGCACCGTGTGCTCTTATAAGCATATTTCTCTACTGCCGGACGAATTTTTAGCAAAACATAATTTCTTTTTGAGGTGCGTTATGTCTTGTCTTTTATAACTGTTTATATTATTTCTTTCAGCAGCTTGGTCAGTGCAGTCATGGTTGGGCGATTGTAATCTTTCCGTGAGCGTCATTTTGACGGAAGTCATTTTGATTATGGTTATCATTTCTGGGTGCAACATATGACGAATATTGCTCCCTTTTCCGAAAGTCACCTCGGCGATAACCCCTTCTCTTATCAGCATAAGTGTTGCGAAATTGCATATCGTTACGACGGCTAAAATTACTTTTTTGGGACTATTGTATCTCTCCTTTTGGAAGCTCGGTACTCTTGTAAGCTTCTTCAGAAAATCGTCTACCCTTACCATCATTTCCTTCACGGTTTGGGGCACCTTATCAGAGAATTGTTGGCTAGTTCGGGGCATTTGTGTGCACTCATGAAAGCAGAAATCCGCATGATCTCTGACACTCTGATGATGTAACTAGTTTCGTCTGCCCATCTTTCCTTGAATTCCTGCAAGGCAGTTGGGTCTTTGAAACACTTTTTTCGAAGGGCGAACCTAGTTGAAAATTGTTCCCTGAGATCTTCCCAATTGTCAATGCTTCCGGGTTCCAGACGGTCAGACCATCCTCTGGTAGATTGAATAACGAGTCCCACGGATGGCGCAATTTGTTAAAGTAAAAATTTGCTCCTCGGTATGGCTGAGTGTAGGTCGTTTCGAACTAAGCTGGAATACGTCCTTCAAGTAACTACACACAAGGAAACATGCGTTAGTCTCGCCTTGGGAGTGACCTAAGGGTGGTGGCAACGGCATGTGGTATCACACGGTATGAAACCAAACCGCACGGCAACACCATTGCCTGGGTTGCGGTTTGGTTCGGAATGGAGGACACTCGGTATGCATTGCCGAATTGGCATGATGAGGGAGCGTGTGTATTGTTTCAAAATTTTGACCGTTGGGCATTATATATATATATATATATATATATATGTATATGTATATATATATATATATATATATATATATATGGGATAATATATATATATATAATGACATATTTACCCAACCAAAATTAATAATGACATATATACTCAATCTAAATATTTGTCATATTTACCCATTTCTTTATAAAACAAGTTAAAATTTAATTTATGTTAATAAATTCGATTATATAATACCTTAATAAAGAATTTGATCCTCAAATTTTTTTTATCACCATCCTCAACTATCACACACGTCCTTATATTCATGAGTAAATTGTCGTAAACATGATAAACACCAACTGACATCATTTTACACAAACAAAACAACATACAACATAATATTAAGCTGGGGTGTTTGTCAAAAATTACACAACTGTCTAAAATCATCAATGAAAATGACATCAAGTCCTCTCGGAAGATCAAATAACCACTAAAACCTTTGTAAAACTCTAACCTTGAAAGTCAAGAAGTTCTATGACCATAGATATAAAAGAGGTTACATGATGAAAAATCATGATCATGTAAATGTGATCATGTAGTCATGCAAGCACCCGTTAATTTTTATGTAAACCTAGATTCCCCTGGGGAGGGAGGTATAGTAGTCAACATATATGTGAAAAATAGTTATTATTAATTTTATAAATTTTGAAAATGATTAAATTAGTAATATGGGTAAATATGACAAATTGTTATTTAGATTGGGTATATATGTCATTATGAGTTTTGGTTGGGTAAATACGACATTAGAAGGTTTAGGTTGGGGATATATGGAATTATCCCTATATATATATATTAATTCATCCTCCTCACTTTATATTCCAAATCTCATCATTTTTACACAAACAAAACAACTACAACGCTAAAAAAAAATGTCTTCATCCTCCTCTTTCTCCGATGACGAATTAATTTTTCCCGACGGCTTTACAAACGTGGATATTATCTTACCGATGGAATCTATCATACGTATTCAACGTTTGTTAAAGCATACAAGTATCCCACTGACCTGAAGGAAAAGAGATTCAAGAAGCTACAAGAGTCTGCAAGGAAGAATGTCGAACGAGCTTTTGGGCGTCTTAAGGCAAAATGGATGATTCTCAGTCGTCCTCTCCGGGCTATGTCGGTCGAAAAGATTCGACTCCTCGTTTATACGTGTATTATATTCCACAATATGATTTTAAAAGACGACGAGATGGCAATATCACCGGTTCATATAATGGATCGGCCGGTCGCCGGTTTACGATGACAGTGTACTACAGGAGTTACTCGACGAAGATATCCATAATCGTCTCCGATATGATCTTACGGAGCATGTAGCGGCTCAAGACTTACCATACCTCGATGACTTGTGTAATTTTCTTTTTATTTCAACGGTGATGTAATTTTCTTTTCTTTTTTTCTAAGTTTTATGTAATTTTTATTATTATTAATGAAATATTATGTTTTTATTAAATTGTTTAATATAATTATGAATAAAAAAAAAATTAAGTGAGGTATGGAATCATGGTTGCCACTAGAAAAGTATGGTGAGGTATGAGATTAGGTGGAATGATATTATTGGTGGGTGGTGAGGTATGAGTGACATGAATGCCACCACCCTAAGACCAAACTCTGGAGTGAGAATAAGTATTTGGTATAGGCCGAAGGCCGCAGTAATAAATATGGTAGTAAATGTGTGTGTGTGTGTGTGTGTGTGTTAGTTGCGAGTCATAAATGAAGTGGGGGTATTTATACTACCTCAACCTTGATACCTGGTCTGTCTTGAGAATAGGCTCGTTGTTCTATGCATAGTCTACTTGGTAGGTGTCAGATCACGTGAGAGACACTGGGTAAAAAGGGGAGTTATGGATAAAAGAAAGAACCCTTCTCATTGTGGCTTTCGGTGTAAGTTCCTTCGGACACGTGGCCTATTGTTCAGTTCGGCACGTGTCACCCGGACACATATGGCATATAAGTTTAGCTAAATCGACCTGTTATGTAATAGAAATGGTCTTAACAAATCCAACTCAAATATCCAATTGTTAGAAACAATATCATAGATGGTTGACCCGATATACCCGATAAGAATAATTGTCTAACCGGAACCCGACCCGAAAACAATGTCGGGTTATCGGGTTCGGGTCAAAACAACCCGAAAAGATTTTTTAACCCGATTTACTCTGACCCAATAAGCCTTATCGGGTTCGGGTCGGGTCAAGTACCGGGTAGAGATTCTCTCAAGTTATTTATAACTTGATTGGTCAAGTTGCAATTATCAATCATTAGATCAAATCTAAGGACTCAAATCATCTCATGTTTTTTTATTTGAGCCATTGGATTTGATCCAATAGTTGATAATTGCCTAACTTGATCAATCAAGTTATAAATAACTTGAGAGAATTTCTTCCCGTAGTGACCCGACCCTACTGACACCCCCAATTGTGAGTCACCCTTCTGTTAATGTGGCTTATAGAAATATGATACTCGTGTAAATCTTGTGTCTAATAATATGTCTGACTACAACATTAAAAACGTATGCCAAATTCAATGGTTAGAGATAAACATTAAGCCTAATTACAAGATTAAAACATATGCCAAAATCAATGGTTGAGACACCAAGAAAGAAAATGACAATGACATATCTATACTACATCCTTTCATTCAATAAAAGTTGAGAGGTGATTTGTACACTCTCAATATTGATTGGAACACTCAAAATATGAGTGTTTGGACAATTATACCTTTACAGGATAAATATAACTAAAAATAATATAAGGGTATAAATGTCTAAACACTCATATTTTGAGTGTCCCAACTCCCAATCATATTTGGGAGTGTGCAAATCATCTCCCATAAAAGTTACAGTGAATAAAAAGTATTAAGAAATTTGAATCTAAGATGTTGAATTACATCCTATCAGGAAAACCCATTCCTGTACCCCCAGCGTTCGCTTAACTCCGTCAATAATCACTCGTCAGAAATAAACACAACATCATATTGCTTTCAAGCAATTCCACAATTGCATGGCACTATACTAAAGATATAAACTTATCATAAATTAAGCTACACAACAAACTGAAGTTGAATTGAAATGATACAAGCCTTTATAAGCTGCAGCATACCATTAGTTACTCGACCTTAGGAACTTTATAAACATAGTGGGAAGATTAAAAAGGGCTCACAAGACGAGCCAACTTCAATAATGGTTCTGGACAAAGGCGTTTTCTTGGAGGCGCTGTTGCATCTTTAGCAAGTGCTTCCGTGTCACCATCATGTAAGTAACCCACTATAAAGTCGAATAGCTCCTCTTTCCCACCTCTTAGAGCATCCTGATTAAGTCCACCAAACACCCATCAAATGTGTGTGGATAAACGAGCCAAAAGGATTTTGCAAATTGATACTCTTTTCTCATAAATTACTCGGTACCACAAAAATTGCAATGTTGGATGACCATAGTTTAAGAAGAACGTTCAATAATTAGTTAAAAAGGGTACGGATGTTGCAACAACTTACTTGAATAAACAAGTCTGTATGAGTTTTTCCATTAAATAGTATTAGCTCAGTCCGTGCCCCAACTCTCTTGAGTGCGTCTACAAAAGCAATACTGCAAAACGAAAACTATTTAACAAAAACAATACTTTACAAGATTCCTAATCACATTGTATTGTAACAAAGAACCCGTATTTACATTATACTTTTATAACCAATTAGATTACCCTTTAATATTTACTACCATCAGTTAGGGTTAAGGTCAAACCTTGCATCTGCTGGTATAGAAAAATCTTCAGTTCCATGAAAAAGAACAATATGGGGCAGGAGGGGAACAGCATTCCTTGCACTTGGATCTTCGATAAGAATCTCAGGAGAAAACTGTTGCAGAGATTCATCCCCCTCCATTATACTGTCATGTTTGGAAGCAAATGGAAACAAAGTAAAAAAACATATATTGAGCTAGACAGCATTTGATCATGACATTTGAAGATATAACTTATTTGATACCTTAGAAATATAGAGCGATAGAGTCCTCGACGATCAAAATGGTCAACCAAGTTGGTTAAGTTGTACCTATCACGAGTAACAAAAACTGTAACTACACAAACACAAACCAAATAATCTTTCATAAATTCCAAAGCTTCGTTCATAATTAATAAACATAACTAGTGAGATGGTGCTTACCCTCCGGAT
Source organism: Chrysanthemum makinoi (assembly GCA_910596185.1). Taxonomy (NCBI): domain Eukaryota; kingdom Viridiplantae; phylum Streptophyta; class Magnoliopsida; order Asterales; family Asteraceae; genus Chrysanthemum; species Chrysanthemum makinoi. The sequence goes on from OU343219.1 coordinate 111,162,417, forward strand.
AAACCAAAATAAGCTTTTATCTGAGAGACACTCCAAGAAATGGTCTCCCCTTTGGATTCTTTGATGGCCTGATTCAAGAGTACACAAGAAGCTATATGTGCACCAGCAGATTGGCCCATTAAATATATCCTGCATTAAAAAGTTTTAAGTAAGCATAATGTCATTCAGTATCAAAAGGCACCATTCATATAGACTAGTTGGTTACCTATCGGGATCACCTCCAAAATTAGATATATTATTGCATACAAATGATAATCCTCTAGAAACATCGTCAACCATGTCGCTTATTGTACCCTGGGGAAAGTTCCTACAAAAATCAATTGTAAAAAAGCAGATTTAAGCCTCAGTATTCATCTTTAAATAGACCGACTTATTGCATTCAGTCATAGATGTAAGTTTCTTCTCACCCAAACGGATAAGCCATAAGGCTATTAAACCAACGGACTGGGCTCAATTCTGATGGCCATATTATTTAGTTGGTTCGAGAGGGAGGACTTCGCGAATAATACATGTAAAGAAGAAATTTAAATATACATATAAACTACAACCTTCTATGAATCTATTAGTTGAATTACAAGGAAGACTAAGGATATATAAAGTACATATAAAAAATTCGACATAAGTAAATTTATAAACAAGTTTTTTCATTTTCCTTTAGGCGACACTTTTACGCATGCAGATTTTAAACAAATCTTGCATGCCTCACATCAACTATTGAGTTGTCAAATTATTTAATGGGATAGTGTACATGGATAAAGTTGGTCACCTGTAATCAATGCAAGTAACGATGATATCCCTTTCTGCTAATTGAAATCCTAAGAGAGACCCCCATCCTTTATATCTACATCACCATATTAGAAAGAATCGAGTCAACAAAGGACAGTTATGTATAACTTCTTACATAAATAAGCATTCATATCTGTCCATTACCACAATGCCTTTTAGCGACCCTCAGAAATGGACACACTGCTGAATTGAATTAAAAATAAAGCTGCAGTTCTCTAAAACTACATATCTACTAGAGGTGACAATATTGACCCATTCACCTAACTGGGTAAATTTTGATTATGTTTTATATATATCTAGTGGGTCAAAATGGGTCAAGCTATTAATTTTACAGAAAAAGGAAATGCCAAATCGCTTTTGACCCACATTAAAAAATGCCTATTTTAACACCTTTTGCCACCTCTACTTATCCAAAATCTTATCTTTTTTCCCATTGGCACCATAGACGTATGTGACATGTGCATGGATTATGTTGTTGCAACTTATTTTAGTGATTCACAGAGCAAAACTTTGCTCTTGTTTTCTGTTTGAGAGTGGCACATGTTATAGAACACTGTCGTTGTAAAAATGACATGTCATTTAGCCTTTCAGACACATATATATGCAACATGGTAAACCAGAGGCCCAAGATACAAATTTATATAAGAGGTTCTAACATAATTTTACTTTTTGATATCATAATCCACGACACATCATACATTCATACTACAGGAAAATATTTTAAGGAAGTACACATGCAAGCACATAAAGCTGTGATTAAAATATAAAAGCTTATGCTGGAAGGGGTATAATTCAATCTTGGATGGATATAAACTATAAGGGTTATGTAGTCATTGCTTACCCTATGATCCATGCTCCACCCGTCACAAATACAATGACTGGCTTTGGACTATCCATGTTTTTGGGCAAGTATAGATCCAACCTGGAATTTTTTTGCAGCCATAAAAAATGTGATCAAGCTAAATAGAAAAAGTATTGATGGTGTTACTGTTAGTATCTGGATCACAAGTTACATTACCTATTTCTAGGCTGATCTCCATAAACTATACTTCTCAGAATTTGGCTTGAAAAGAAATACTGATATAAAACTGCAAAAAAAGTACTAATTAGTTTCTCTTCCAAAACATGACAATCAGCACAAGACTTTCCACACTGAAATGTCACGTGTGAACTTTTCATTGCACCAAAACTCTGCCAAAATAAAAACACACCTTGGAGGAATCCAGGCATTAGGAACATTGCATAAAGAACCAGGGCAAGAAGCCTAGAGATCCACCGCCGGCCTACCCTGATTGAAAGCATATGATTAGCATCGAACTTACATATTATCACAGATGAGATAATCTTTTAGAACTATATAGCGCACACAACAAAAAAAATAAATAAAAAATAAATAAATAAAATAGCAGTAATAATAGATGCGTGCTCTGGTTACAGTAACATAGCGATGTATTTTTAGTACGTAGTGTTTGACTGCCGTATTCCCATGTATGCCGTTAGAACCCTCTTCTTCAGAATATTGACTATTAAGGTTGAAATGATACACCATGTTACACTATCGCTGGGATTTGATATTCAACAGAGCTACTAATTTCTATTCTGTATTTGGTAATATGTGTGATTGTGTGGTGTTAATCCTATAAACGCATATATTCAATAGGCAAAATCACTTGTTCCACATCCTAGTAAAAGTGAACACATGCTGACTGATTGTGATGGTTAATTCTAGCATGGTCCACATATCTTGCTATAATAGCAATCTCATTAAGGGGGTGTTTGTCTAAGCTTATTTGATCAGCTCATTAGCTTAATGAGAATTTGATAAGTTCTTAAGCTCAAATTTTTGGGCTTATTAGCTTATTCACTTGAGCTTATCAACTTTATAAGCTCAAAGTGGATATGCTCATAAACCCATCAAACAAGCTTAAACAAACACCCCCTAAACGTACATGGCCATAGTTGTATAGGCAGTTAGGAAATCCATGCGTTCTTCACACTCTGTATGCATCTTTAGAAGAGGCGTTCTGTTCGGAAATACTTACGAGATGTTTAATGTCTTGGAGTTGAACATAAAAAGAAAATGACGCCAATTGTGGTCCAATTCCGAACCTCAAGACCATACAAGAACTTAATCTTCCCCCACTAGCCTAAAGTAACACAAATAGGGCAAGTGTTTGGTCTTGGTTATAAATAGGTGTGGTGAGCCTGACCCCAACCAAGATCTATTTCTCTAAAACCCTCCTTGACCGGGACGTCTGCGGTTAGGGAGTGATAAATTGTGAACCGACTTAAGACATCATAACCGGATAATTAGCTATATAGAAGATAATGTCAAGACTAATAAATTGGAAAACTCAAAGTAAGTTTATAGAGCAATTGCCTAATTCTATGACAAACTTATACTAGTAAAAATATAAATAATCTAGATGAAAATATATAAAAGCTAAACTAAAAAAGTTTTGGGAGGAAACACTTTACTTCCAAATAGCCTAAAATTTCCCCACTTTTACTTCCTTTTCCTTTATAAAAAAACTCTAAGAACATGATATTACTTTCCCTTTCCTTTATAAAACCAACTTGAGAACACAAAATGATAAGAATAGTAGTAGTACCCAAGGTAACGAAGAAGAATAAAGGCAAGGCGAGTAATCAAATAAGTTTCACTAGCAGCATGTCCTATCTCACGTCCCAACGACTGCGACCGGCACAGAGACGACGGTGACCTCTTCTCCAGCCTCCGTCTTGCCACGGTGGGAGGAGCGGAAGAGCTTCTCGAAATTACGTTGTTCCTCATGTCTTCTTCTTTTTCTTCGGTGGGTATTGGTGTTTGTTTGACAGGAGAGTAGCCTATCGGTGGAGTCACCATTTATAGCAGCTTCAATTCAAATATTTCAGGATTTGGATACACGTGGTCTTTGTTTCATACGGAGAACCGTACACGGCTTTTCTGCGGCCGCTTTTGTTTCTACTTTCTATGTTCTTTGTGTTGTGTAATTTGTGTGGGTGAGTTTGGATCAGAGGGTTATAAAAACGTAACCTCCTCTTCAAATATAACTAGTCTCCTCCACTACCTAGGGGCCGTTATAGTTACTGTATTTGATTTGGTACAGGGAGTCATTTTATTTTGCGAACGAGGGGATAAATTTTATCTTTCTTCTAATTTGATTTAATGGTGGTGATTCCTAATTTTTTATATAATAAAACAAAACCTCTAGTGGAAATTTTTCATTTTAAAAAAATCAAATCATACTTTATTAGGAAATAACTGAATTATTATTATTTTTTAAAAAGATGTTTAATAGAGTAAAAGCCTAAAATACTTCCTAATTTGACATAAAATTTTATAAATTCGTTTTTATAAAAAAGATGTGGAAAAAACCTAAAAATACACATGTACTTAGTGGTTATTTTATAATAGTTTTGGGCCAAAGTGTAAATTAAAAAAGAAAAAAAAAACGGAGTTCTTTCTCCCCTACAAGATTCTTATCCGAACCAAAAACAAAAACAAGAGTACTCCGTTTTTTTGTGCGAAGATACTAATGCGACTAACAAAACCTTAAATCAACATCAGTCAAACTCATTCATCGAATGTATGTTTTTCGGTTAATCTGAAAAAACCCTCTCCACGAGACCACACTCGGTTTCAATGGAAAATACAATTGATCTCGAAGAGTAAGTTATACAATTGAATTGTTTTTTTTTTGTTTTTTGTTTTTTGTTTTTTTGTTTTTTTTTTCAATAATTATTTGTTTTTACTTTTCAGTGTTGTTTAAGAAGGGATTGAATATGTTTCCCTGTGGTACTGGGACACGGCCAATGTCTTGGCAGGTACTATACATGGGTTGACAAAATTATGTAAGTAAAAGTGAATTATGTGGTCTGATTATGTTTTAATTGAAATAGTTCGTTGTTCGTCAGAACAGAGTTATGCATGAGATGGTGTTGACATGATTTATTATTTGTTTAGTTAGTATCAGCATCTATAATTAAACACTTTATATAACCTTTGATGATTATCTACATCAGATGCTGTTCTTTAGCTTGATGCTAAGAAAGATACATCGATAATGATAAGCAAACAAGAGAGAGTAAACTCACTGAAATTGTTTAAGATCCATTCGTTGGATAAGTGTTGTATGTTCATTTACGCTCTTTTGTAAGCTAAAAAACACAATTGATCAGTAGACTTCATGTAACTGTAATTATATATGGGGGTTTTGGCATACAAGTGTATATACACTTAGAAGTATAGTTCATCTTTTACAATTTTTGCTCCCGTTTAATTCTAAAGTTTGTTTCTTGATACAGGAAGGGAGGATTCTTTTCAAGTTGATATTATGTGCAATGGCATCATGATGCAACAAACCAACACAAATACATGCTAGAAGATGTAGCCGAGTGCGTCAAGTTTGTGCAGAGACAAATTGTCACTACAATGTTCTTTTTTTTTAAAGAAATTGTAGAGATAAATCTCTGGTCAGTTTTATCCATTGGTAACTTGGTAAAGAACAAAAAAATTATTGTTCGTTAGGAATCATTTTTAATGGTCATCACCAAAAACTCCGTGTACGCACTATGTAACACATTAACATGTTAAAACGGATTCGAGAGGCACATTGTGGCATACATCGGGTTGGATTCTCAACAAATGTTCAAATTCTGCTTTTTCATTGTTTAAGAGGGTGTTTGGGATTGCTTTTTTAAGTCCTTAACAAGTTTTATTACACATTATTTTCTACATGTTCATGAGAAGTCTCTTTTGTATGCTTTCCTGGATATGTGCTAATTTAGTCGTTATGAACTTCAGGTAGACTATGCGTGTACACCGGATCGCGAAGAGGTTCAACAACATTTCTAGTCATCAGGAACTCTAAAAAGGGTGACAATATTAACTGAAAATTTTGCTCAACCAAAAGGTTTTGCATAAGTGGAACTCGTGGAACTTTAATCTGATTGAATTATTTTATTTTGAATGAACCGGAATTTCACACTCAAGGTCCTAACTATATATGTTATACCCAGTTCGATATATTTATGCATTTGGGAGACGAATTCTCATTTGTAAATTTTTGTCGGTGCAGGTTGCTGCTAAAAGAACAAATGTTCATGATTTGAAGCAATTCACAACGAGGCCTCCGAGCCCATATGGATTTCACTCGTGAAGGCCTTTCATACCTGGCCCACTAAGGTTCCCTCCACATGGCTAGAGATAAGTATCATCAGATGTTTTTTTACTTAAGTGTTGTTTCTTTTTCGAACAATGAGTATATACACCGAAACTTTGTAAAACCTTTTGCTATGAAGCATATATTCTTGGCCAAGTGTCCACGTCACCTTCTATCTTAATTATTCAATTTAATACTGATCATACTTTTGTTTGGTAACCATGGTTTTCAACCAGTTTTAGATTTTAGCGTTACATTATTACATTTGTTTAGGTAGGATCGGGTGGAGTGGTCGGAAGGGTATCGGGTTAAAATGGGCTCAGGTTGAAACGAATAAATTTTTGAATGAGTCAGGTTAATGTGATCAATAGCGCTTTGTCTAAAAGGTAACAATTCTAATAATCATTTAGTGTCTTAAATTTAATGTTGACACTTACTTATGCTTATTAATATAATATCTATTCTGAAATGTCTCAAAAGATGTTTAAGCATAAAAAATAAACTCTGACCCTGTTGACCTGTACTACCCATTTAGCTCTTTTTGTAGTTGGCTGATATGAACAGTTAGAGACTAAACATGACCAAGATTGACACCTTCATAAGGTCATGATTCTTATTAACCAAAGTTATGGGTACCATAAAATTGAATTCATATTGCATTAATGTTTGATGAAGTAGGATTTAGAGGTTTGAGTAAAACTTTTATGGTATTCAACCATATACAGAAAAAAGTATTACGGATTTTTGGGTAAATTAAGATGTCATTAGGCTTGGCTGCATAAACACTTCCATCTTTGTTATTAAACTCTTAAATTTCTATTTTGATGCTATGGTGGGGCATTTTGATTTACATATTTTATCTTTTTTTTTAGCGGGAGGTTGCCAAGCTTCTACACGAACAGTGGTCACTTAGATGCCCAAACAAGAGGTTTATTATTCCAATTTAAAATAGGTAACAAGAACACTATGTCAAAATGTGTTGGGTTTTGGATGTCATATAGCTAACTTTGTTTTCATTTTGTATGTATTTCTTTGCCTTTACGAGTTTAAGTAAATTACAAAAGGCATTAAGCTCATTTTTGTGGCTTGTGAGCTTATTTAAGTTCATAAGCTCACATTGATAAGCTCATTAGTCACACTAGATAAGCTTACCAGCTTATTAATTTTCACATAAGTTCCTAAGCCATCATATAAGCTAACACAAACACCCCCTAAGTTTTTAGTTTACCGGTTTAGGAATAAAATATGAGGAGTCATTAGTTATTTAAAGATTAGTTTTTACTCATATATAACAACATTTTCACACAATTTAGATACAAAAAGTAGTAATTACATGTGAGGTTTCATTCGAATAATTTTCGGTGATTCCTTCTATAAGTTAATCCCTTATTGCTATTCCTTCCTAATCAAGCACATTATAGGTATTAGATACAAAATAAAAATATTGAGCAAGCCAGGTACTGGTTAGAACGTGTTTTGATGGGGTATATTTAAGAAGGTCCTAACATATTAATATGTTAAGCATACTTTTTCCGTTAGGGTTATACTAAGTCTACAGTATATTTCATTAATTTACTTACGTCTCAAAAGGTTTATAATTCCAGTATTATTATTATTATCTCAAATGAAATACTATTGTCTTTTTCTCATTTGAATTTTTTTAAGTTAGGATCATGAAGGTACAGGTAATTCAGAATATGTTTGTTTAAGATTTCTAATGTTTTCCTGTTTGACTGGGTATTGGGGTTTGAACCACTAGAGCAAGTTTATGTCAGTGAAATAGTAATGCAATCCCACAATGTTTATCATTGGTATTTTGGTTCAGGATGTTACCATGGCATTAGTTGTTTCCTTATTTGAGTTGCAACTACGAGTATGGAAATGCAAATGATGATGTTAATACGATCAGGCTTCGGGTTCAGTTTGGTTTTTGATCACAATGATAACTAACTCTCTTATTTTGTTAATTTATTAATCTTTCTCATTAATGAGATTGAAGTTATTGATTGTATGTTTTAGTATAAAAAATAATTATTATTTTTTGGATTTTAGTTACTTTGGTAGTAAGCTATGATAAAATAGTACCATAAGAGAGTGCCTTATAATGCAACCTTTTACAATATTATCTCTAAGAGTGCATTTGAATCACAAGTTATTTAGCCATAGATAGGAAAATAGGATAAGAAACATGTGCAAGTGTGAAACAATGATTAAGAGGTATTTTCTTGGTAGTAAAAAAAGAAGTATAATTGCTCTTTTTCTTAGGCATCATGATTTTCTATGACATCTGCTCACTCATTTTTGTTAAACCATTAGTTGCTAGGATCAAAGAGATATTCAAATAGGAACAAATATACTCATTCAAGAAAAATGATAAACTTGGTTTGTTTTTATGAGATGCACAGGTCGATCACGATTTGGATATATATATATATATATATATATATATATATATATATATATATATATATATATATATAGAAATCGGTTCATTTGAAAAATTGATCTCGGTGGAAAAGTGAGAGAAGTGATCTCAACCATTAGATCTCTCTCCTTCCCTCCTTTTTTCCTTCCCAACTCAAAGGGCTTCTTTGTTACTTTTTTTATTTATCAAGGGCTGTTTTTGTAACTTTTAAATTTTCTTGTTACTAATGTCAAACAGCCCTAATATAGATTCACCGTGAGTTAGATGTTTTTTCTGCACATGTACACATAAGATGAATTACTTTCTATTATGATTTAACATTTAACTAAACAAATTAGATATACAATGTTTTCTATACAACATAAAGTCATTCCAGGTCTTAAAAACACTATATTGAACATTTTACACAACATAACACACTTTAAACCATCATATTCAAGTCATTAGATCGTCCATCTTCCCGACTTCTTTTCTTGTCACGGTTGCGGGATCTTGGACCTTTTCGTTTCTCAGCTGCTTTTGAGACCTCTTCAGTTGAGAAACTGTTGATGCAATTCAAGATCCCGAGAGCCCCGTAGCTTCTTCATCATTTTACTTTTTCAAATTCCTGGGGAAATAAACCTTAAATACCTTAACTATGCGAAGAAAACGTAGTAGAAAAGAAGATCAGTTGATGTGAAATACACACCTCCAATGCTTCAATTTCCAAACGGCCTACTTTAAGCCTAAATTAAGCTAGCTTATAAAAATCATAAAAATAAACTAAAATTACCTAGTAAACAACCACCAACCAAAGTTCCTAAATCCAAAATTTCAGCAGAAAAGGACTAATTATGAGGAAATGAAAAATCAAAAATAAAAGCCTAATGAGACTGATAAGGCTGATGTGCATATCAGTTATGCAGAAAAATGGGCTTATTGCAGATCTGATTTAGCTCTAAAATAGGCTCCTAAGGTACTCTAAAAGGCATATCAGACCTAACCTATACTACAAGCTAATTCAGGAATTAACTATCAAGCTCTAATCATCAATTAAGTAAATAACTGATGTGGAAAAAACAACAGCAGACATAGGAAGGATAGAGGGGGAACTTTAAGCTAGTGAAAAGTTACCCATAAGCTAATAGGAAAATTTACAAAAATGCAAAGCAACAATACTAGCAACTGAATAATGAGCATACCAAATTTCAGGATCTATAGGCTACTAATGAACAAATGAAAAATAAAAACTAAGGAGTGATTGGGACAGAAAACACTTTTGATGACAGAATTGATTATAGCTTAAAAACTCAAAATGGCTTGGGTAATTTGAAACACTGGATTAGGAGACCTTAGAAAACCTTTTAAAACTTCGAACACTCAAAATCTACTCACATCAATGACTAAAACACTATAAAACAGCTTCTTCCAAACACCCCTTCAGTATGAACAAATGAAATTTAAACATGAAATATTACTGAAAACTGACTTGGACATATTTGAAATGAAACTAACTACATTAAAATCACCTAACTAACAACATGAATTCAGGATTCATGAAATATTACTCAAGATCTTCACCATTTTCTGTATGTTCCAATAAATCAGAAAGTTAAATGAGCATCAAATAAATCTACATATAAAAGAAAGTTCTTTTCTAGATCATATGTTTTAAAGGAGACAATTCGATTCATGTTGTCCACTAATGGCACTAAATAACTAAATGTTGGCCACATGATTACATAACCTCATGTAACAAAGTTAACCAAATCTTATCAATGCAAAAAATCTAGCCACAATCCTTATCAACCCCTCCTAATATGCTGATCTAGCTAGCCACCTGATGTCAAACAAATATTTACATAATCCTACAATGATACCATGGTATGCGCTAACGTACCTCAAACGGATGCACTAAAGTGCCCTCAAATGGATGCACTAGCGTACCTCAGTCGGATGCACTAAAGTACCTCCCCATATCATCACCCAAAGCTATAACTATCGATCAGAACAGAGCAACCTTGCATTTTGAGGGCAAGCAAATACTACCACAATGTTGTCAAACTGAGTTTTGAAAGCTTTTTATTTTCCAGTGAAACTAGTACATACTTTTATGTTATATACGTTGAACTGACAGTGGCTCTTTAGCGCCAATACCCGAGTATCACATACTAGCTACCTGCAAAGGCTAAAAGCAGATGATCACATTAAGTTTGACATTACATTCACCTTTATTAAATACCAGTTTTTGCAATTAAAAAAAACTGTAATATTACTTACAAAAAGGTAATTACACTCGGCTGCTCCTGATAACCATCCGTCAAATTTCTGGGGAAATAAACCTTAAATACCTTAACTATGCGAAGAAAATGTAGTAGAAAAGAAGATCAGTTGATGTGAAATACACACCTCCAATGCTTCAATTTCCAAACGGCCTACTTTAAGCCTAAATTAAGCTAGCTTATAAAAATCATAAAAATAAACTAAAATTACCTACTACCTTGGCTATACCAAGTCCAAAACCTATCGATGACTGATCTGAGCATCAGTCAAAGAATTAGGAATCTCGATCACAAATATGCGATCAAGACCTTTAATCCTACCAGAAGAACAATAGGTACTCGACTCACCGATGCACTAATATATTCAAAGATGCACTAAACATATTTTTGATGCACTAATCATAATCAAGATGTAATAATATATTCAAAGATGCACTAAACATATTTTGGATGCCCTAATCATACTCACTTATGCATTTATATATTCAACGATGCACTAAACATATTTTTGCTCATGTTGGTGCAAGGGAGCATGTAAGTACCAAACACACTGAATGGAGCATGAAAGAGAAAAAAAGAACCACGAACAAAAAAGAGAACACTAGTACCTTGGCAGATTTCAGCTTCAAACTCGAACCTTATCCAGTAACGATTCATTGAAAAAACTTAACCGAGCACCCACTATATTATGTTTCAGGATAGGTAAAAGCCATATGTTGGCATCAGAGAGGTCTTGTGCTTCAACATTCAAAGGTAGAAACTTTAAGAATGTTTCAGGCCCTAATGCGACTAAAGCTGTGCCCATGCAATCATGTAATTGCAAATACAAAAAGGTAGTACTTATGTTAATGTGTTGATTAAAACATGAAAAAAACTGAAAGGCAAGGTTTTTCATACACCAAATTTTACATGTTTCCTATAAGGAAAATCTTCATCTGGCAACTTTTGAATGTCTTCAAAGCTCTTAACTGCCTCCTTTAAAAAAGTACGAACTAAACTCACCTGAAAGAGTAGGTTCAAGACTTAAGATTAATCACTTACAGTTGAAAATATGTCAGTTAAATGAGAGTTATAATAAAAAGAAAGCTAAGATTACCTAATTTATCAAACATTGCTGCCACAACTTGAAATGATATGTCCCACATGACAACATAGCTATAATCAAGTAAACTTTCAACAGTTGCACAAAGTTTCTCAATGATGGTCAGCCCAGTTTTTCTCGCATCCCTGCTTGTCATAATCTGATCTACACCTTGTTTGATTAAGATGTCATCAATGCAAGTATGTATTAAGCTCTTGAATGCATCCATAGCAACAACTAAAGGCTTCTCGTGTTCAAACGCCAATATATCTGCCATCGCAAATTCATAACCATAAGTATTCATGTATGCATCACATTATTCAATTTTAAAATTTTCAAAATACAAACCTTTGATTGCACCAAAGACAACTGGAAGCTTAACGACACAAGTCTGGCTGTTAATAGAAAAGACTTTTTTCATGCCAACATGCAACAAACGAGCAGTGAACATCATCTTTGTCACCAGATAATTAATTTGAGGAAATAGAGATAGCCAATGAGCATAAAAGATCAATCAATGCTTCAGGAGAGACTTGTAGAGTTAGTTGGATGCAAAGCAAATACAACGCATCAGTAATCCTTCGGGTGGCTGGCGTTTGGTGAAGTGCGAGAAGAAACTTAATGTAATTTTACTCATTGATGCCCTAATAAGTTCATCGATTCACTAAACATACAAACAGATGCCAAAGTATTTTGATGCATCAAACATACAAATGGATGCCCTACCATGACCAAGGATGCATTAAACATACAAACCGATACACTAAACATACACGGATGCCTTAATACGTCTGACGATTCACTACACTAGTCATACTCATTGATGCCCTAATGTTTTCATTGATGCACTAAACATACAAACAGATACCCAAGTAATACTAGCGATGTCGTACTATGACCAATGATGCACTAAACGTATAAACAGATGCCCTAATATGACCCATGATGCACTAAACTTACAAACAGATACACTAAACTGATGCCCTACTATGACCAACGATGCACTAAACATACAAACAGATGCCTTACTATGACCAACGATGCCCTAAACATATAAACAGATGCCCTATTATGACCCACGATGCACTAAACATCCAAACAGATACACTAAACACACACACTGATGCCTTAATATGTTTAACAATGCACTAATCATAATCACTAATGCCCTAAACATACTCACTGATGCTCTTATATGTTCAACGATGCACTAAACATATTTTTTGATGCAATAATCACAAAAACAGATACCGTAACAAGTCATTTGATGCCCTAATCTTACTAACAGACGTTATAACAACTATTCCTAATGCACTTATCATACTTACAGATGTCGTAATACATTTTTTAATGCGCTAAGAAAATAAGAAGATGCCTTAACTTAACATTATGATCTAATCATAAAGAGAGATGTCGTAACTCATTTTTTAAGCACTAATTATACATACAAATGCTCTAACAAGTCGTGTAATGCCATAATCATACTAAAAGATTCGCTAACGCTTAATTTGGATGCACTAAATTGTAACTTTATATATACATATGCTGAATAGGTCATTTCATTCAATAATAACAACAAGTATTTTATAATTTACACAAAGATGCACTAAAATAACATAAAAATTAAAAAAACTTGTAAACACTTACTGATGTGTTTTCTCTGATGATCAAATTTAGTTCACCTACGATTCCTAAACTTCATTTTTGTCATTCATCTGAAGATCGAAATCCAATTACTGCATCCACGATTTTTTTATCTGATTTTTATTGGATTTTGATAGCTTTTTAGGGTTTCTTGATCGGAGTATGTGTGTTTTTTAATTGGCGTATGGGTTATTGATTGGAGTACGGTGTTAATTGACCGGTTGTGGTGTGTCGGTGACGGTGGCGATGGGGGTGGTGGTGATGGTGAGTGTGTGATTGAATACTGTGTGTGATTGTACCAGTGTTAAAATAGACATGTTCCATCTTTTTGTGTTTTTTCTTTTTTTACCCTGAAGTTTCAATCGTTTTCACAATCTACCCTATAACTATTTTTCTCGCTTTTCTATCTAATTACACTTTTCTCTAGAACCGGACTCTCTATATATATATATATATATATATCTAAGTCATCGTTGAATCCTTCGAATCTTAACAGTACAACATTTCAAAACTAAGACACTTTGTATTATGACATGGATTGAGATACTTAGATTAAAAGTTGAGTTCAGGTATTCGTGGTGGACGTTGGGGTAGCTGATATGTTTACATTAATAAGGCTACTAGAGTTTTTCTTATGAAGAGAGATCACCAGGAATGAAGTCACTCGGGACAGCTATCTCATGGTGTTCAATGGCATTTGGATACTATACAGCTCTATAGTGGTGGATGTGTTGAATAAAGTGGGTGATGGTAAATTTATATTCTCGAAGGATGTAGATTACCTAATGAAAGGTAAACACCTATTTCTATCATTCTGTTTGTTTATGTCAAATTGTCAAGAATTGAAAAGGTTAACACAATTATGTCCCAAATAGGCCCACTTAAAAATAATAAAATTGATGGCAGTTACATCATATGACTGAGTGAATCCACCTTCACTAAGGTCCTTTTATATATTGAACTTTAATAGTAGTATAGAAGCAAACATCATATTTTGTTTGCCCTAGACTGAGAAATTGGAGTCCGTTGTGTTCGATCTTAAATTTATAAGTTGATCATTAAGGGTGTTTGGAATTGCTAATAAAAAAATTATATTAGGTTTGATACAGTGTGTAATCTAGAAAGCAAAGAATATGCCGGTCTTTGCAGTTTCATTAACGATTTGTTAATCCATGTAACTTTAAGGCTCAAGTTAAGCAATTGAAAATTTTGGTGTTAAAATGATTCTTAGTTTATAATTTGTGTCATGATCTGTATATGGTTGTTTCAGGAATTGATTATGTTGAATTTGATGATGTATAAGATGTTGATCTTTGAAAGTACCAGTAGAAAATAGAAACTCATTATTGAAGTATTCTAAATCGTGATTTGTTCGAGTCTTTTGAAGTTGCCACTCCTAAGCCTAACCATGTTAGAGAACTTATGCAAGTCGATCTCTTACAAATGATGAAGTAAAAAGCCATCTACAAGTGAGTATTCATGTTTTGATCACATAAAGCATTCAATTAAAGTTTATTCTGGAGTACTGACCATGTCATTTTTTAAATGTCAATTGTAGAAAATAAACTTCATACAAGAAGACTTTCATAGTCTAAAACCTCACCTGTAAATCAATTTGTTGTTGGTTTGGAAGAAAGGTTGTGGATGTCAGCACAAGATCAGTGTATAATCATCAAAGCATGATATTTGTAAGATGGGTTCTCCCGCACCACCGGTGGAGCCTACTCTTGTGACAACAAGAAACTACTTTTCTATTTTACGGAAAGGATAATAAGAAAATATATTTTTGTATGTTTAGAAGTTTCTTTCTAATTTTGAACTTGCTTATTACATGCTTGGATTGAATTTGTATTTGAAAATTCACCTGAGGATATGTTTATGTGATTTGTAGTTGCACTAAATTGCTGATATCAAACGTTTCCCTATTTGTTCTTTATAAGAATTACCCATATAAATATTGGCAAATATATATCTAAGTAACACTTATGGCTTATAATAAAGTCATAAATGTAAAGTTATTTAAAATTTAAGGCAATATATTCGGCACCAATACATGATAAAAGAATTTATGTTAAAATCCCGTGCGTGCACGGGTATTATAACTAGTATTTAATAGGGTTAATTCCATATATACCCAATTTAAACTCCTAAATGTCATATTTGTCCAACTGAAAATCATAATGTCAAATATACCTAATTTTAAAATCATAATTGTCATATCTACCCATTTTATTACTAAATTAGTTAAAACAGAATTTACATAAGTAAATACCTATTATACCCTTAATCAAACGTAAAGTTTTTATTAAACGCCATTGGGGATCAAACGAAAAACAAAACCACTAATGACCGGAGCCAAACAGAAGCACGAGGAACCATGTCTAACTTTATTATGACTTCTGCAAATTATTTCTCGTACTTTTTCTATGAAGAACGGAAGGAATTCTCTATTAAACAACAATAACCATCAAATAATAGAACAAATAAAT
Organism: Chrysanthemum makinoi; assembly: GCA_910596185.1. Classification (NCBI taxonomy): domain Eukaryota; kingdom Viridiplantae; phylum Streptophyta; class Magnoliopsida; order Asterales; family Asteraceae; genus Chrysanthemum; species Chrysanthemum makinoi. The sequence continues at coordinate 111,178,268 of OU343219.1, forward strand.
AAGCATCATGCTTTGGCAACAATCTACATACAATTAAAATAGCTTTGTATGTAGATTAGTAACCATTTACATACAGTTAGTGTCAAATGTAGGGCCAGTTGTAACAAGGATTCCAATACGCTTTGTGTATATGGAAGCTTTTAGTGACATGTCTCTTTTCCTATGAGATGAAGAAAAATAAAAAGGATCATATGATTTTATGTTATTTTTGTAAAACCAAATTAAAGAAAGGCAAGAAACTTGCCCCCAATTAAGAAGGGTAAATTAGTCCGAATATTTTTCATTGATCATTATTAAGATTTTAAAATGAATAAATTTGTATTTTGGATAAATATGACTAATTTTGTATTTAAATTGGGTATATATGTAATTATGACTTTTGATTGGGTAAATATGACATTAAGGGGTTTTAATTGGGTATATATGGAATTAACCCCATTTAATATGTCTAAACCTAAGTCTATGTTTTTTTCTTGTCTTTTTCTTTTTTTTTATCTTTCTTATTTATTTTCTCATTATTTGTATTTTTTTTAATCACTTTTTTTTAATTTCACTTTTTATTGTTTTCGTTTTCGTCAGTTTTCATACGTTTTTGTCCGTTTTTTCTGCTTTTTATACGTTTTCGTCTGTTTTCAAACGTTTTCTTACGTTTTCGTCCATTTTCATACGTTTTCGTCCGTTTTCGTCTGTTTTCGTCCGTTTTCTTACGTTTCGTCTGTTTTGTTACGTTCTCGTCCGTTTTGTTACATTTTCGTCAGTCTTGTTACGTTTTTGTCTGTTTTCTTACGTTTTCGTCCCTTTTCTTACGTTTTTGTCCGTTTTCATACGTTTTCGTCTGTTTTCTTACGTTATCATCCGTTTTCATTCGTTTTCGTCCGTTTTCATACGTTTTCGTTTGTTTTCTTACATTTTCGTCCGTTTTCATACATTTTTGTCTATTTTCTTACGTTTTCGTTCGTTTTCTTACGGTTGTCGTCTGTTTTCTTACCTTTTCTTCTGTTTTCTTAAGTTTTGTCCGTTTTCTTACGTTTTCATACATTTTCTTACGTTTTTGTCCGTTTTCGTCCGTTTTCTTACGTTTTCGCCCGTTTTCTTACATTTTCGTCAATTTTCGTTCGTTTTCGTCCGTTTTCTTACGTTTTTGTTCGTTTTCACACCTTTTCGTCTGTTTTCTTACGTTTTCATCGCTTTTCATAGGTTTATATACGCTTTCGTCTGTTTTTTTACGTTTTCGTCCATTTTTAGACGCTTTCGTCTGTTTTCAGACGTTTTCGTCCGTTTTCATACGTTTTCGTCCATTTTCATCCATTTTTATACGTTTTCGTTCGTTTTCAGACGTTTTTTTTCCATTTTCATACGCTTTTCATTCGTATTTATACGTTTTTGTCCGTTTTCGTCCGTTTTTTGTAGTTTTTATACGTTTTCATCTATTTTCATATGTTTTCATGCTCATTATTAAACTTTATTATATTACATGTCTAATATCAATTGTGAAATTTTATTATAAAAAAGTTAATGTCTAATATCACTTGTGATATTTCATAAACAAATAAGTATGTTTTTTAACCTTTAATATCACCTGAGATATTTCATTGCTCTGTATATTTTTATATATTATCACCTATGTGTTTTCTAATATTTTTATAATTTTCAGTTACAAGATAGTTTTTGTGCCTTTCATCGCAATTGACAAGCGCATATTTTTTTAATGCAACCAATGTTATCTATCACTTGTGATATTATTCTCTTAGTAGAAATAAAATGGTTAAAGTCTCTTTAGGTGAATTCTTATTTTTTTTAAATGCTAATTTAATGCAACACTTGTTTTATTTTGAGAATATGTCAAGTCTCTGTTTTCATAGTTTGCTTTCTTTTTATTCATTTTGATATTTTTAAGTGACACTTATTTATCTCTTGTGATATAACACTGTAAGAAAGATGAAGAGTATTACACTCAACTAAGAATGTGAAATATTAAATTCATACCAAATGTGATAAGAATTTAGTATTTTACCAAGAATATATGAAAGAAATGATAATAAACATCACTTATTATATTACTGTGATAATTCTGTTCATTTTTCTTATTTGTGTTTTTGAAAATATTTAGGAAGATTTTTGTGTTTTATGATAATATGAAATATTAGAAAAGGTGTTTAACTAAAAACAAAAGATGTTATGAAACTTTTGTTAGACTTGTGGTGTATTTTTCTATTTAATGGATACATTGTGCATGTTTCGATAGGTTTTATAGCGGAATTTAAAAATATCTATGGTTGAATCAGCAAACTAAAGAAGTTATGGTTGAAGAAAGCACACATCTTTATAAACAAACTGATTAAGCTCAAACACATGTGATATCACACATGATATCACCTCACTTGTGATATCACATGATATCACAGGTGATATCACTGGTGATATCACAAGTGATATAAACTATGATATCACACATGCTATCACCGGTAATATCACACATGATATCACAGGTGATATCAACGGTGTTATCACACATGATATCACGTGTGATATCACAAGTAAGGTGATATCACCTGTGATATCACAAGTGTTTGAGCTTTCTCAGTTTGTTAATAAAGATGAGTGCTATCTTCAAGCATAGATTATTTAGTTTGCTGATTCAACCATAGATATTTTAAAATCCCGCTATAAAACCTATCGAAACATGCACAATGTATCCATTAAATAGAAAAATCCACCACAAGTCTAACAAAAGTATCATAACATCTCTTGTTTTCAGTTGAACAACTTTTCTAATATTTCATAATATCATAAAACACAAAAATCTTCCTAAATATTATCAAAAACACAACCATCACACTTAGTTGAGTATCACAAATGATAACACATACGTGATGAAGAATATAATACTTTTCATCTTTATTACAGTGTTATATCACAAGAGATAAATAAGTGTCACTTACAAATATCAAAATGAAAACGTCTGAAAACGGACAAAAACGTATAAAATCGAATGAAAAACGTATAAAAACGGACAAAAAAGTATAAAACAGACAAAAACGTATAAAAACGGATGAAAACGGACGAAAACGTATAAAAATGGATGAAAACGTCTGAAAACAGAAGAAAACGTCTAAAAATGGATGAAAACGTAAAAAAACGGATGACAACGTATGAAAACGTCTGAAATGGACGAAAACGCATAAAAACGGACGAAAATACATGAAAACGTAAAAATACAGACGAAAACGTCTACAAACGGACGAAAATACATGAAATCCTAAAAAAACAGACAAAAACATATGAAAATGGATGAAAATGGCCGAAATCGTTAGAAAATAGTCGAAAACGTATGAAAGCGTAAAAACACGTCTGAAAACGTATGAAAAATGGACGAAAACGAACGAAAACGTAAGAAAATGGACAAAAACGTATGAAAACAAACGAAAACGTAAGAAAACGCAAAACGGACGTAAATGGCGGCGTAAGAAAATAGACGAAAACGTATGAAAACAGACGAAAACATATAAAAACGGACGAAAACGTATAAAACAGACGAAAATGTCTAAAAATGGACGAAAACGTCTAAAAACAGACGAAAACTTATATAAACGTATGAAAACGTACAAAAACATATGAAAGCGTCGAAAACGGATGTAACGACGTAAACGCGTCGAAATCGGGCAGCGTAAAAAAAAGGACGAAAACATATGAACACGGACGAAAATGTATAAAATCGAACGAAAACGTATGAATCTGAGATGAAAACATATGAAAGCGAAAAAATAAAAATAAAAAAAATAAACCCTCGAATTTAAAATTAAAAAAAAAATAATTTAAAAAACGTGAACTTAAAAAAACATGAATTTATAATAAAAACGTGAATTCCAAAAAAAAAAAAAATGTTAATAAATAAGAAAGAAAAAAAGACAAAAAAAAAAGGAGAAAAAAAACATGGACTTAGGTTTCCATATTAAATCTTATGTTTATCCTCACCATTAGATCAAACTAGATGGATGGTGAGGATTTGTCCCTTGGTAAGCACCAAAATAAGAGTAAGCATTTGAAAATTCCTCTGGTATAGGGTAGAATTATAATAGACATGAAAAAATGTATTATTACTATTCTTTATGTTTTCATGATAAAATATGGTATGAAAAGTGTATAGACATTTGAATTTTGTAGTGAAAAAAAGAATGGCCTACATAATAGATTTATAGACACTAAATTGGTGGGTAATGAGTCTATGATTATGATATACCCATTTTCATCTATGGGCTCACTAAACAAACACATTTAATCAGTATGAAACTTATAACCCCATTCCCATATACACATACCAAACGCACCCTTAATACTAGCAGAGTGCATGCGGCAGCGGGTATCATGTGACTATATTTTACAACGAAAAAATATTGTTCGATTACATTTTTTTTAACAATAACCGTAGAAATGAATGATAATTTAAATTAAAAATACTTTAAGCAATAATAATGATATATCATTTATTAGCATTTTCTATGAGTTGTCAACAATATTTTCTATGTATTGTATCATGTAGAGATATATAAGACACATTAATCTCACCCACCCCTAATATTTCTTAATTAAAAACCCTTTGCACATACACAACCGCAAACTCTCTTAAACAGTCCCTCATTTTTTTTTCTTTGATCTTAATAGAACACCAAACAAATGAATACTAAATCTCCTTTCGTTTCTTTCTTAAAAAGTAACCAAAGCACAAACAACACCTTTGAATCTTTATGTTAACTTCGCGGCTTCAAGATCTTGTAACAAAGGTCTCGAGTAGTAAGAATGAAACTGATTTGTTTTATTCTTCATTTTAATATTCGGATATTAAAAAAAAGAGTGAAGCTTCATATAGATCTATGATGAGTTGTAAAGATCTTTAAAGATATTTGAGGAGTGATGTGAGGGTTTATGGTTGTGTCTAGTTAAGATTCGAACTGTTGTTGGTTGTTGTTTCAAACTTTTTTTTTTTTTTTTTTTTTTTTTTTTTTTTTGAGATGATTATAACACGGTTCTGAGGTCATTGTTGAAATCGGGTTTGAAATTTCGATAACCTTGGTTTTAAAATCTCACTACTTAAGTTTTTGATACATAAATTAGTAGTTTTCTTAGATCGTACCATGTGTAAATAAAGTTATATTTTTTAGTGAGAGGGTGTTTTAATAAGAGTATTAATTATATGTATTGAATTAATGTATTTGTGCATTCAATGGCTGTAAACATAGCTTTGTTATATGTAATGCATGAAATAAAGTTTTAGGGATATTTAATGTTTTAAAATTGTGTTTAATTTACTTGTACATTTTGCTTGTTAGTAGTAGGGGGGAGCAAACGGACCGGATGGACCGGACTGACCGACAAAACCGAACGGACCGAACCGAAGGATCAGTGGTCCGGTCTCGGTCTACCGTTTTTGGCAAATTTGGTCTCGGTCAGGTCCGGTCCGGACCACAAACCGAAAATTTAGCCTTGTTGACCGGACCGGACCGGACCGACCACATTCGGTCTCGGTCTAGGGTTTTTGCCGAATTCGGTCTGGGTCCGGTCCGGTTTTCACCCGATGAGCAACCCTAGTTAGTAGTATTGCTTAATTTCAAGTCATTTAATGTTAGAAAAGTACTTTGTGCTTTATAAAATAGTTAGATACACAAAGTTTTAAAAATCTAATTAACTACACTCTTTATCAATTAGATGTCATTTTTTTTCGCTAAAACTTAATACAAAATATACACTCACTTTAAAACATCACAAAATAACTATTTGGACACGTATTATGAGATGGAAGAAATAATTTCTTTTGCAATCAACTTTGTCAAACTTTTTTTTTTTTTTTTTTTTTATGAAAATGAAATCTACAACTTATATCATATAATATAAGAAAAGATCTGGTGAGAAGAAAAATTAACATGAGAAGAATAAGAAGGAATTTTAGTCACATAATTTAAATAAGAGATAAAATTTTAAGGAAGATGCATATATTTTTGTAAGTGTATTTAACATGTGTTATTACGATTTCTTCTCACCCTTTTTATTTAAATTTTTTTTTTCCTCATTTGATCATAACTCTATATAATATAAGCTACAACTTCACTTTCTATATAGATTAATTTCATCAAAAACTTTTAATGATTTGCTCAAGGAGTCATGTCGTGTGCTTCTCGTTTACAATTTTGTATTAACTTAGTTTGGGCTCATAAAATTACTCAGCACGTGTTTTGGGTTTTTTTAATATTTAAAAAAAAAAAAGAAAAAAAAAAAAGAAAAGAAAAAGAAAGTGTTACTTGTCAATTTGGAAAGGGTTTTGGCTAAACAAATTTCATGTTAATATACTTTTCTATGGATTGGAAGAACAATAAATTAAAAGAAATGGTTAAAACCCCATTTAAACTATAATTGGTTTGGTTACTAGAAAGTGGTATTGGGGAAAAAAAATCAGTTAAACCAAAAATCGTAAACTCAACTAGATCAATAAAAAAAGTGATTTTTTAATATATAGGCAAAAAGTGTTTGCAAGTCTAATGTGTTTTCTGTCCAATCTCAAATCTAATAATGACAACTTGAAGAGTTCGGAGTTTTATACTCTTATTACTATATATAACTATAGAGCGAGCACATGTTTTGCCCATTAAATGCTAACTTTCGTAAGTTGGCAAAAATAGCTTTGGTTCGTCCACAAGTAAGTCCTTTAGCATTAATTGCTATCTATAGCAATTTGGCACAAATAGTCCCTAAATTTTAAGTGTCGTTGCAAAGTAAGGTGTCGTTTGTTTTTTCAGAGCTTTTACCTCTTCATCTGCAAACCATGTCTGCAAAAGAAGAGGTACATTTAAGCTCTTCATCTGCAATGAAGACCGTTTGTTTTTTTGTGCTATTGAAGTACTTCTTTCATTTTTCTTCTTTTTCTTCTTTTTTCTTTTTTTCTTTTTCACTAGTATTTTTTGTGCTATTAAAGTAACTTTTTCATTCGTTTTCTTACATTATCTTACGTTTTGTTAGGTAAGATAAAATAACGTACAAAAAACTTATAAAATCATATGAAAATGGAGGAAAAAGTAAAATAAACACATGAAAATATAAAAACGGATTAAAACGTAAAAACGAACGAAAGCGTAAAAACGGATGAAAACGTAAAATGGACGAAAACGTAAAAGGACGAAAAGTAAAAAATTTGAAAACGTAAAGAAATGGAAAACGCGTAAGAAAACCAAAACGTAAAAATGACGAAAACGTAATGGGACGAAAATGGACTAAAAAACCGACGAAAACATAAAAAGCGGAAAACGTAAAAATATGATCAAAACGTAAAAATAGATGAAAGCGTAGAAAAAGAAGGTGAAACGGACGAAACACATTAAACGTAAGAAAACTCGAAAACGTAAAAAGGATGAACACGTAAAAGACGAAAACATAAAAACATACGAAAACATTAAAAACGGGCGAAAACATGAAAACGAACATAAACGTAATAAAGCGGACTAAAACTTAAGAAAACAGGCGAAATTGTAAGAAAACGATCGAAAACGTAAAAATAAGAAAACGGACGAAAAGTAAAAAAGCAAAACGTAAAAAAAGGCGAAAACGTAAAAAAAGAGGTGAAAACGTAAAAAAACGGACGAAAATACAAGAAAACGGACGAAAACGTAAAAAATGCAAAACGTAAAAACGTAAAACGTTAAAAGACGGACGAAACGTAAAGAGATGTAAGATATTGAGAAGAGATGTAGGGGTTGTGAGAAGAGGTAAAAGTGGAAAAGAAGAGATAAATTATATCATTGTAGAAGGGAAATAAGAGATTTTAGCCTCTTATGTGAAAAAAAACAAACGGTCTCAAGGAATACGTCGCTGCAAAAGAGGCAAAGAAGAGCTTCTTTGAAAAAACAAACAAGGCCTAAGTCCTGTAGAATTAATTGCTATCTATAGCAATTTGGCAAAAATAGTCCCTATCCAAATTCATGTCTACAAAAGCAATCCCGCTGTATCGCGCGGGTTTCAACACTCGTTCTTATTACATAACGAGATGGAAACCTCCGCCGCGTTGCGACGGGGACTTTTTTTATTATTTTTTTTTTTTTTATTTTTTTTTTTTTTTTAAATTTTTTTTTTAACTTAAGGTACGTATCTTTGTAACACCAGCAACTTAGTATTTATGTTATAACCGTTGCTGATTACACAATTGTTTCTCGTCAATATACAACAAAGTTGTCAAATACCATAAATATACATGGACTACAACATCACATAATGGGACAAATATATTTGCGAGGTTAATTTCTCCTGTGTACTCGAATTTAAAAGTTGTTGTATCCATTCAACGGCAGCGGATAGTAGTCCCATTGTGTCGAGATACTTTGAAACCGGGTCAAAATCTTGAAAAGTAGCTCCAACTACTTAAAGTGAAAAAAAATAAACGTGTAATAAAAATAAACATTTAGCAATTAACATAGTAGTATAAAGAAATTACTGGCTCAAAACAGCCCTTAAAATTGCAATTTTGTGGTAGGACCAAACACCCCTGAAAACTTAAGTTTTGTAACTATAAGAACAGCATCAACCATACCTAAACATCGATTTAATATACATATTGCAGCAAACCCAAACACCCCTTGAATATCTAGTTTTGCAGCAGATCCAAAAACCCGAAAAACCAACAATGTCTATAGCCGAACATCCGATTAAAAAATGCAGTTTGTGGCAGACCAAACCCCTCGTAGAACCTGCGAAAAATAATAAGAATACAAATTAAACTGGGAATTTTGCAGCAAGCCCAAATACCCCTTGAAAGTTAACACGACTCTCCTTTAGAAAACAGTTTTACAGCAGATCGAAATCACAATCCCTTAAAACTAAATAGATCCAAACACCCCTTAAAACTACCGTTTTGTAGTAGGTCAAATCACAATCTAAAACGACTTCAACACCCTTGTTGAACTGCAGTTTTGCAGCAGCCCAGACACCTATTAAACTGCAGTTTTGCAAAAAATGCAGATTGCGCACATCAAAATACAATCATTATAAGATCGTCCACGAATATGTTGTAACGCTTTTATGTCGTGAAAAATCAATCCTCTAAAAGTCAATTTTCATATCATTTGAAGTACTGACTTTAAGATGTAAAATAGCACACCACGTTAGCTAAAATTAACTGACCGGATAATATACCTGAGTCAAGAGAGCATCATCAGTTGAGAGTTTGAGGTCATCTTTTGCGTCATCATTTTCAGTAAGAAAACTCACCTAGATAAATAGTCACTTATCAAATCAAGTCAATACACTTTAAAAATAATTTTTGTAAGCAGTAGTGAAAAATTTTCCTTGTAAAGTTGATGTAGCATGTAATGCTTGGCAATAGTTTACCTTTGTGATGTTCAGCCTTGATGAATGGGAGAGGTAGCCGATGATGTAGGTGAATCATTGTTACCCGTAAAACTACTCAGTCTCATAAACGACAAGGATGATATAGTGGATTCGCATTTGAAGAATGAAGAGGCAGTTCTGCACATCAAAAGAGAAAAGAAAATAAATTTAACGCATCGTTTCAAATATTTGGTGAAATTATAGCTTAAAAGCAATAGACCAATGTATAAGCATTATGAAACCGGCTTACTATGAGCCGCTAAATGTGTTCGACTGGTATTTCCACGTGTACCACTTAATTGCCGTCCTTTTCTTCCGTCAGTAACTGTGTAAACAATATCAGGCATCTAGATATTTATTGTCAGTAAGTATCTACCAAACTGAACATTACGAAACCAATTCAAACATTGTTTCAGTAAATCTGTTATGGAAACTATGTTGCATGATATGATAGTACCTTTCATGTTCGGATGCCAAATCAATACCTTATTCAACTCTATTTTCGAACTTATGACTTTCGGAGACAGCTTCCTCTAAAACCTCAGTTAAATAGCTTCTGATTAACTCATCTGAAACTTCCAGACACTTCTAATTTCCACGGTATAGTTGCCCTACTTAACGCTGAAGATAACTTTAAAAAAATATGAATGGGGTTAGATATCTCCAATTTGAATGATGACAGAAAAACTTTACCGACTTTCAGTACATAATCAACTTACTGATGGTATTAGTTGCCATTGATTACGTGCTGTAAATCTGCAACTTGCATCGTTATGGGCTATTCACCTACCATACAACTAATGGATAAACGCCTTTCTCAAAACAAAATCCAATGACAACGATCTCTTGGAGTTGTGGCTTCGTATGCAACGTCACCTTTGAAGGTCTTTTTAGCTCAGTCGCTGATTGCAATTAAAGAGATAATTCGCGACGGGGTTTTCCATCGCTCGACAGGTTCAACCTGGTTTGTAAATAAAATTTTAAGATTCGTTGATAGCCATTTTGTAATACTAATAGTTTTAAGCAAAATTATAATGTAATTTGTCATAAAGAATGCATACCTGTGACGCTTCCCCTTTATTGCCAATACATACAGCCAGTTGTCCTAGAGCGCCTTTGTACGTGTGTTACTCATATACCGGACGCTCAATATTCTGCCCAAAAGAAACAGACATGGTTCGGTCCCCCGCCTCTCTTTCTATACACGAATCAAGTTTACATAATGATCATTGGAGTCTGTATGTCAATGGAAAAAAGCATTAACATGGTTGGACGGCAAGTAAATAAATAGATTATGACATGTTCTTTCTTTTCAGTATATGTATCTTACTTCATCCACAATAGCCGATCCTCAGTCTTTCGCAATCGCACTCGAAACATGTTGACTGAAACATATTAACACATGTTATCAGCAGGAGTGACAACACATAATCTGTAAATGAACGTAACTATAACAAATAGAAGCATACTATAAAAACGTAACAATATGTTGAACAACACTTATCTCTCACGGGCTTGAAGCAAGCACCAGTTGCCAAACGGCTCCCCCAAAATATAATTTTCCAACATAATTAGTCTCGAACAAATTAACATATATGTTCCATACCCAGGGTAATGATTTGAAGGCATCTTTTATAATCTAGTGTTTTTTAGAAAAATTATGGCCAAAACAATATTAGCCTCGACATCATTTTTATAATCTCAATTAACTTTTATATCCTGTATATAGCATCTTAACCATGGAAAAATGAGTGACCCCACTTGCCTTGAGTAGCTGAACTATTTTTACTGATGGTGAGATGTATGGAATGTGAACCTTTTTTTAGTCTTCTATTCGTATCTGCAAGAGGGTCATTGTAAAAAAGAGGAATTAGAAAGAAATGTTGAAAGATTTAAATAAGAAAAAAGAAAGGAATAGATCCGCCTGATGGTGAAAGTAGCTCTCTTCTGCGTCCTGACATAAATGTACCACCACCCAAGAACCCTGTTGTGACCAACATCAAGTCCAATATATATAGCAAACGTTGTACATCTCTTCCAGTCAAACCCTTCAGTCACTACGCCTGTTTCAGCTAGAACATACAGTGAACAGAAAAAATGACAGGTAAGGATATTCTTGCCAATCTAATTACATCTATGACTTATTGTACTCAATACACACATCAATATTTGTTAAAAACTGAATATTGTTTTATACTTAGGGTGTTTGGCATTTAGTGTTATAAGTTGTTAGTACAATTTGTGCGACTGGTTATAATGGGTCTGAATATAGCTTGTCGAACTGGGGCCAACAAGATTTTGATGGGCTGATCTTGTACTAATCCAAGTAGTTTGAATGGGATCTCTGCACAAGAAGAGCAAACCGTTAGTTTTACCGTGGGGACGGACCCCACGATTAGACTCCGGCGTGAGAGTAAGTACACATTCTGGAGAGGGAAAGTAGAAGTATGTGTGTGTAATTATGAGAGAGAAAGTTGTACCTTGTATGGAGATTAGAGCCCATTTTATAGGCGATGTTTGCCGCTAGGGCTTCCTAGATTCTCGCATATAGTGGTTAGTTGCCGGAGCCGGACCCTTGGCGGGCAAGGGTTCCGTATTAATCGCGGACGCGGACATAAGAGGTCTAACGGTTGAAGGTTCAACCCGTTATGTATCTTGCGTACGTCTTAAGGTATGGACCATAGCCAATTTAGTCATTGGGCTTACTGTAGGCCCAGGGTTTGTAATTATTGGGCCTGAGCCCAGGATTTGTAATCAGTGGGCCTGAGCCTAGTGTGTGTATAGTATGTATTGGGCCTAGTGGGCCTGTTATACATATTATAAGTCATCAAGTCCCCCAGTCTAGTATGTTCACTGCGTGCGGATTTTTTCGCATGCAATGGATGTCACTAGACTTGAGTTGACTAAGCATTTCACCGTTTCGTGCGCTTTTTCCTTTTCGGAATGCTTTTCTACCCTTAGGAGCTGCTATAACATCCAGTCCCCCCACTCTAGTATGTGCACTGCGTGCTGATATTGTCGCATGCGGTGGATTTACTTAGACTACTTCTTGCGGATCGTTTTCTCTTTCGCATTCTTGAACCGTTTTCTTGACGCTCCCTTTCCTTGGAAAGTGTTTTTTACAACGTGGACGGTTTACGACTTTCCATGTTCTAGTTGATTTTACTCCGTGGGCCCTTGGTCTTCTACCATCCTTATCCGCGTGTTTTTGATTTTGATCGTTGGATTAGATTGCTTTTGGACGCGTGTCCTTCCTTAGGGTTTTCTTGGTTAATCATCGTTCCGTTTGTATAAATACCCCTTATTTTGGCTTTAGCCCATTTTTTCTTTTTACTGCTCTTTTGTTGCAAACACTGCTCTTCAATCTAATTTTACCTTTTGTCATATCTGCCTTCGAAGTTCCTTCGTCAGGTTAGGTTTTTGATTCCCTTTTTTCTTTTCCCGTTATGGGTACTTTTTCATTTACCAAATCTAAACTATCACAAAAGTCACTTGACTGTTTCTGTATTGACTATTCAATTCCGCGCTTTGTTCATCCGGAATTTCCTGGTCCTAACCAAAGTATTCGTGAAGCACCGAATGGGAAGATCGGTGTTTATACTCATTTTTTCGAGTTTGCTAATTTTCGCCTCCCCTTGTCTTCTTTTCTTGTTTTAATTCTTGACTACTACCATATTCGTATATCGCAGCTTTCTGTCATTGGTGCTGCTAAAGTTTCTCAATTTGAGATTCTTTGTTTTGCGCTTGGTATTGAACCCTCAGTTGGTTTGTTTAGGTGTTTTTATGTTTTGTCTCAACAACATGGCTGGCTTTCTTTTAGTAAACGTGTTGATAGCTTTGGCGTTTGTTATACCAAATCCCTTGATTGCCTTAAGAGTTGGAACGATCACTTTTTCTGGGTTGACTCATTTGCCTGTCCTTCTATTCATCCTTTCTTTGTTGGGGGCAAACTTCCTAAGGATGCCACTCCTAGGGATACTAAGTTTGATGTTGGACACGTTGCCTCCCTTGTTACTAATGCTTCTTCTTTTGTTAAGTTTCCGGAGCCTTTCCTTTGTTTAGTTGGGTTGAGCCGTAATTATACTTTGGGCGATGACTTTTACCCCGTGTTCTATGATCAAGAGAAGCAGGGTGGGTATACTGTATCTATGTTTTCCTTCTGCTAATTTATTCTGGTTTTATCCTGATTTGCGTTTCTTCTTTGTTTGTTTTCTGCAGCTATGGATCTGTTGTCTTTGGTTAAGAAGAAGAATCCTATGGAGTTGTTTGTTGATACTCGGCCACGGGAGGAGAATGAGGTTCCTTTGCTAAAACTGACCGAAGGTCGTACTGTTTCTCTTGCCGCTCCCTCTTCTGGTGAAATTGGACGTGTAGCTATCTGTTCGGATATCGGGGTTTCTCGACCGTGTGGTGATATTGTCCTGCGTCCTGACTATTCAGTTTTTTATGTTGGTTTTGATAGTGGTATGGCTTCTGGTTCTAGGAGGAAGAAAAGAAAAGCTGGTATTAGCCTTGTCCATCCTCCTAAAAAGGTGAGGAGCGACCTTAACGATTCTGGCAGGGCCTCTACTGGTGGTAAGTCTTCAGAGTACATTCAGAAGTTGTTAGCTCAAAGTTCGCAAACTCTTGAATATTGTTTAAATGCTTTGCCCACTCATTCTTCTCTTCACCTTTATTATCCATTACTCCCCTTCATGAAGCTGGGACGTCTACTGAATTTGATTTTGGTTTGCTCCAACTTGATGGTTCTCCCCTTAGGTTTGTTATTTATGTTTTCGTTTTTTCGTAATTCCTTTGCTTTTCCTGCCTTTTATTCACTTGTTCTTTACTTGTTTATTTGCAGTACTTCTGCACCCGTTATGACGGATGCCGTTGCTACCACCGTCCTTCCTGTTAGGAAGGGGAAGGGTCAAGTAGGTGTTCCGTCCTCTCTTCCGGAAAACTTTTCTTCTATTGGCGGTATTCATCCCGTTCTTAATGACCTTTCGGACCTTGATATCTCAGCTGGGGATATTCGTACTTTTGATGATCCGTGCTCTAGTTCTTCGTCTGGTGTTCATGTTCCGAAATGGAATGTTGCCAAGAGTTCGCTTCTTGATGATGTTGATGAATGTCATGTTATGGTGGATGAGTTCGCTCCTCCTACCTTTTTTTCTGATGTTCGTGATATGGGGTATGAGCGTCTCCTTGGTGAGTTTAACGTTGTTGTGGCACGACAATTGTGCTTTAGTTCTGAAGTTCGTCTGCTTTTAGAGTATAATGCTATAGAACAGAAACGCTTATTGTCTCTTTTGGCGAGTAAGGATAAGGAGATTTCAGCTTTGGGGTCTAAAGTTGCTGATGCTGCTTCTTCCGAGACATCTTCTGCTGTTGCGTCTTTAGCAGCTTCTGCTGCGGAACTTTCGTCTTTGAGGAACCACAATTCCATGCTTGAAGAAGAACGAAATTCTCTACGAGCTAAGGTGGCAATACTTCAATCATCTCTTGACGCAAAGGATTCTGAGTCATCTACCTTGAGAGCTGAAGTTGTTGTTCTTAAGTCTCGGAATTCCAACCTTTCCGGACAGGTGCGCGTCCGTGCCTTCTTTGTTTAATTTCTCCTCTTGTTTGTTTCCCATTGCCTTCTAACCTTGTTTTGTTTGTAGATACGGATTTTGGAGGAGCCATGCTCTGATCTCCGCAGCCGAGTTCCTTCCCTTGCTGATTTGGAGGAAGAATTTTGTAAGATTCAGGATGCTAAGATGGCCGGACTTATGCGGAAGGTTGATTCGGCCGTTGTTGATTTATATGCCTTGGCTAGTCACCTTGATAAGGAGTTTTATCCTCAGTTCCTTACGCTGTTGTCTAGCCGTCGCTGGTTATTAACTAACGGTATGAGCCTCACTGTGTTTAAGTGCTTAAACTCTCTGGAGTATACTGCGGCAATGGCAGAAGTTATTGAGCGTGCAGTTGACAAGGGTATGCAAGAAGGCTTAACGGCTGGTATTATTCATGGTAGGGAGAAAAAAGAGCTTGTTGAGCTTGCTGTGTATAATCCTTCTGCGGAAGATCACTGTGTTTTTGTTGTGAAGGCCCTTGAAAATGTGGAGTTTTCTTTACTCTCCGTGCTTAAGTCCAGCAAGGATGCTGGTATTGCAGAAGTTATGGACCTTCTTCGTGTTGATGGGCCTTCCGCGAATGCTCCTATGATTGCAGGGTTACAGCCGGATCTTGAACAACTCATCATTCCTGTTTATGATAAGGGCAGTAATGCTGTTGTTGGTAGCAGTTCTTTGTCTTGCTCTTTGGAGGTTGTTCAGAAGAGAGTTGATCAGGTTAGAAAATGCCTTGGTGCTCATCGGTTATCTGTTGCTGATGTTTATAATTCTTCTATTGATCCTTTGTCCGCTCGTAACGTTGTGGGTGCGGAAACGTCTTCGGCTAGTGAGTTAGCTTCTGCTTGCACTACTTCTTTGCCGCTTGTGCCTCTTCCTGTCAGCACCTCTGATATCTCTGCGAGACCTCTTTCTATTGAATATTACGATGTTGGTGGGTCAAGCACCCTTGTTGAGGTTGCGAATGATCCGCATTCTGGAGTTAGTGAGGTCTCCATTGTTCTGTCCGATCCTGAAGCGAGTGCAGCTGCTTTAGTGCGGATTTAGTTTTTCTTGTCTTTTCTGAGATGCTTTGTAATCATCTGAACAATGTATGCCTTTGTTTCTCTTGTGATCTTCTGATGGTTGTGCGCAGCTTTTTGTTTTTATTTCCGCACGTTATTCATTTACTTTGTGTTTATGCTATGACTTTTTCATTATGCAAGTTTCTGATACTTTTTGTGCATGCCATTTTTCACTTTTGTATTGCTATTTTAACGTTATACGGATATGAACGTAGTTAATAGTCTTGTGCGCACATCTCTCTTTTTATTTGTGCGATGCTATTTTTAACGTTATACGGATATGCACGTTTGTAATAGTCTTGGGATAATTTTGGGCTATCCTCCCAGTACTGGGTTTGCAATACCTCTTATGTACTTTGGTGATTATGCTGTTCACCAGTTGGTTATTCGTGATAGCTCTTTGTTATTCGGAAATAACATATTTGGGTCATGCCCGATTTTCGTGCTTGCGCGTCTTATGCACTTTAATAAAAATGAAAATATTTAAAAAATAAAATAATGAAGGTAGCTAATCTTCACTTTTTATTCATTTGATGTATTACAAAAATTTCAAAAACTGTAAATTCGAGTACATATTTTTCATTATCAATTTTCCTTACCCCTTTTTATTCTGAGTCTTATAACTGGTGACGCTCATTCCTTTGCGGAGCTTTGTTGATAGCGGTCATCACTCTTGAGGAGTGTTTTGCAGTTCTGTTCCCCTTTGCTTTTGCGGAGGTCTTGTTTTAACAGTTGTCCGTGGCACTTTGCCTTATACATAATAGTTATAATTTCCTTTCTTGAAGAAATGTTCCGACCGGATTCGCTTTTGCTGACGTTGTCATTTTTCGCTTATATTCCTAGCGTGGGTGTTTTCCTTCTCTTCTGAGTTCCGAATCCTCCTTCTTGTTTGCTATCCATTTCTTGAAGGAGTTCCGGTCCCCGCTTCCTCCTAGGGCTGTTACATTCTCCCTGCGGGGTTCCCTGAGAAGTTCGTGGGCTTGCAACTATTTCTCGAAAGGCCGTGACGCTTCCCCTTGCCTACTGTTTTTTTCATCAGCGGGCTTGTCATGCTGTAGGGTATACAACAAGTTTGATAGGCCTTGCAAGAGGTTTCCTGTCTGAACCCGCCCTACTGTGCGAAAGTGGAAAGGCTTTTAGTGAGGTTGCTTTTCCATCGCATAACTTTTGTTTTATCCCGGCGCCCACAAGCTGACCATTTGTTCCTTAAACCCAGTCTATCCAACCCGATATGCCTGGATTAGTAGACGTACGCTTGTTTAGGGGGCCGGGTTGTATAAACAGAGGAATGAAGGCATAGTTTTCATCCTCTGTTTGTTTGTCTTTCCTAGGGAAGCTTCTTATTGATTGGGAGGCATTTTACGCATGGCGTTGTGCCCCACTTCCTTTGTTGTCCTTCCCCAGGGACCAAACTCTTCGCACATTCAATCACACCCCTCGAAGGGTTAGTGAGAGCTTTCCTGTTTTAAGCTCTCACCTTTGGTATGCCCTATGATCTCGGTATGTCCACGCAAACTTCAATGGACATGGGTTTTGGTGGAAGGAGTGTTGTGAACGGTCGCGGAGGCTGGTTATTAGTCGTCATTTTAGAAGGACTAATTGTTATTAGTTGTCACTTTAGAACATGCTTCTACTGACTCTGCCTTTGCCTTTGCCTTTACGTTTTTCTTTGGGGGGGTAAAGGTTCAGGTAATGTATGGGTTTTTTAGAAACGACGGTGCGGTGGCCATGTATCACTGTTGATGGTCGGCCATATTCTCTTTTTACCATGCACCATCGTCTTATTCTTCTGTATAACATCTTCAGCTTCTTTTTGGTTTCTCGGGAAATTTTTCTTTACCTTATGTTGTATCTTTGGTCTTTTTCAAAGAAGAAGTGGTTCCTCTTTACTTTTTCTGCCCTTTCCCTTTTCTTTATCCCGCGTATTTATAGTGAGGATTTTACTGTTTTCGCGTGCGTTGGAATTAATTTGGTTATATTCTTTTTTTTATTGATAGGCGCGTGCCTAGGCTCGTAGATTCAGTGTCTGCTGTTTGTGTTGGATTTGACATAACATTTCTCGAGAAGGAACACAAATTTGTACTTGCAGATTTTCCCTTCTTTTTGAGCATTTGGATAAGGTTAATCCCTTTTTGCTCCCATATCTACTTCACTTTCCGACCCGAGACCGGATCCTTTCCTTAGTTTCTGTTATTTCCTATCTTTGCCGTGACTCTACATATTGGGTTATTATGCTTTTCGTACGCGGTATAGAATTATGGATGTCTACACGTCTGATTCCTTTGGTACAATTTCCGATGGGTTTTTCTTTTATCCGCGGCATGTTTCTATGCTCTTCATCCTTCATTACGGTTTTTCTTCATGTGGTCACCCGCAGTTTAGTTTGTTTAAAAATGGCGAGTTGTTTCTTTGATCCCTCTATTTGCTTCTTTGACCTGCTTAGTGGTCTACTCTTTTTTCAAGATCGGCTTTCCCCTCGTTCTAGTGAGGATGTCTGTTCGGACCGTACATGTGTTATATTATTATTATTTTTATTTAGCACACTTCTTCCTGTCTTCTCTTTGCTTTTTTAAATGTAGACACTCTTCCGTGGTATGTCTTGCTTTTCCATGAAATTCGCAGAACTTCCCTTCAATTTCCTTCTCAGCTGTCGTGGTTGGGAAAAGGTTTGCGGATCTTGCTTTCCTTTGCACCGTTATTTCCTCGAAAGGTTTTCGTGGGTTGCGGAAACCCTGTTGCCTTTCTCTTATTCTTGGCTTATTCTTAAACCCCCTTTTGAAACTTTGTCAATGCTTGATTGTTGTTCGTTCCATTGGTCTTGGCACCCATTGCCTTTTTCTTTCTTGACTTCCCGCGGCTACTTCTCCTCTTAGGAAGGAAGAAGTTATGTTCATTACTTCGTTCATTGACTTCGGGATTCTGTCGTGTAACCGCTTAATCAGCTCTGGATCAGTGATCGCATGCATGAATCCTGAGACCTTCATAATTTCTGGGGCTCCCTTTATGTCTCTTGTTTCTTCTTTGAACCTCCGTACGAAGTCTTCCGTTAGCTCTCCATCCTTTTGCTTGATGTGATGAAGCTCCACAGGATCTTTGATACATTTCTTTTCTTTGTAGGAAGTTAGTCAAGAAGGCTTCCTTTATTTATCATAGCTATCTATCGACTCGGGTGGAAGGTCGTCAAACCAGACCCTAGCGGATCCAGTTAGCGTAGAGTTGAACATGTGACACCACGTTGGCATGGCCCATCGCTCCACCTTTGTCGCCGCCTGGAAGACTTTTAGATGATCCTCTGGGTCTCCGCTTCCATCATATGTTTTCACGTTGGTCGGCATCCGCGTTTTCATAGGCATTTCGAAGTAGCGGATACGTGGAGTGAACGGATCAGTCTCCTTGCAAATCCAGGGTCTAGCCAGGTCACAGTTGTTGTTATCATTTGACTTCCGCTTTTTGACTTCGGACCCTCGCCATCCGCTTCCGTGAGGTCTGTCACTTGGACAGTTGTTTGCTTTCCGCGACCGAATTTTTTCGGTTTTGTGCCTTCCCGATCCTGATCCTACCGGTTGTGATTGGGAGTCTCTGTGGTTGCCCCTCTCCTTTCTTCCAGTACTGTGGCGGACTTGCTGCCTGTGGTCTTTGGAGTACACATAAGTATTTTCCTCGTTGTCTCCGAGTCGGTGGAACACACTTTCGCGTAGCCTTTTGAACACTGTTTCCCTTCCGTCTTCCTTCCCTTTGGGTGACCTAGATCGGGTGCGTCTTCGGCAGCCACCACTTTGCGTGTTCTGCCCTTTTGCCGCCTCGAGCTGTTTCAGTAAATCTCCACTTGGTATTTCCGCTCTATGGTGATATTGGGCCTCACGGTAATCCTTCCGGATTTTTGCCGCCTTGGCTTTTTCTTCTTGTTTATGAACTTTGTCCGTCAAAATAGGCAAGATTTGGTCTAAATATTTATCACAGTACTTCCAAAGGGCTGCGTCGGACGCGGGTCCCTCAAGGTCCGTCGAGACCGTGTGATTTTCTCTTTCTACCGTACTCCGCATCGTAGACATGAAAGCGGGAGTTGGTCCAAATCGAGTGCTCACGGTGAGTATTTTCTTGAACGCAGTTGTGTACTGGGTCCCACGGATGGCGCCAACTTGTTAGTACAATTTGTGCGACTGGTTATAATGGGTCTGAATATAGCTTGTCGGACTGGGCCAACAAGCTTTTGATGGGCTGGTCTTGTACTAATCCAAGTAGTTTGAACGGGATCCCTGCACGAGAAGAGCAAACTGTTAGTCTTACCGTGGGGACGGACCCCACGATTAGACTCCGGCGTAAGAGTAAGTACACATTCTTGAGAGGGAAAGTAGAAGTATGTGTGTGTAATTATGAGAGAGAAAGTTGTACCTTGTATGGGGATTAGAGCCCCTTTTATAGGCGAGGTTTGCCGCTAGGGCTTTCTGGATTCTCGCATATAGTGGTTAGTTGCCGGAGCCGGACCCTTGGCGGGCAAGGGTTCCGTATTAATCGCGGACGCGGACATAAGAGGTCTAACGGTTGAAGGTTCAGCCCGTTATGTATCTTGCGTGCGTCTTAAGGTCTGGACCATAGCCAATTTAGTCATTGGGCTTACTGTAGGCCCGAGGTTTGTAATTATTGGGCCTGAGCCCAGGATTTGTAATCAGTGGGCTTGAGCCCAGTGTGCGTATAGTATGTATTGGGCCTAGTGGGCCTGTTATACATATTATACGTCATCATAAGTGATTCTGTAATGTGCAAAAACAAAACACTTGTAACTGATTTTTTGCTACTTGTAAACACAATAATGAGTTAAATCATTTTCAAAATATAAACCAAACACTCCTTTAGAAATATTGTGACAATATTAACGTTATCGTTTTTCTTGCAGATAGGTGCAGATCAGCCTTCTGTTTCAAGGTCCCTTTATGTGCCTGGACGAAACATTGTTATTGTACGATCAATATCATTTGCGATCCGTAAGGATAATAATCAAGTTGATAACAGTGAAGATCAAATAAGTGATGTTCAAGTCGGAAATGACGAAGAGATTGATGAGGAAGAAGCAGTTTGCAGGATCTATTTTGATACATGTGATGAAGGAAATCAACTTAAGATGGAATGTAGCTACAAAGGTGCACTTAGACTTGTGCATGAAGAATGTGTAGAAATATGGTATGCATTGAAGATGACTGACTGCTTGAGTAAAGATACCATGACTTTGTTGTCGTTGATAGTATTTTATAGCTTCGAATATGGATTGCTAGCATACACATTTGAACACATAAGGCGGATATGAATTCTCTTTTGTAGTTACTAAAGCTTGATCACAAAGTGAAATAAATCAGAAACTTACCCGCGACATTCTTGCATACACTACCCAATTTCGCAATAAAGACCATAATCACAAATCTTATGCCTCTGGATGATATAGCAGCGCATAAAACCACCTGCGATCGCACCAAGAAAACTGAGAAAAAGAAAAAACAAAAAAATAACAAAAAACAAAAACAAAAACAAAAAAACCCGAACACCCTCAAACCGAATTAAGTTACGGAGATTATTTTCTTTATACGCATAACATAAAAATAAATTGATTAATAGAATATACCTCAGTGCAAATAAATTGACCCAAAACAGAAAATATAAATCAAAATAATTACCTAAATTTAGTCTGGTGTTCAAGGTCAGTCACGGATATGGGCAGGCTAGCAAAACACAATAAGATATGCTGAGAATCCTAGAACAATTTAATCGAGTAACACACACACACATCATGTTTAGTCCGTACATTATTATATTCAAAACTCAAATGTGTAGAATATATACATCATATCAAAATACTACTCGCAAAAGATTTTACAGACAAGTGTGCAAAACTAATACTAATAGGATAAGTAATAGTGAATGATAGCTTACTTGCAACTCGAGCATGTCGCCGAATTTTGTTTTCACGGATACAGGGAAATGATCAACGTTGCTTGCACCAAAGAACACAAAACCCTTAGAAAGATTAATGAAACAACCAAATCCAAATGCGCATACACTATGCTCGAAACATATTATTACAGACAATTAGATTCATAATATTAATTCAACTAATTTTTTAAAATATAATCACAAAGCCATTACTTATAATTAACGCAATTTAGTGACTATATTTACACCATCAAGAACACCAGATAATTTTTGTCATTAATCCCAATTCCCAAACACGTCCATATTCAAAGATCTATACCAATTTCTTAGGTAATCACATAAATATCGAAGTATGTAAATACGTCATCCTATGGTATGAATTATCCGTTTGTTTGCTCAAAGAAAAGAATTATCCGTTTGTGAAAGAGAGAAAGAACAAATGCGGTGGATTGATTAGGTAAAAGACATGTAGCTTTTTAGTTTATACGTTATAGTTCAGGTATTTGTACTAACAAACTTCTGATTATACGCTGAACTTTGTAACACCTTCCCCAACATCTTCGACGGATGACATAGTGACGAAGCCCAAACCCCTACTTCTTCCGCTAGCTTTGTGTAAGATAATATGCAATAAATACCTGCTTCAGTCCAAATTCTAATAGAAAAAAATCAAAATAAGCCATCAAGCGCTAATAAGCAATTCCTAAAATTGTAGCTTACCTGAATGACCCAGTGAGCACATCCGAAAGATCTCGCAACTCCAATTGCAAACTTATAATGGGCAGCCGCTAATTTGATCATCTACAGTTGCAAAACACTCCAGTAAACTTTTTTCGTCCTGCTATAAAGATTTAAGTAACACTAATATGAGAATAAGGTATTAACTCAAAACTCCAAACCTTTGTTACCCGCAACATATGTAGCCTATGAAGCACCGCAGTTGCTTCCAAGCGGACGCAAAATGGCCACATAACTTTGCTCACGTGAGAATGGTGTGTGCGGGTAGATGAACATAACAACGTACAACCTGCAATAAAGATGGAAAAAGAAAGCATATAACTGACTGCCTGGTAGAATACAGTGAAACCAATTTATAAAGGTAACGACTTAGGAGACGTTGCACAACTTTTGACCCACTTCGTTATTAATTATTTTTTTTACGGATTGATGCAGGTAAGCATCCTTCAAGCCTAACTAATAGCCGAAAGAATTTCACGCATAAACCAACCCGAGGCTATAATCAAAAACAAAAATCAAAATTGAACAAAAAAAACCGTAAAGTTGAAATCTTATTGGTAGTTTAGTGCGAAAATGAGGTTTTAAAGTAACCAAATCCCCATTCCTCTTCCTCCCGCATAGAAATATCAATAAAAACAAAACAAAATTCAGTTTTCATCTAAGCATTTTATCAAAATAACAACATTTACATCTAAGCATTTCATGAAACAGTTGGTGTTCATGAACCGAACGAAAATGTTCATGTCATCCTCAATTGTTTCATTAAATCCACCATCATGTTCGTAATTACATAGCTGCTCCTATTATCAAAATTTACGACTTTTTGTATCTAGTAAACATACAATCATAAACATCAATAATTACTATCAAATAACATTATTTAGTTTCATATTGTGAATGAAAACACACAAATAGAAAAAGCAAACTGATACCCGACAGCATCATCTTCAAGAGTATTTCGAACCAATGCATTTGGAGGCTTTTGGAATTTGAGAGAGTATGAAGGCGCATCACCTAATTAATCAATCAAACAAACCAAATTAAAACCCACATCACAAAACACAGTTTACAAAAGAAACCTTATCTTTGAAATTTAGTGAAATTTAACACAAATTAAGCAATAACTAAAAAGAGGGCTTTCATTACATGTATTATCATCACAATCTTCGCAGCATAAACTGAGACCTCCTGTCATGTATGATTTTGGATATCGGTTTTTCATTTAGGATTTGCGTCATGTATGATTTTGTGTAAAGAAGAATGAAAAGTTTATTTTGAGTGAATGAGTCATGGGCTTAATTTGAGGACACGTATCACGGTAGACTCCAGATGGAAAGAAAAGAGATGATGAAAGGGATGTTTCAGTTTTAGCCGAACCTGGGCAGAAATTTACGCATCACTGAGCTGAAGGTGTGAACAACAGCCCTTTAAACGGACGTTAATATAATACGGGTTTAAATATAATACTATAAAAAAACGTCTATAATAATCCCACCGACGTAGAGGTTTAATATAAATATATAATGACTCATGAATAATTTTTATTGAATGACATTTAAAAAAAATGGATAAGATCCTTAATAAATAAAATAAGCACTTTAATTTGAATTGATTACTTATAATTAACTAATTGTTTAAAATGATCATCCCAATATAACTCACATTAACAAAACCCTTATTTATTTGAATATGCTTAGACTTGTCCTTTTGCAATTACGACAATGACTTGAAAGCGCAACATCAAGCACCATGTTCATTAAGAGCATAATGTGTCACGACAAGGCAAGCCTCTTCGTCAGTACCACCTCAGCGCCACATCAGCATCCCACTTCTCCACAATTAACCACAACAAACCCCCTCCTCACTCATAGCAAACCTCAACCTCTTCATTTGTGGCCCACCACTACCACTTTATTTTTTTTATAAAATTTTTATTTCCAAATAAACTAAATTCATTTTATTCAAAATAAAAATACAATACATAACTTAGTAATAAGGAAAAAAAAACAACACTTACTAATAAAAACGATACGGAAAAAGAAAAAAAAAAACGACAAGGGTAAAAAAAAATACAACACATACTTATAATACGAAACCTAGTCATCTCTTTGCTGATATTTCTTGATTAGACGTTCTGCCTCTTGGGATGATTTCGCTTTTACCGGGTCGATTCAAACTCGGATCTATCATCAGAAAATCATCTCTATCTTCTCTTGGAGAGTTTTTTCCTTCTCCCGCCTCGCCTCGTAATAAGCCCTTTGAGCGTCGGCTTTTTGAGCATATATTTCGGATATATGTCCCGAAAAACTACTTGATTGACTTCCACCGGAGCTTGCAGCGCTCGACGTTGAAGTCGACTTCTGTTTCTTTGCGGCTCGTTTGCCTCCATCTCTTTCAGGCCGAGGTCGTCTGTCCGGCCCGAATATATCCTCGAGACATGTAATGTCAATAGGATCTTCGGCATCCCACTTGGGATAATTTTTCGAAACACTCCAACATTTTTCATACGCTAACTCCTTCCCACCAAAACGCTGCGCAAAGTTAACTTTGGCATTCTCGACATGATCGTGGTCATTTTCACCACTTCGACGCTGAAGATGTTTGTAAATAGCGTTGAACTTCTGGCAATCACCGTTAATCCTCGACCATTTACCAGTTATCATATTCATGCCACGCTGGTTATCGTTGGTCTTAGAATTGAACATGTCGAGAATGTCGTTCCAAAAGAACTCTTCAGGACGGTCATTTCCCATATCTCTATCTAGGGAAATTTCTATCAAACATTGCGCAAGTAACATTTCTTCAGACTTGCACCACTTCCTCCTGTCTGCTTGTGCTATGACTTCAACATCTTCGTCGTCGTCTGCGTCCAAATCTACATCATGTTTTTTTGCCTTCGTCTTTTTGCCTCTGCCTTTTGCCGGTTCACGTGCTTTTGAAACTTTGAATTGTGAACCGGACGGTTGTGATTCCATTTAGGGCAACTGTGGAGGCCGTGACGGGTTAAAAAACTGTAGAGGTTGTGACGGGTTAAAAAACTGTGGTGATTGAAATCGGGCGGGGTAACTTGCGAATCCTTGTTGAAACTGATATTGTTGGTTAAGCATTATTTCTTGTGGAGACAGGTTGAAATTTGTCGAGGAGGGGGTATAGTAGACGGGTTTGAAGAACCCCCATATTGTGGTGGGTTTGAGTTAAGTAAGTTTGTGAAGTACCCTCCGTCGTTTGGGTTTTGAGGCATTGTGAGATATTTTTTTTTTAGTTAAGTGAGAATGGAAAATGTAGGAGATGAAGATGATAAAAATGGTGGAGATGAAGATGATATAAATAGGGGTGGTGGGTTTTGTTTTTAAAAAATATATATATATATATATATATATATATTAAACTTTTAATATATATCCGTTTAAACGGATATATATCCGTTGCATCCACTTTTTGTCAGCACATTTGCTCGTCGTCAGAATGAAGAGGCAACCGACGGCGAGGGGGGTCGGTGTCACGGCGGGGGACGGCGAGGTGACACCGTGGACGGCGAGCCCCCACGACAAGCCCACACCGTGCGCTAAGAGCACATACAAAAACAATGTTTTCATCAACTAGATGATGGGGAGTGAATAACACGAACATAAAGCACCCCAAACCGACCTAAAATGCTCTAGCAGAAGAATACACGAATTAACTTAACATGGTAGCATCTTGAAAGATAGTGTACTTCAGTAAAAAAATTTTTTTTTCCTCTTTATATAAACTATAAAGCTTTGTCAGAGCATCCACTATGATAAAACTTTACAAAGGTTTATAATTATGCCACATCACAAACTCATAAACTTTTTAGATTTATAAATCTATTTCCACTATAGATAAACTTGTTAAAACTTTATAAATATATAAGATAATTTAATGCATTAAATTGTGAAAAGGTCTAAGATATTAAAACTCTTCATGTCATGTAAGCATGAAATTGATGTCCACTATGGTTAACAATATTATGGACCTCTTCATCTTTTTATAAATTACCATAGTGGATGCCCTCATTTCCAAAAAAAAAAAAGTGTGCACTTAAGTAAAGTAAATGATGTATTATTTGCGTGCATGTTCTTTTGACACAAGCCGAATCGTATGACAAAAGGAGTCGTTTATATGTGTATGATTGGATTATCGGTTTAGAATCAAACATATGCCCTGTCGAGCACATGCACCACACATGCAACGGAAGCATGGTACCCATTATTATACGTTAAATAATGTTTTAAAATAACTTTTTATAAGTACATACATGTCTTTTAGCTACTTGAAAACATACGAAACACATATAGGATGTTCTTAGTTTTTGCCGCCAATAAAGAAAAAATGACCTACGTTTCTGTGGTGGGATATAACACTTTAAATAGATTGATAGAATAAAATAAGGGTCTCTGATTCATACACATCTTTGATTTGATTCATACACACTTATAGGTCAAAAGTGTGTATTAATGATTACCTTTTACCATTAACTTATTATTATCATTAAATAATGATTACTTTTTTTTAATATTAATTAATTAATACATTTTTTTTTCTCTAGTTTTGTAATTAATACCTCTTATAATTTATTTTGTCTTTACTTTTAGTTTAATTTTTTTTTCAATATATTATCAGAACACAATTTGTTAACGAGAAACTAAATTGTCTATTAAAAAATGAAAACATGTAACAATTGTAATAACTTTATAAAATAAAAAGTCGTGAATACATTCGTCTATCATTCTAAACTATCAGGGTACTCACGCGATGCGGCGGCGGGTACCATGTAATTAAAATTTTAGCGAGCAATGTTTTCTAGCTATATACATTTTGTGGCAATAACTTTATAAATAGAGAGATTTTTAATTAAAAAAACAAAATATTTCATACAAAAATAGTAGAGTGCGCATGCATACAATACTGTAAAAATATAAAAATAGTACACTGCAATATTGTGAATATACGAGGTCAAAATTGTTGAGAGTAAAAAACTACATATTTAATCGTCAGCCAACCACAACGGAACCCTTTTTTCTCACCTGCAATAGCAAATTGTATACAAAGTCATGTGCGCAAAGAAAACTCCCATTCATTTCCAATTCCTCTCATCTGTTGTTCGTCTCCCTTTACTATCATCGATCTACCGTCACGAGCAAGTGAACAAACCCAGATTTATGAGCCCAAAAATAATTCGTGATCCAAACTCGATTCAACCCAAAAATAATCCCCACACCTACTATACTAAAAAGTAAAGGCATTATGTCATATACGAATCTATAAGTGTATGCAATAATGCAATATTTTTCTTCAGTTACTAAATTGCTACTGTAAATACACACTTTGACATCGATTTTATATACATTGTTAGTTTTTTTTGTATATAAACTCGATGTCATATACGAATCTATAAGTTTGCCGTCTGACCCCTTTCAGTAAAAACCAACTTCAGATGACCCATTTATAGTACATGGGTCAAAATTTCCCCCACTGCTATTCAGGATGCAAGCACTTCGGTACTAGAAATGCTTAGCTTTGTGAGGGTTGATATGGAGTGTGTTACTTTCTGAACTAAACCCATGACTTCCATGTCACAAAAAGTGTAATATATTAAGGAGGTCTTCTTGGTTGCGTTTTATATGTGATTATTGTGACTTAAAGTATCCTAGTCAAAATCAGACAATTTATGATCATTTACTTATTGTTGGAGGTATAGATAGTACTTTTAAATTTGATCTCAATTACTGTTTTTCTTACAAAAGCAACCTCCACTTCTTTATTCTGATTATTTCATCTCTATGAACGAAAAAATATGGGTTGACTAAAGAAGCTGTTTGATTTTAGGTGTCATCAAGGTGAAATAAACCTTACTGCAGTAGGTTCACTTTAAATGCTGCTTTCTACATTTGAAATTATGCGGAAAAAAACAGTTTATCTATAAAGAAATGGGTCAGATGGGAAGTTAAGAAACTTTGCACAAAATTGTTTTCGATCAACCTTAATGCCGTTTGCAGCCATCCATACACATACCTAGTGATCTGTTGATTGTCCAAAAAAATACTGAAACATTAGTATAAAATGTACCTCTTGTTTGCTACTACTACGATGTTACTCACTTACTCATGTCATAACATTTCACCATAACTCATCAAGTGTAAACGTTAATCCAACAACTATATAAAGAAAAACAATATATACCCCGAGACTGATAAGTTATTGCCTCGTGTGTTCGTTCACTTAATCTTCTCACTCCCGGAACTTTCATTGTGTCCTCACAGTATGTTACCCAATGACGCATCTTGAGTTACAATAACTGAACTACTTTTGTACTCATTAGTTTCGGACTGAGAAGGGTTAACTTTGACTTTTCTGGTCAAACTGACAATCACAGAGTGACTTTTAGAGGAAAATGTCAGTTTTAACAAAAGTTTCAATCAAATTCGAATCAGTAGATAATTGTTACGTAACCACAACATTATCCTACCCTATGCTTATATCTTGGTAACTCGAGTGTCTATATTAGATCACTTCTTGAGTCACAGTGAGGGCTGTTATCACTTACTGTCAAGACATAAAGGCCTTAACAGATCTATAAGTCACATGTTATATTATAGTAGATGAGTAGTGATTGAGAGACCTACTCATTTACTGGGGCCGGTTGGCATCCTTAGGATGCATAGGACCAGGGTGATCCCACCATTCTTCACCTTTTGGAGTGATTGAGAGACCTAATTTTAGGCCTAAATTTGCATGTCAATAATTCATTGGTTGTAACAAGAGGGCCCACCGCTTCACAATCCAATGAGGTAACTCCACTTATGTTAGGCACACAATTAAGCAAGTTTTAGGTCTCTCAATCATTTTCCTATAGTAAATATCCCCTTCATTATTTTGACATTATTGGAATGAGAATAGAATATGACTTCAAATGATTTAGTGTAACTAACAACAAGAAGTAAAACAAAAGATATTGCTTGATTTAAGAGTCGTGTTAACCAACGATGCCTCAACTCTTATTTACATGCATCAATAATGCAATATAGGAATAATTTGTACAAGAATATATTGAAACAATTGTATGAGAAATGTAGAAACCTTACTTTACCAACATCATCGTCTCCAGCAACATCAAAATGTACAATATTGGCTCTAACAGCAGCAGCCATCCCACACCTAGAATAATTTGTACTCCTCACCTTCAGAGCTGTAACAGTACATACAATTTTTTTTTGAAAAACAATAACCTTAGATTTCTACGAAGAACCTCAAACATACCAATTGATACATCAGGATACCGGACTCCTATACGAAGATTTTAAAAGGGTTCGTTGTTGAACCTTTTTGTGACAGTGATCGGAAATAGGTTGTGTCAGAGATTTGTACTTCAGCTCCCTGTGTACCACTAGTCCACTACCCCTCAGTGAATATTAGAGATTTGTACTTATGCATGCCCTCATTGCCCAACTTTTAACCCTCCACGCCCACCTTTTACCCTTTTAACATGTATATCCATTCCCTAATTTTAATAAATCTTCCCTTCAGTTTCAATGATCGCCATGATTGATCACCAACTGTCGGCAACAGATTGCTCGTTTTCTTAAAACTCTCTATGAGTGATCTAAGTGCAAGACATTTCGGTAGCTCTTTAAGGTTATAGGTCAGCGCGATTGCCAAACAATTCTTTTCAAGGTCATTTTCATTCAAGCACAGTGCATTTAGCTTATATCTTCAAGTCTTATTTAGCGACTTAATCTTAGTTTCCTTACGCAATTATACTTATCAGATGTACTCATCTCAGTCTTTCAGTTTGATGAAGATTGAATTCAATTTATAAACTTCTACTTTTGCAAAAAAGAACTATCATTTGATAGTAAACCATGAAACGTTAACATGTCACGTTCTATGACTATTCGCTTAAAAACTTTACTCGTATAAGTACCAATACAAAGGTTTAAATGCATTACAAGTATTACTAGCTTATAGAAGTTTACTAGAATAAGCTCTGAAGAATAACAAAACTCACTATAAAAGAAAAATATTAAGATAGAGCTTTTACTATCTTCCTTTGATGTGTTTAGAATCAAGCTTCTCTTGGGCTGATCTTCTACCCTCCATCTTCACCATATGAAGTAAGAAATCACTCAATGTGTCAATAGGTCCAGGTAGACACCAATGCACACAATCATTATACAAAGCCACATTCTCATTGGGCCAATGCCCATATTTACTTGGGTGTCCATCAGGCCTTAATAACAAGGGTTGGGTTATATCCATAAGCCTGAACTTTAGCCCATTTTCTATAGCTTTTTTTTGGGCCTTCTTAAATTCTTCCATTTGGAGTAAATACAACTCCAAATTAGTACCCTCTAAAGTTACCTCACTACTCTTGTATGGTTTTTTCCTAGTACAATCCCCCCCTGCATTCCATTCCCCGCCCTCGAAATGTGTGGGTGCGAATGCACGTAAAATTGCTACACCTTTGAAGTTCTTTCGACTCATGATCCCTCTGAATGCTGTCCTTAACGCTCTTCGATACCCAAATGTCCCTGGGTAGTCAGTGATGTTTTCTTTCTGACAATATTTGCAACCAACTACCTTACGGTTTTCATAGTAGAATGCAGGCCGTGAAAACCAATGGCCGCCATTTAGAATTAGATAGTTAAACTCGTCTATGTGATTGATCCATTTCTCATCAAATTCGTCTAGGTAGAGACTAAAGATGCCAGTGTGAGTTGGCCCGTCAGCGTCCGGTTGCTTGTATTTAACCAAATAAGGTGACCAAAATGTAGCCATTGTAAAGTTGTATGATACATAGTACCAACGTTTAAAGTCCTCATCTTTTGTTGTCGAGACATCAATTGGGTACTCGACCTGAAATTTTAAGTAACCAATTAGATTATATACAGAAATCTACAAGTAACTTTAACATAGGATACAAAAAGAAATATATCACTTGATGGAACATAACATTTTTTATAACTTCGCCGTGTAATAAACAATTCCCAAAATTGTTCAAGTTTATCTACTTGCTAGTCATAAAGCTACAAATGTACACTTTAAGGTAAGCACATTTGTATGAAGTAAGTCACAAGCAAATGCAGAGCTTATGATCATGATTTCAGTGGAAAAAGACAATGAATGTGACGATTTTTCTGGGAATAAAAGACAAGATAAAAGCATGGGTGTGAAGAATCCATGCATGTTATGATGCCACCAAATTTATTCTCCAAATTTTGTCACCAACAGATTATGACCTTTTATTCTTTTACAAAGATGATGTCTACTTTTGTTACTAAATGTTTTATTGTTGGGACTTGTCTAGGACGTTCTAAAGATACTTAATTTTGAAAACATGCTACCTTGTCTAATATATAATTGCATCATATTGACTAAAGAAAAAAAGAAATGGCGACAGCATCTAAAAATTTGCATGATTCACGCTTCTAATTTGTTTTCATTGTAACTTATTTTTTTTCTTCTTAACAAAAATTTAGTCGGTCACCCAATTCATAGAGCCAGTCAATAAAGCAATATAATAACTTGCCATACTTTAAAAAATCTATTTCCTTTTTCCAAAGCTTCACCTTTTCCAAAGAACTTGAATTATATATGTTATTTAATTATCTATTTAAATTATCGTAACATTAAATGCTTAATAATAGAGCTAATAATATATGCAGAAAACCACGTGAAAGTATGTTACTTATTTTTATAACGTTGCATATAATAAGGTTATAATAATTCTACAAACGTTACATAAGTGTACTTAACCAAAACAGTTCTGATTTGTGAATATTTTTTTACTATTTAAGAGAAAATGTGAGCTCAACAGTTCTCGACTTTTGCTCCCAGAATTCCGAATCTTGTTTTTTTTTTCCTTACACATTACACTCAAAATGACAAAACCACCCTCATGAATACAACATATTTGCACATAATAAAGAAAAAGCTAAAAATAATGAAGTGATTATGACTCAAATAATCTTTTTAATACTGTACAATAATTTCTGTAAATAACAACGTATCTCAAGACTTTTATAAGTAACCCCAAGAAATCACTACCTAATGAATTTAGATAAAGACGGTTAAATAGTTAAAAAAACAAGATTCTTAAAGTTAACTTGAATAAAGAAACAAAAATTAGAGGAAACGCCAAGAATCAATATTTTTTATACTTTAAAATATTTTCTTTCTTAATATCCAAGAAAATCACATCCATTTGAACCTAAATACTTATTCATACAAAAACAAGATTGAAAAATAATTTATTTATACAACCAATTATCTTAAAGAAACATCATGATAATAATGTGTTTCTTTTAACACATAAATACAATAAAAGACTATTATGTTATAAATCTTTAACTTTTAATAATAATGAAGAACAATGAGAGATAGAGATGATGAACATACCCTTGACAACATGCAAATCAAGGACTGCATTTGATTCCTACCAACAGAATCACCAACAAAAGCCAAAGATTTATCCCTAACAATTTCCAAAAACTGATAAGGATTGAAAATGGGCAAATCACATCCATCTGGCTTCCATCTCCACTTCATATAATCTGAATCTGGTCGTCCATACTTTTGACAATTTTGATGTTCATGTATAGCCCAACATGTTGTGTTTTGGTAATAAGGAGCATCAGGGTTTGGTATCCACTCACCTGTGAACACATCACATTTATGATGGTTGTCATCTATGGTTATAAGTGTGTCATGAGGGTGACTCACTGGTTGTGAGACCTTTTTGGTGTCTTGTGTGGTGGAAGATGATAAAGATGGGAATTTGTGAAAAGGGAAATATAGAGGGATGATAGTAAGAGTGATTAGGGTTAGGGTTACAAGTAAGAGTATCTTGGATGTTGTTACATGGGATGTTGTAGATTGATTGTTTTTGCCATGAGGGTAGACAACACCACTTTGCTTCATGGAGATGAAGAAGAAAAATAAATGAGAGAGTTTACAAGTTCCAAAGGTGTAAGGTGGTGATGTGTGCCTTGTTTTTCTATATATGCGATAATGCGAATATGTTAAAGATTGTTTCTTTGGAAAAGGAAACGTGTTTAGATTATAATCTCTCTTTTTCATACCATTTTTATTAAAGTTAAAGCAATTAAATTGTATAAAAGAGGGAAATATCTTTTATAATAAAAGAATTACATTATTTTGAAGTGATTTTGTCACTTTATTCATAATAAAAAACAATTTGGCCAATAGAAGAGCTCGATTTGGTCACGTAAGTAAAATCGTGTGATGTGATTGGTTAATAAAAGTCAAAATTAAATTGATTTTTGTCAAATTTTAATAAATTTGATGGAGAAATTTGATTGATAAAAAAACATAAAAATATAAGTGTTAAATTTATTAAAAACAAAAACTTAAAAAAAATGAGGTAATTAATAAAAATTTAGTGGTTGAATTTTTATAAATTATATAGAGTTAAGTGTAATATTATAAGCCTCCATGTTTTTTAATAACTTTATGATATAAACAAATACCCCCTTATACTTTATACCATTTATACTTTATATCTTAAAAAATACAATGTATATGTTATTTTAAAATAACAACATATAAATTGTTATAAGTATCAATCTTTTTTTACTATATACGTTCAATAATAACTCATTTATTTCATTTTTAAAAGTTTAACCTATGTGGACACGAGTTTACAATTTAAATACGGCTAAATTACTTAAAACGAGAATACAATTATCAAATAATAAGCACGGGTTACTTTAATATACAAATAAATATATGCGATTGTACTTATAACAATGACTCATGTAATTCTTATTTATTTATATAAGGATATCTAGAAAAAACATTTTTAAAAAACTTTAAGAAATATACTTTAATTTTATCAACACTCATTATATGCTATTAAACTTGTATCATGTGTACAACATAATATCAGTAGTGAAATTTAAATAACAACATCAACATCTTTGTCAGCTAAATTAATTAAATCTTGAGTTAACTGTCAGAACTTTTATAAATATTTTAACAAATTCTAATTCATATTAATGCATAATGAAAAACTCGTGCATAAGTATTAGTTGTACTTTTATCACAATTTTTATGGGCAAATTTTTATATGTATAGATACTGAATTAAAATGTTAAAATAAATTTGATTTATGTGTAAAATTCGTGCGCGCACGAAACTTATAACTATATAATTATATGCAATTACCTTTAAAGACATAATATTCAATATTACAGAATAATTTTTTATGTCAAAAACCCGTACGTGCACAAGTATTATAACTAGTTAGGTAGGATAACAATATACTTTTGTATAATGGTCTTTTTTTCTCATTATAATTTGAGAAAATACAGTTTAGAAAAAAATAAATTAAAGTGTGTTATGGTAATTTTGACGTAAATTACCGCTTAGAAAATGTCGGAATTATGACATCTTTACTACTTATAAAGAGTATATATTTTTTTTTAAACTTAAATCTTGAATTTGAAATTTAAATTAATGTAGTTTGTCTAAATTATACCTTTTAAATTTAATAACTTTTTAAAGACTTGGCAATTTAATTATGTTTTTTCTTGATTAATTTTAAACTTGATAACTTTTCAAAAACACACAATATATTGATTTTTTTCTTTAAAAAACATGCTTTATATTTAAAAAATGCACGTTTTGCATTAAAGCTCGAATCAGACTTATAATTTCGTAAGTATAATAATTTGCTTCTATAGACCCTCGCTTTACACGGATATTGATCTAGTATTTCATATATTTAGTCATTACTTTCTTAATGTTGATACCCTACTTCTATTATGGAGATTTATGAAAAAATTGATTAGGTATGACTTTTTGTGTTAACGTGTCCTTTTGTTGAATCAATGTTACTACGAGGTAAAAGTTACACACTATGGAGATTTATGAAAACTTGACTAAGCGTGACTTTTTGTACCAATGTGTCATTTTGTTGAGTAAATGTTGCTACGAGGTAAAAAGTTACACAAATCAAGAGCAACATAACTTAATGAACACAATTATAATTCATCATCATAAAGTTTTTTTATGAGAAAATTTCTTAAACGAACTCTTTCTACTGGTATTTTACAAATATAAACCTCGCCCTTATATTTTTTTAAAATGAACTTTTCAATATTATATGTTAGATTCCTACCATAATAGTTTTTAAACCGTACACGTGTATAACGAATTCCTGCGTGAGCGAGGCAAGAACCTAGGCGAATGAGTGTCTAGGCGTGGTACAGACTAGTAACAAGTGTCTAGGCGAGATGTCTGGGCGTGGGCCTGGGCGAGAGGCTAGGCGAGATTGGTGCCAGTAACATGTTTAGGCGTGGGCCTGGGCGAGGCTAGGCATGGGCCCGGCGAGAGACTAGGCGAGATTGCGTGGGGTAGGCGAGGAGTTAAGGCGAGTGTCTGGGCGAAGAAAGGTGGGCTAGGCGAGGAGTTAAGGCGAGGGTTTGGGCGAGGAGGAAGGTCTAGACGAGAGGAGGAATGTCTGGGCGAGTAAATGAGCGAGATAAACGAGTTTTTATTTTTTTGTTGGTGAATCATTTTTCTACTTATAAATACCCATAAATGTTTGCTCATTGTATACATTCAAAACTCATAATATTCATTCATAATATGGTTGTTCGTGAATGGAGATCTGAAGGCCAGTACAACTTCACTGAAGCAATATATGGTGAAGATGGCGATGAAGATGAACTACTTTTTTCTATTAGACTACATCACTATGGTACTTTCTCTACTAAATTTAGTTGTATCACCTTCGACGAGGGTGTTTACGCTTATGTTAATTTTCTAAATATGGACACATTTTGCATGGATGAAATGCATCAACTTGTAAGGGAATTGGGTTATGATGAAAAAAACACCTAGATATTTTTATTTTCAAAAACCGAATAATAGTTTGGAATATGGTTTGCTACCTTTGGTCACTGATACTGATATCCAGTGTGACATGTTCCCATGTATAATACTTGAAGAGAAACTAATTAACGTTTACGTTACAAGATACCAATTCACTCATACAAAGATCAAGCCAAATAAGAGAAAGGTCAAAGTTCCCAAAGAAACCCACTATTCATGCTCTAAGAAGGTTAGGAATGTGTAGTTATTTTCAATGTAATCTTATGTTATTTGAATTCGTTATTCAACGTAACTTGTTTGTTCTTTTTCAGTTAAGCTTGTTTTTGCAACAAACACGTATAGTTTTTTCAATTACAAATTTCAATTATCTTTTAGTTAACATATAACTAAGATTCATCAACCACTTATATAAAGTTGCATATTTTTTCAATAAACATAAAGATATTGTTTTTTCGATTAACCTTCAATAACACCCAAACAATTACATAAATATGTCATATGCCGATCTTTGTGAAGATGTAGGCTCATGACATCTATCTTTAGAATGCCCAATTTTTATGCATCGAGTACAATATGGTTCTCTTGGCATCTCTCATTTAGATGGGATACGATCTTTATTTTTAGGTCTCCTCAACGATTCTTTACCTAGGTAAGGAGGTAAAATAGGTGTGACATAAGCCGGAGTGTCCCATGCTTCAATATCACCGATCGTATTAATTGATTCTTCATATGTTGCTCTATATGTAGATTTCATGAACCATTTTTCTGCCCAAATACCCAAATCGGTAACATTGAGAAATCTTGAAACAACTATTACGTGATTGCAAGGCAAACCTGAAAGTTGCCATTTTCTGCAACTGCAAATACGTTTACTTATATCAACAACATAGCTTGCATGTTTATCATCTACTTGGTATCTGTCAACATTGATACCGAAGACATTTAATGAATAACTTTTTTGTATTCTAAATGCCACTTTAGCTTCTGCCCAAGGTGTAAGCTCATTTTCACTAGCATCTACATAATTAAAAATAAATACTATACAGTTAAGTGTTTTATATAAAAACATTTCGATAATACCACATTTTGAAATGATAGTAAAAAAAATATACCTCCTGTCTCCCTCCTTTCGTAATACCACCTCTGTAGTAGATCGCTAAAGAATTCCATGAGCATTGTAACTGGAAGTTTACGAGATTTCCGGGTTAATGAATTAACGGACTCTGCACTATTAGATGTTAGGTAATTATAACGATTAGCAACACAATGAGACCGCGACCATTTTGAATATTGTGCATCTTTAAGTTTGTTATATGCATTAGGTCTAGCAACCTGTATAAAGGCCAAGTAACAGCCGAACTCAGGGATCGTGTACGCCTTACACATCTTCCAATATATAGATTTGAATCTTTGAGCATTTATGCCGGCGTTCATCATTAATGACGACAACAATAACCATGAAAAGCTTTTGGGAAAACCTTTTTAACAGCCTGAATGATCCCTGGGTGTCGATCGGATATGATTGTCAAACCTTTTTCACCGATGCAAAACTTCAACTGTTCAAGGAACCATGTCCATCCGGGGCCGTCCTCACCTTGGCAAATACCATAAGCGATAGGTAATATCTGGTTGTTACCATCCATACCTACAGTTAGAAGATTGACTCTGTTGTAGAAGTCACTTTTTAAGTGAGCACCATCGATTATGATCATTGGTCTTCAATGATTCCGAAAACTACGAATCTGTGACAACATGAAAAATATGACTTTAGTTTATTGAACTAATAGCTTACCACAACACCAATGGAAATAAACAGCATTTCAAATCTTCCTTCGTTGTCAACTTTTATATTTGTCACAGAGCCAGGGTTTTTCTTTTCTAAATTGTGACAATAATAAGGCAATTTCTCAAAAGACTCATCAGGACCACCCCTAAGCATCTCAAACCCCTTATGCAACCCCCTATATGCTTGCTGGTAGGAAATATTGACTCCAAAACGTACAACCATATCCTTTATTATATCTTTTGGTTTATATTCCCGATTGGGATCCGCTAATTGCTCTTTGACAAGGTAACCAATTAATGCTTTGTTAGCATTTCTGTGATGCTGACGTGTTATGGTTCTTGGACAAGTGTGGTTGTCTACAAATTTTTTTGTAACAAACATCGTACTACCCTTATAACTTCCACAATGTATTTTCCATAAACATTTTTCCACCACACGACAGACATTAAATGTTTGAGGATTTGTTCTTTTAACTTTGTATTCATAACCATCTAAAAAACATTTTTCACTGATTTTCAATACACATTCATCTTTTGATTTAAATCAACATCCTAAAAAAATAAGTTTTGAAGAATCATTATTTTTTGAGTTTCTTGGTTTGGCTTCGAAAATTGGTGTTGCTAAAAAATCTCCTGGCATGTGCTTAAAAGTATCTTTTTGCCAGTCATTAAAACATTTGTGTCTCTTCTCATGTTGAACTTCACCAACATCCTCTTCTTCCTCTTCATCATCAATATCAATGTCCGACTTATATCCAATTTCAACTTTATCGTCTTCATCATCATCATCATCCTCTTCTATTATAGTATCAGCTTCAGATCTAAAATGGCTTTCATGGTGTGGAGTGAAATGTCGTTGATTTTGGGTGTTGTAATTTTGGTATTGAGTATCATACTGTTGGATGTAGCCATTGGCAACAGTTTGAGGATGATGTTGATTTTCAGAATATGGGATATATTCATTATATTTAATATTCTGAGAATATTGAATATTTCGAGTATAATGTATATTATGAAAAATTTGAAAATTTTGATGTTGCTGAAGATTTTGTGAAAGCTGAAAATCTTGAGAAGGTTGAATGTTTTGAGAATATGGAAAATTATTACAAGGTTGATAATTGGTTTGAGATGGAAATGTTTGGTAAGGTGAGCCAGTTTAACTATGATAAGGATCTAAATGTGGTGTTTGATAAAACTGATTGAAATACAATATCATTTGATCTTTATTTGTAGATAAAATAAAATTTATGAAATACCTCAATTCTTCATCATCGTTGATATCGTAAACTTGGTCACCAGAAGGAAGACGGTATGATAAACGTATAACCCGCTAGTATCTAGAGCAAATTTATTCCTGACGTATTGCCTAAAACTACTATAAGTGATTTTTTTTTATAAAAGAACGTTAGAGTGACGATCATCATTAACAATGCACAATCTAAGTTTTCCTTTTGTTAAACTCATATCCATTTCGATATTAGAAGTGAGATGTATCAAAAAGATGTGAATAATGTATGAAAAACTTGAAATTTGAGCATGTCTTAAATAATTTGAATGATGTCTAAATTTTGAATCTGAAGTGGACATGTCTGGTGTATTTAATTTGCCAGCACACAAACCAGTAAATAAAAATTCAATGCATAAAAAATAGTGAATATTCATTATAGAGAAGATGTCGTAAAAGAGATAGTCCATTACATTTTTATGAAATCTGTATGTTTTACATTAAATACTCAAAGACTCTTTAAACTTTAAGACATCTTCAAATTTAATACATCGTTCAGCAAAATTTAAGACATGTAAAAAATAGTAAATTCTAATGTCTTGAAAAAACCCGGCATGACACTTTTATCAAATTTCATGTATCAAATTCATTGCTATTTTCAATGACTATCTTATCTTGAATTTTAAGATCTCATTCAATTCAATTGGTAGGTAGCAAATTTAAGATATAAAGCATGTTAAAAAATTGTGAATATTGATGGCTTGGAATATCCTGACATGACATTTTTTTTATCAAATTTGGTGTATCATATTGAATTTGCTATTTTCATTGACTATCTTATCTTAAATTTTAATACATCATTCAATTGGTAGGTATCACATTTAAGATATAAAGCATGTTAAAAATAGTGAATATTGATGGCTTGGAATATCCGGACATGACATTTTTATCGAATTTAGTGTATCAAATTTATTGCTAAAATGTAGATTCATTTGCCCATTTCATCGCCTATTTTTACATTGAATATTAAGACATTATTCAATTCAATTGGTAGGTAGTAAATTTAAGATATAAAGCATGTTAAAAATAGTGGATATTGATGGCTTGGAATATCCTGACATGATATTTTATTTTATCAAATTTGGTGTATCATATTCATTGCTAAGATGTAGATTTATTTGCTCATAAATGTAGTCTATTCAAATATTATATTTTCTCATAACTTGTTCTTATAGAGCAAAGTAAAATATGTTGTAATTTGTTCTAATAGAGCACGTAAAATGTGTATCCTTGAAAAATAAGATTGATTGTCAACTAGAAATCATGCACTTGGATAAACATTAAACATGCCCGAAAATACATAAAAATTACATAAAAATCGTTCGGTAAAACAAATAGAAAAAACTACTAAAGCACCAAAGAAAGAAATTAGAGTAACTTCTTAATCAAGAAGAGAAGGACAACAAAGAAATTGGAGTAACTTCATCATCCACTATAGAAGGATCAAAAGGAACTACAGTATCATGTAACTCCTCCACCATGCTTTCTCGAGCTCTACGTCCAAGTTCAATGGTATCAGCAACTAGGTTAATTGTAGAACCACGTAAAAGAGTCTTCATAAATATCAACATTAGTGGTCCACAATCTCCAAAACACTCAGACTGTTGAGGCACATTTTCAGGATGATGGAAAGTAATCTTATAGCCAGTATCATCAAAACCATTAGCCTCAAACCATCCTATTGCGCGCAAGAGCAAAGGAAACCTTACACCAATCATTTCTTTAAAATGTGTAAAGTACACATTACTAGAAATATTCATCTTCTCTAAGCTATCATAAAAAGAAAACCTTCCAGAAGGGATGTATAATACCGAGATATACCAATGACCATAGGTAGAATCATGAATAGGCATGTATATCTAAAGTAAAAAAAATATAACTAGTTAGTATACAAAGGTATATAAAAGAAAAAGATGTAATATTTCAAATATATCATGAAAAAAGTGAATAAAAAATTCGTACATCTTCACAATCATTCCAATGTTTAGGATACCATGTTCCATTCGCGTATTTCAAAACCTTATCATCACCTCTAATCAAATATATCATGAAAAAAGAATTGCATCAAGCCCATTTACTTTCATGTCCAAACTTGTGGAAGCAATATCTTAAGTATGCCTGAACATGCTATAAAAAAATGATAAAGATATACAAATAAATAACAAGCAACTTGTATATTTTTATATATAAATATTTTAGGAAATAGACATACCAAATCGTCGAGATAACCATCACCATTCGGGAGATTAAGACATAACATGCTATCCCAAAAACCTTTACGAACCCTAAAATTCTTAAGGTACGGGAAAGCACCAAAATCAAAATGACTTGATGTATAGTACTCTCGAAAACGAGAAGTAACAAGAGGTCTTTGTTGATTCAACCCAACAACTACGTGAGATGGTAAAGGATAGATTGGGAGGCGTGGGACTGTATGCGTCGGTTCTTGTTTTTGTTTTCTTCCTTTGCGGGGTTTGGGAGTGTGAGTAGTGGGAGGTTGTTGGGTATAAGGATCTTCTAGATTTGATGACTTCTTCCTAACCCGTACCTCTTTTTCATTTGGTACATCTACCTTAACCTGCTACAAAAAATAAAATAATACGGAAGTTAAAAAATAGCATATAATATTAGTGACGTTATTATTATTATTGATTGATTAAAAAAAATAACATGGAAGCTAAAAATAATAAAATAAAATAATATGGAAGCTATAATTTCAAAAGTTTTTATCTCAACAAAGAAACATTTAAAAAATAGCATATAATATGGAAGTTAAAAAATAGACATATCATATCAACAGAAGATGAAACATTTTGAAAAACAGAATATTGCACGGATGGTGACGGATACGGGGTCACACAAAGTGGTGGATGTCTCATGATTGACATGTAGAGAGGGTGACTGAAAAATATTAAACATAACCAAATTAACATATATGAAGATGATACATGCTAAAAAACACAAAAAAACAATATATAGTCTTACCATATCCTCGCGTGGGGCAAGTGAGCTAAATACACGTAATTGTTCCGAGGGGGTCTGAGCGAAATTCAACCATCCGGCATGCTCAAAATCAAAACTCCCGCATCTTGAGATGCATCGAACCTAAAACCAGAATCCTTCCCAACATCAAAAGCTTCTTCACCTCGAAATTCTGTATCGATATGATCATCTACATCGACCTTATAATTTGTCTTTGTGGGAGCCTTTGTTATCTGCTTAAGTATAGACTCAAGATCCTTCACACGTTGCACCCATGCAGGAAATTGCCAAATTGTAAATTGAATATGTATACATTAGTCAATAGTGCCTAAAATCATAAAACGAAACATACGTAAACTAAGTTTATTAATAAAATTACCTAGCACGGCTCGATGATTTTCTTCATCTCCATAATCTCGTCAAAAACTTTTTGTAAACTAATACCATCACGGTTTGAAGAAGGTGGACCTGGTGGTCTTTTTGTAGTAGATGGAGCTTGTGGCCGATTTGTTGCAGCTCGCAATTGTGGTCTGTTTGTAGTAGATGGAGCTTGTGGTCCATTTGTTGCAGCTCGCAATCGTGTTGGCTTCCATCTATGTAGCCTCTTTTTAAACGGCATTTGTGGTAAAACATCAGTGGGCTTTTCATTAGCAAAAAGTTGTGTACTAGCTATCCAAAACGGAGCTTGGAGCTCTAGAGCTGTCTCACGGATAAATAGTTCCTGTTGTTGGAACTATGTGCAACAAAAAAATTACAATTATGATTATAAGTTTTAATAAAGAGTATAATAACCAAAAAATATATACAAAAAATATTTGACATTTAATGTGTTATAACTTACATCATTGTCCGTTATGGCCAAAAGAATAATCCCAATGCTCTCTAAGAAACTTGACTCTAACACGCCAAGAGACGCCCCTAGGTACAACATTTTGCTCCTTTATCCAAAACTGATTACTTTCGCGCATTACCTCTTGAATCCATGTCTAAAAAAAA
Source organism: Chrysanthemum makinoi (assembly GCA_910596185.1). Taxonomy (NCBI): domain Eukaryota; kingdom Viridiplantae; phylum Streptophyta; class Magnoliopsida; order Asterales; family Asteraceae; genus Chrysanthemum; species Chrysanthemum makinoi. The sequence goes on from OU343219.1 coordinate 111,221,878, forward strand.
TATTAATTTTGTAAGGCTAAAAATTATTAAACATATATTAAAAAAAACAAAAAAAAGGAAAAAAAAAAAACAATTAAAAAACATACCTTAAAACCCGAAATAAAACCATACAAAGTATACTTAATCAGCTTCTCTTCATCAGTTTTTTCATCCCCGTTTCCTTCGTCCATCTCTTCATCCCCCTGATCCTCCCTAAGTACCTTCTTTTTAGGGTTTCTTAACTTATTAACTTTACTATCATTAATCTTAAGATGTTTAGGAATATGTATCCAAGCTGCGTTTCTCAAACTGTAATACGTTGGAACCCAACAATATGATCCCCATGGGAAATCATCAAATGCATCGAGATCCTCAACCAACGCAAACAAAAAGGTTTGAACCTCATGTTTAGGTTCCCGACCACACAATATAAACTCAACAAAAATGACTAAACACAACCTAAGAGCATCCTGCTCCTCTAACTTTAAAAAATCAGAACCGTCAGATAATTTCTTAAGATCCAAAAGTGTTACTACATTTAGGCATTGAGGGAATATACGTTGTACTAATGGAGTAGGCGCGTTTTCAAAGTCTTTAAGATTATAGGCACCAAACTTTAAACCGGTCATTAGACAAAATACCTTACGGCCAAAATTGCAATAATAATCACCTACATTAAGCCTTAACATATGAGATTGATTATGAAATTCTTCATTAACTTCTTCCTGTCTAAGAAGCATACCGTGAACTAAATTAGGTACCTGATCAAGATACGGTACATCTAACCAATCACTAAAACAATGATTCCTAAACATAAGTACAACTATATCTCTACCATGCATGGTTCTACAATTTTTCAACAACCTAAAATGACTACGAATGGTGACTTCTGCTGCATAAGTCTACAAAACAAAAAAAGGAAACAACAAAAATGTCAATGATTTGAGTTTCCAATTCTATCACTAATTATGTGCTTCTACTTGTTTTAATAACTAACCACTATAATAGAACAAAATAATCACTAATTTTGAATTGATTGTTGACTTTTGTATATAAAAACGTACCGGACATGCAGCCATTGTGAATAAAATACTCGCAACTAACACAAAGTCACATATACGCACGCCCAAGGAATGTGGGTCGGCCAAAAAACACGCATACGAATATCAAGGACTTGTTATTATTGGGATAGCATGTTATGTCTTAATCTCCCGAATAGTGATGGTTATCTCGACGATTCGGTATGTCTATTTCCTAAAATATTTATATATAAAAATGTACAAGTTGTTTGTTATTTATTTGTATATCTTTATCATTTTTTTATAGCATGTTGAGGCATACTTAAGATGAAGCTTCCACAAGTTTGGACATGAGAGTAAATGGGCAGGATGCAATTCTTTTTTCATGATATATTTGATTAGAGGTGATGATAAGGTTTTGAAATACGCGAATGGAACATGGTATCCTAAATATTGGAATGATTGTGAAGATGTACGTATTTTTTATTCACCTTTTTCATGATATATTTGAAATATTACATCTTTTTCTTTTATATACCTTTGTATACTAACTAGTTATAATTTTTTTACTTTAGATATACATGCCTATTCATGATTCTACCTATGGTCATTGGTATCTCTTGGTATTAAACATCCCTTCTGGAAGGTTTTCTTTTTATGATAGCTTAGAGAAGATGAAGATTTCTAGTAATGTGTACTTTACACATTTTAAAGAAATGATAGGTGTAAGGTTTCCTTTGCTCTTGCGCGCAATAGGATGGTTTGAGGCTAATGGTTTTGATGATACTGGCTATAAGATTACTTTCCATCATTCTGAAAATGTGCCTCAGCAGTCTGGGTGTTTTGGAGATTGTGGACCACTAATGTTGACGTTTATTAAGACTCTTTTACGTGGTTCTACAATTAACCTAGTTGCTGATACCATTGAACTTGGGCGTAGAGCTCGAGAAAGCATGGTGGAGGAGTTATATGATACTGTAGTTCCTTTTGATCCTTCTCTAGTGGATGATGAAGTTACTCCAATTTCTTTGTTGCCATTCTCTTCTTGATGAAGAAGTTACTCTAATTTCTTTCTTTGGTGCTTTAGTAGTTTTTTCTATTTGTTTTACCAAACGATATTTATGTAATTTTTATGTATTTTCGGACATGTTTAATATTTATCCGAGTGCATGATTTCTAGTTGACAATCAATCTTATTTTTCAAGGATACACATTTTACGTACTCTATTAGAACAAGTTACAACATATTTTACATTGCTCTATAAGAACAAGTTATGAGAAAATAAAATATTTGAATAGACTACATTTATGAGCAAATGAATCTACATCTTAGCAATGAACATGATACACCAAATTTGATAAAAAAAATATATCATGTTAGGATATTCCAAGCCATCAATATCCACTATTTTTAACATGCTTTATATCTTAAATTTGCTACCTACCAATTAAATTGAATGATGTCTTAATATTCAATGTAAAAATAGGCGATGAAATGGGCAAATGAATCTACATTTTAGCAATAAATTTGATACACTAAATTCGATAAAAATGTCATGTCCGGATATTCCAAGCCATCAATATTCACTATTTTTAACATGCTTTATATCTTAAATGTGATATCTACCAATTGAAAGATGTCTTAAAATTTAAGATAAGATAGTCAATGAAAATAGCAATTCAATATGATACACCAAATTTGATAAAAAAAAATGTCATGTCAGGATATTCCAAGCCATCAATATTCACTATTTTTAACATGCTTTATATCTTAAATTTGCTACCTATCAATAGAATTGAATGATGTCTTAAAATTCAAGATACGATAGTCACTGAAAATAGCAATCAATTTGATACATGAAATTTGATAAAAGTGTCATGCCGAGTTTTTCCAAGACATCAGAATTTACTATTTTTGACATGTCTTAAATTTTGTAGAACGATGTCTTAAATTTGAAGATGTCTTAAAGTTTAAAAGATTATTTGAGTATTTAATGTAAAACATGCAGATTTCATAAAAATGTCATGGGCTATCTCTTTTACGACATCTTCTCTATAATGAATATTCACTATTTTTGATGCATTGTATTTTTATTGACAGGTTTGTGTGCTGGCAAATTTAATACACCATATGTTACACCCGTATCCCGAAATACAAATAGGCCCTACCCTAGATTAATATGGTCTAAGGACATGACGGGATTGACTAGTCAACCCGATAGTCAATCTAGTAAGTTATAAATGTTGTATTATAGTTATAGAAAATAGGGGGACCTAAGTTGCCATATTATAACTTGTTATAGAAGTGTAGTGTGGCCAAATTATAAAGAATGGGACTTGAAGGACCATTGGTGTCAAGTGGCCAAAGATGCCACCTACTTATCTCTAGACACTTCCTCATTCTTCATTTAATTTCCAAAAATAAGTGTGAGAGGTGTGTATGTCGTAATATGTAATTGGAGGGAAAAGAGAAGGTTGGTCTTGGAGACCAATTGATGGTGAATTAAAGATGTTTACCCCAGTGTGAAGCCATAAAAAAGGATACTATAAGGTAAGTTATTCTTATTGATGTGTTAATTGTCAATTGGTGAGTTAGGGTTCATGTACCCAAGTTAGGGGTTTTGGGTAATTGTGGTTTTAAACACTAATTAAGGTGTTATAGTGTAATTGGGTGAAACCCATTTCATTAAATTGAAGTAAATGGGTAAATTGGATATGATCATGTTATGATCATAAAGTTTGATTTAAAAGAGTTATAGTAATCTTAGAAGTGTCTTATTGTGGGTAAAAGTTGGATAATTTATGGGAGGATCATCACATAATCAATATATGATTATGTGATGATTTGAGGATGTTTATGTTAGCTAAATGGTTGTGTAAACCATGGCTATAGTTAATTAATGATGTTTTAAGTATACCTTGGTTATTATGTTTAAGGATGTTAGCTATGGATGATGTTGGGCACTATTGAATATTGATGAAGATGATGATAAATTGTGTATGGCTTAGCACGGATTGCTAAGGTAAGTAATCCGGTTACTACATGCTTAATGTGGAAATTATTGTATGATGTATTTATGATTGTTATAGCAAAGATTGGTTATAGTTAAGCTATTGGATTATTATGAGAATTGATGATGGTTATAGAGTTAATTGCCTAAAGATGTGTTAAGGTATGTGTTATTGACTTATGTGCTATGTGTGCTTTGGTTTGTGAGCTAGCAATGCTTACGTGAATTGTATGATGATAGAAGCATTGCCATGTCATAGCCTATTACTTACTAAGCGTTATCGCTTACATGTTATAGTTGTTAATGTTATTGTAGGTTCATGTGCTTGAAGCGATATGGCTTGGATTGGGTGTGGTTCATGGAATGATTATTGAAGATGGTAATATGTGATAATAGGAGCTAGGTAGATACCGAGCTCAAGTCAATATTGTACCCCCGAAAGTCTAAAATGGTTTGTAAATGTGTCGTCAAGTATCAATTTGTATGTTATCATTGTCTTATTGAATCGGTGGCCAACCGTTGGGTCAAAGTGTGTTTTAAGTGTTTATAGTCAAAGTTAAAGGGGTGTTTGGCATAAGCATATTTATACCCATTTTGGGTTGTATACGGGTCATTCAATTATGGAATAAGTTTATTATGTTATACTAATGATTTTGGTTGAGTTTGGTATGGTAATGAGTTGCTAAGAGTCGTTTGACATGAAATGGGTCAAAACGGGTTTTGGGCACAAAACCCGTTACTTTGCAAAGTACTACTCCAAGGGTCGAACAGTAAATGTTTTTGTATGGAAATGAGGTCAATGAAGTGTATAAGAAATCTGGAATGTTTCGTGGTCCAACGAGTTTGGGAACTATGGTTTCCGAAAAATGGGTCAAAAGTATATAAAAGGGTTATGCAGAAAAAGGGGTGTTTGGGACAAGGTCTATTTTAACCCATTTTGGGTCAAACGGGTCAAGGATTTTGGGAAACACTGTATATGGTATATTTTTAGTTAATATGTATTACATGTGTTTAAATAAAAGTCTAAAGTGTTGATTTAATGTTTAAATGTGTTATGGGGTGATTTGAGAAAATAGTGCACTTTAGGTGTCCTTAGTGCATAACATGGGTTATAGTGCACTTTAGGTATCCTTAGTGCACAAGATGGGTTCTAGTGCACTTTAGGGGTCTTAAGTGCAAAAGAGGAGTTATAGTGCACTTTAGGGGTCCTTAGTGCATAGGACGGGTCATAGTGCACTTTAGGGTGCCACCCGTCGTTTTAAAAGTATTTGAGTCTAGTTTCATAAAAAATACTTGCAAGGGCTGAATGGTAATATATTCTCGTCATTTGTTAAAAGAGTAACAGAAGGTACGTTAAAGCTGGGTCGTTTCCGCGTAAAAGTTCAAATTTTCATGATTTTTAGTCGTGTCGTTCACGGGGCGTAACAAATTGGTATCAGAGCTTCGGTTTAAGTGAATTAGGTTTCCACTTTAGGTTTCCTAGACTTAAACCACTATTAGATGCGTTGAATGTAAGAGAAGTTAAATCGAGAAAGTAAATGTTTAAGTTTTGAATCTGATCATGTGATTGTTTACATGAACCTAAGTTGATAATAATGAATGCGTGTTATAGTATTGATCTTTATGTGATATAAGTCCGTAAAGGCCTTGAGATATCTAAATGATTAGATTGTCGTACACCTTGGTTAGTGTCGGTGATCGTATTATGATTATATGAATGTGTGTTGGAATAACGGTATGGAATGTGATTAGAAATGATAAGTGATATTAGAGATGGGATAATTGTGAATTAAAGTATTTGACGCTGAAGGTGTGAAACATAATAAATGATAAGTGTGCTAAAGTATAATGTGTGATAGCAAGATAAGAATTGTCAAGCTAATTGTTAAGCATCTATTAATGTGAAAAAGTAATGAATGAGGTTAAGAAATGATGACAAGTAATGATGAAATGAAAATGGTATAGCCATTGTGCTAATTACTAAAAATGGATGAGTTAAGAATGTAAGTAAGAACGTAATAATATGTTGTTTAGTAAAACGCGAAGAGATCGTGTTGATGTTTAAAATGAATGTAAAGGATAAACGTATGTTAACAAATGTGTTATCAATCTAACCTATGTAAGGTTAGAAGTGGAAAAGAATCGAGTGGCCTAAAAGAGGTAATGGTAAAGATGTGGAAATGGTTAACTTGAGTTAAAGAATGTAAGTTGTAATGAGAAGTGTAAACACATAAAAATGTGTAAATATGACAAGCGGGTTTCATATACCAATGATGCTTGCTTAAACTTAATAAAAGGAATGGAAAAGTGTGTGTGTTAAAATGTTCATGACTTGGATCTAATGTTAAATGTGAAAGGTTAAAGATAGCTATCATATAACCAATGAATTAATGATAGTTAATGATGGTATCCTTTTGGGATGACCAAGCTAATAATGTTAATGATGGTATCCTTTGGGATTGGCCGAGCTAATGTTAATGGTGGTATCCTTTTGGGATGACCAAACTAATAATGTTAATGATGGTATCCTTTGGGATGGCCGAGCTAATATTAATGATGCTATCCTTTTGGGATGACCAAGCTAATAATGTTAATGATGGTATCCTTTGGGATGGCCGAGCTAATGTTAATGGTGGTATCCTTCGGGAGACCAAGCTAATAATGTTAATGAAGGAATGTATTGCCTTCACCGGCAAAGGGTTGCCTATATCTTTGGCATATAAAAATCCCCAAAGTAAATGTGATAATGGTATGGATCCAAGTCTAAAAAATTAAAAGTAATGTGAAGTGTAAAAGAACGAAGAGAAAGAAAGTAAAGTGAAAACTAGTAATAAGTACGAATGTTATGTCGAAAGTGTATAAGTAAGATGATTTATGATTTCCTTGATTAAATGGATTGGGACGCCTTTTCATTTAATTAAAGAAATTGTGAATCTCCGAACCATGAGTTTATGTTTCTAGATTTACATAGACTGGGACGCCTTTCCATGTAAATGAGGAAATATAAATGAGTGGGCTTATGTATCTCCGACATGGCATGAGAAAGGGTTAATAAATTTGAAAATGAAAGTCTAAAACTAATTAGACGTCATAAGAACTATGATAGGTGAAATGGGAGACTTGTGTCGGACCCTAGGTAAGGGTCGTTGTGTAAACTTAAGTTATAGAAAACTAAAGCCTAAGTAAATGAAATCGTTGATGATGCTGCGATATATTATGGAAATGATCGTGGAGATAATAAATTGCAAGAAATTGAAAAGCTAAAATGAGTTATAGTATGCCTTGGGGGCATGTGATAATATGAAAAAGACCATAATGGTTATGGAAATTGTGAAATTTATAAGAATATTATAGTGATAACAATACGTTATAGTAATAGCTTTGTGTTATAGTAATATTGTTATTGAAATTATAATAATCTCTTTGATAAAATACGAGAGTGTTGATTGAATTTGACTTATGCAAAGTCAAAACAATATGAAAATGACCAAGTATGTATAGTAATAGTAAAGGAGTTGATTAATTGGAATGTCGGGTTGGAATAAATTATGTCGCGAATGACATAAAATATGTATGTTATAGAGCGTAAATCGAATCATAGAATACTTTAGTAGAGTTGATTATGTTACTGTGGGCCTTAAATTGCAAGGTTAAGGAAATCTTCGCAATAAATTGATAAATGATTATTTATGTGACATGATGAAAATATGAATTAAGTAATAGATGGTAATAGACGAGAGATTTCGGGGACGAAATCTAAATAAGAGGAGTAGAATTGTTACACTCGTATCCCGAAATACAAATAGGCCCTACCCTAGATGAATATGGTCTAAGGACATGACGGGATTGACTAGTCAACCCGATAATCAATCTAGTAAGTTATAAATGTTGTATTATAGTTATAGAAAATAGGGGGACCTAAGTTGCCATATTATAACTTGTTATAGAAGTGTAGTGTGGCCAAATTATAAAGAATGGGACTTGAAGGACCATTGGTGTCAAGTGGCCAAAGATGCCACCTACTTATCTCTAGACACTTCCTCATTCTTCATTTAATTTCCAAAAATAAGTGTGAGAGGTGTGTATGTCGTAATATGTAATTGGAGGGAAAAGAGAAGGTTGGTCTTGGAGACCAATTGATGGTGAATTAAAGATGTTTACCCCAGTGTGAAGCCATAAAAAAGGATACTATAAGGTAAGTTATTCTTATTGATGTGTTAATTGTCAATTGGTGAGTTAGGGTTCATGTACCCAAGTTAGGGGTTTTGGGTAATTGTGGTTTTAAACACTAATTAAGGTGTTATAGTGTAATTGGGTGAAACCCCTTTCATTAAATTGAAGTAAATGGGTAAATTGGATATGATCATGTTATGATCATAAAGTTTGATTTAAAAGAGTTATAGTAATCTTAGAAGTGTCTTATTGTGGGTAAAAGTTGGATAATTTATGGGAGGATCATCACATAATCAATATATGATTATGTGATGATTTGAGGATGTTTATGTTAGCTAAATGGTTGTGTAAACCATGGATATAGTTAATTAATGATGTTTTAAGTATACCTTGGTTATTATGTTTAAGGATGTTAGCTATGGATGATGTTGGGCACTATTGAATATTGATGAAGATGATGATAAATTGTGTATGGCTTAGCACGGATTGCTAAGGTAAGTAATCCGGTTACTACATGCTTAATGTGGAAATTATTGTATGATGTATTTATGATTGTTATAGCAAAGATTGGTTATAGTTAAGCTATTGGATTATTATGAGAATTGATGATGGTTATAGAGTTAATTGCCTAAAGATGTGTTAAGGTATGTGTTATTGCCTTATGTGCTATGTGTGCTTTGGTTTGTGTAACACCCCCAAATTTTGTTTAGCGGAAGCATACGTGTTATTTGGGAGCGTTACGGGATCGGTGAATCATAACACAAGTAATAAAGAACGGAATACACACTCTGTTTAATTCCATAAAATATTTTGAAATAATATCTTGCAACATTGTTTAGATAAATGGGCACATCCCATTAGTTTTAGTGGTCCCAAAGTAAAAACATCATTTTTGTGTAAAAACACTTCTTTAATACTACTACGACCATACATCCGCTTCTTGCCTTGCCTTCATGAACATAACTTAAACACCTGAGAAAATATGCTAAAAGGTCACTAAAAGTCTGGTGAGTTCATAGGTTTAAGTTTAAATAGTAAGTTCAGACCATAAGCAAAGTCATATAATCATTACAACGAATATAATGATATATGGATGAATGTCTATTACGTTAGCTCTAAGTTCATGCAACCGATACTACGACAGTTTCAGTATGCTAAAAGATGTCATACAATATAGGGGCCCATAGCAAGTGTTTTGTCCCTCAACACTTGGTTCCGACATGGTATACGTTTCGCTTTGGCCCAAGCATGGCCAACCGAACGGAGGAGTCACCCTCAATAGATCTATTTATAACATTCGCTTTTCCCAATGGGGAATTGACGGTTCATGAAAAAGGGCATTCTCTAGGGACATAGGGGCTTAGGCTAAACCACGTAATAGTAATCATGTTATAGTTTTGGTCCATAAAATGTTTTGCATATTTCTCACCCCAAGATGTATAAAACAATTTATCAAGTAAAAGTGGGGCTATGAAACTCACCTTAGTAAATGTGCAAATCCAAATGTGGGGTTAGTGATGGTTGTGGAGCAGCACCGACACGCGACCTAGATAAGGAGGGCAATGTTTTAGTTCATTGTTTTAAGTATTACGTACTTAAAATGGTTCAATGTAATTGTATTAATTATCAACGTAAGTTTGCAAAATTGTTAATATGGTTTTACTAGTAAGTATACAAAATATACACATACTTTTCATGTTGACATTAAGATGGTTTTAACATCCAAGTTTGATATGAAAAATATTTATAGCATTTAACTAGTAAGTATATAAATGTGTATATACTTATTTAAGTTGACACAAAATGGTGTTGCCAAAATATATATATAATTTATTTATTTTCTAATTGTATTTAGAAAACACTTAAGTTACATTTGAAGACTTTCGAATTTAATATATCACAAAATGACATAGTGGTCTCTAGTTATTTATCGTAACTTGTTCTATACATATATAGTTCCATTAAGAAGTTTACTTGACATCCATGCATTTGTACAATGCCGTTAAATTTTGACGTACATCATTACGGGAATCATGTTTTTAGAATATTTGTTGTTTATACTAACTTTCATACATTTTGCTAAGTTGTGACTTGTACACATAATTGACGTTAAGACTATATGTTACGAGATGAAAGAAAGAATAGACGGGGACGGTTTAAGCTTATACTTTGCCTTCCGGTTATATGATACATGTTTTATTTCGTGAGGTAGTTTAAACCGTCTGACGAGCACCCCGAGCCACCATGGGCTGCGGCCTGGTGTTGATCACGACTAAGGACCCCATATGGGCCGAGGCCCACAAAATAAACAGATTCCTATGCCACTTAACTCATTAGTTGGGCTGTGGCCCAATACTTGATGTCTAAACATTAGTACTTGGTAGTGCACTGTTGTGCCAAATTTTTTGTGGGTAGATCACACGAGAGTAAAAAAAAAGATTGATATAGCAAGTGTTCACTTAAGTGAATAAGGTATTAACATTTCGAAGCTAGACTCGAACCGAGGGTGTCACAGTTGGTGTGCTCCAAGGTGTATTCGACTACCCGATGTTTCTAAGTGCCTAGAATATTACTCAAGTTTGATACATTAACGGAAGGTTAGAGCAACGAGGTGACGAAACCATGTGTTTGGTCGAGTACTACTCAACTCGGTTCCTTGTTGCAAACTTGAGACACAAGACCATAAGACCCTAGCATGTTTCTCATGTTTAAACAAGGTAAAAATCAAAGTTTGACATACTTTTAAACAACATAAATGTCGATGAAAAATATGAGTATCGACATGGGTTACTTGTAGGCTTCAAAACTTGACTCAGATACCTTATTTTCCTTGTTCCCTAGTCTCGATTGAAAACCAAACGGACTCTAGTGCAAATGACCACACAAGTACATGAAATCAAGTTTGTTTACTAAACACAAGGAGTAAAATTTGTAAAAACTAAATCTCTCAAATTCTTGTTTATGCAATTCGACAAGACCCAAACCATTATTTGACCTCATAACTTTGATGTACATTTCCCTTACACAACTAAGTTAACTTCAAACCAAATATGTGATAAATCATGACTAGCTCCATTTTTACAAATCGACTTTCGCCTCGACTAACCACTGCGGTTAACCCACAGTAGGTCTCGTCCTCTAATTTTTGACGCCAAGACAAGATAAATAAACCAAAGCATTCCTTTTGACTAGAAGTTCATGTGGTTAACGATATGACAAGATTTGTAAATCCATAAACTAAATGAATGACCAACTTCAAAACTTGACATGGTAACCAAGAACAATAAGAAAATCGATATGACCTAATTCGTATAACAATTTCATTGATAAATTTTTCCCAAGCTTAATATCATAAAACAATACAAATATTACAACAAGAAATGTAAATAACCTCAAATCCGAAAATGGTGGATGACGAACGAAGGGTTGTTTCTTGGATTCGGACCAAATAAGTCTTGGATTAGCACCAAAATACCTCCAATTGTAAAACCCCCAAATCAATTTTAGAAAACCCTAACCTTCACAAACCCTAGTTTTTGGTAAAATTGATAATGAAACTGAGTTTGGGGCGTTGCATCTCAACTAGAGATAAAGAAGTATTTTGGGAAGGAGCTTGACCTCTCTCCCTTCTTGGTGTTTGGATTGAAGCCGAATTTGGCTAACTTCCAACCTTAGAACGTTTTGGACTTTAGCTCAAGGTAGACACAAGTGAGGATATGATTCTCTTGAGTGATCTTTGCCTTGATTCTTTCTTGGATTCGTACGAGTGGTAGCAGGGATATCAAGAAGAGGATTTGAGAACTAAAAGCTTTCATGGTTTTGGTATGAGAGAGGGGAATATGTTGGATGAATATGTTGGGTTATCCTCTTTTGGAGAGATTCGACCTAGGATGGGAGTACAAGCTAGAGGTTGAAGATGGATTTGATATCTTGATGATATGCTTTTGCCTTGGTCTTTGTCGTGAGTGGGATAAGAAAGACAAGGGGAGTATATCTAATTTTTATAAATTTTTTTCTTGTAAATGTATTATAAGTGTAATAATAAAGGTCTAAAATGGTAATGTAAGTAAAAGTGAGGGTACATGTAATGTATACTTATAATTTATTTTGTGTGCATGTACTTGTGTTCTACTTGTATTTGAGTCTTATAAAAGTTCATGTTTAAGTGTAAGTATGTTATATACTTTATGTCCCGCGATATTACATTGTGACCGAGGCATCATTGTTTGATAACTTTTAGGTGTAATATCTTATGGTCACGTATCGGAAATATTATTATCTTTGTAATATTTTTCATTACGGTGTTTGTCATTTGTTTTATCAAACCCTTATCATAGTGTCGGTACGCGTGCAGTGTCAGTCACTGGGGGAAGACGAGATAACCTCTCGTCTTACAATTTAAATTATAAGACAAAATGATATATTCATAAAATGATATGAATGCAAGAGTGGTGAAATTTTTACTGTATGTGAGTTATCTACTCAAATGTTCAGGCAAAGCTTATGCATGCTTCATGACTCATGCTTAGTAATAATAAATTACTAATTATCAGTTAAATTTTAGTGGAAATTTACCGTGTGTCACAGTTTGTGTGCTAGCAATGCTTACGTGAATTGTATGATGATAGAAGCATTGCCATGTCATAGCCGATTACTTACTAAGCGTTATCGCTTACATGTTATAGTTGTTAATGTTATTGTAGGTTCATGTGCTTGAAGCGATATGGCTTGGATTGGGTGTGGTTCATGGAATGATTATTGAAGATGGTAATATGTGATAATAGGAGCCAGGTAGATACCGAGCTCAAGTCAATATTGTACCCCCGGAAGTCTAAAATGGTTTGTAAATGTGTCGTCAAGTATCAATTTGTATGTTATCATTGTCTTATTGAATCGGTGGCCAACCGTTGGGTCAAAGTGTGTTTTAAGTGTTTATAGTCAAAGTTAAAGGGGTGTTTGGCATAAGCATATTTATACCCATTTTGGGTTGTATACGGGTCATTCAATTATGGAATAAGTTTATTATGTTATACTAATGATTTTGGTTGAGTTTGGTATGGTAATGAGTTGCTAAGAGTCGTTTGACATGAAATGGGTCAAACGGGTTTGGGCACAAAACCCGTTACTTTGCAAAGTACTACTCCAAGGGTTGAACAGTAAATGTTTTTGTATGGAAATGAGGTCAATGAAGTGTATAAGAAATCTGGAATGTTTCGTGGTCTAACGAGTTTGGGAACTATGGTTTCCGAAAAATGGGTCAAAAGTATATAAAAGGGTTATGCAGAAAAAGGGGTGTTTGGGACAAGGTCTATTTTAACCCATTTTGGGTCAAACGGGTCAAGGATTTTGGTCAACACTGTATATGGAATATTTTTAGTTAATATGTATTACATGTGTTTAAATAAAAGTCTAAAGTGTTGATTTAATGTTTAAATGTGTTATGGGGTGATTTGAGAAAATAGTGCACTTTAGGTGTCCTTAGTGCATAACATGGGTTATAGTGCACTTTAGGTATCCTTAGTGCACAAGATGGGTTCTAGTGCACTTTAGGGGTCTTAAGTGCAAAAGAGGAGTTATAGTGCACTTTAGGGGTCCTTAGTGCATAGGACGGGTCATAGTGCACTTTAGGGTGTCACCCGTCGTTTTAAAAGTATTTGAGTCTAGTTTCATAAAAAATACTTGCAAGAGCTGAATGGTAATATATTCTCGTCAGTTGTTAAAAGAGTAACAGAAGGTACGTTAAAGCTGGGTCGTTTCCGCGTAAAAGTTCAAATTTTCATGATTTTTAGTCGTGTCGTTCACGGGGCGTAACACCATACATGTCCACTTCAGATTCAAAATTTAGACATCATTCAAATTATTTAAGACATGCTCAAATTTCAAGTTTGTCATACATTATTCACATCTTTTTGATACATCTCACTTCTAATATCGAAATGGATATGAGTTTAACAGAAGAAAAATTTAGATTGTGCATTGTTAATGGTGATCATCACTCTAACGTTCTTTTATAAAAAAAAATCACTTATAGTAGCTTTAGGCAATACATCGGGAATAAATTTGCTCTAGATACTAGCGGGGTTATACGTTTATCATATCGTCTTCCTTCTGGTGACCAAGTTTACGATATCAACGATGATGAAGAGTTGAGGTATTTCATAAATTTTATTTTATCTACAAATAAAGATCAAATGATATTGTATGTCAATCAGTTTTATCAAACACCACATTTAGATCCTTATCATAGTCAAACTGGTCAACCTTCCCAAACATTTCCATCTCAAACCAATTATCAACCTTGTAATAATTTTCCATATTCTCAAAACATTCAACATTCTCAAGATTTTAAGCTTTAACAAAATCTTCAGCAACATCAAAATTTTCATAATATACAATATACTCAAAAGATTCAATATTCACATAATATTAAATATAATGAATATATCCCATATTCTGAAAATCAACATGATCCTCAAACTGTTGCCAATGGCTACATCCAACAGTATGACACTCAATACCAAAATTACAACACCCAAAATCAATGACATTTCACTCCACACCATGAAAGCCATTTTAGATCTGAAGCTGATACTATAATAGAAGAGGATGAAGATGATGATGAAGACGATAAAGTTGGATATAATCCGGACATTGATATTGATGATGAAGAGGAAGAAGAGGATGTTGGTGAAGTTCAACATGAGAAGAGACACAAATGTTTTAATGACTGGCAAAAAGATACTTTTAAGCACATGCCAGGAGATTTTTCAGCAACACCAATTTTCGAAGCCAAACCAAGAAACTCAAAAAATAATGATTCTTCAAAACTTGTTTTTTTAGGATGTTGGTTTAAATCAAAAGATGAATGTGTATTGAAAATCAGTGAAAAACGTTTTTTAAATGGTTATGAAGACAAAGTTAAAAGAACAAATCCTCAAACATTTAATGTCTGTCGTGTGGTGGAAAAATGTTTATGGAAAGTACATTGTGGAAGTTATAAGGGTAGTACGATGTTTGTTACAAAAAAATTTGTAGACAACCACACTTTTCCAAGAACCATAACACGTCAGCATCACAGAAATGCTAACAAAGCAATAATTGGTTACCTTGTCAAAGAGCAATTAGCGGATCCCAATCGTTAATATAAACCAAAAGATATAATAAAGGATATGGTTGTACGTTTTGGAGTCAATATTTCTTACCAGCAACCATATAGGGGGTTGCATAAGGGGTTAGAGATGCTTAGGGGTGGTCCTGATGAATCTTTTGAGAAATTGCCTTATTACTGTCACAATTTAGAAAAGAAAAACCCTGGCTCTGTGACAAATATAAAAGTTGACAACGAAGGAAGATTTGAAATGCTGTTTATTTCCATTGGTGTTGTGGTAAGTTATTAGTTCAATAAATTTTTGAAAATTCGCTTTTTTTAAGTAACTAAAGTCATATTTTTCATGTTGTCACAGATTTGTAGTTTTCGGAATCATTCAAGACCAATGATCATAATCGATGGTGCTCAGTTAAAAAGTGACTTCTACAACGGAGTCAATCTTCTAGCTGTAGGTATGGATGGTAACAACCAGATATTACCTATCGCTTATGGTATTTGCCAAGGTGAGGACGGCCCAGGATGGGCATGGTTCCTTGAACAATTGAAGTTTTGCATCGCTGAAAAAGGTTTGACAATCATATCGGACCGAAACCCAGGAATCATTCAGGCTGTTAAAAAGGTTTCCCCAAAAGCTTTTCATGGTTATTGTTGGCGTCATTTAATGATGAACGCCGGCATAAATGCTCAAAGATTCAAATCTATATATTTTGGAAGATGTGCAAGGCGTACACGATCCCTGAGTACGACGGTTACTTGGGCATGATACAGGTTGCTATACCTAATGCATATAACAAACTTAAAGATGCACAATATTCAAAATGGTCTCGGGCTCATTGTGTTGCTAATCGTTATAATTACCTAACATCTAATATTGAAGAGTCCGTTAATTCATTGACCCAGAAAGCTCGTAAACTTCCAGTTACAATGCTCATGGAATTCTTTAGAGATCTACTACAGAGGTGGTATTACGAAATGAGGGAGACAGGAGGTATATTTTTTTTACTATCATTTCAAAATGTGGTATTATCGAAATGTTTTTATATAAAACACTTAACTGTATAGTATTTATTTTTAATTATGTAGACGCTGGTGAAAATGAGCTTACACCTTGGGCAGAAGCTAAAGTGGCATTTAGAATACAAAAAAGTTATTCATTAAATGTCTTCGGTATCAATGTTGACAAATACCAAGTGGATGATAAATATGCAAGCTATGTTGTTGATATAAGTAAACGTATTTGCATTTGCAGAAAATGGCAACTTTCAGGCTTGCCTTGCAATCACGTAATAACTGTTTCAAGATTTCTCAATCTTACTGATATGGGTATTTGGGTAGAAAAATGGTTCATGAAATCTACATATAGAGCAACACATGAAGAATCAATTAATCCAGTCGGTGATATTGAAGCATGGGACACTCTAGCTTATGTCACACCTATTTTACCTCCTTACCTAGGTAAACGTTCAGCAGGGAGACCTAAAAATAAAGATCATATCCCATCTAAAGGAGAGATGCCAAGAGAACCATATTGTACTCGATGCACAAAAATTGGGCATTCTAAAGATAGATTTCATGAACCTACATCTTCACAAAGATCGGCATACGACATCTTTATGTAATTGTTTGGGTGTTATTGAAGGTTAATCGAAAAAACAATATCTTTATGTTTATTGAAAAAATATGCAACTTTATATAAGTGATTGATGAATCTCAGTTATATGTTAACTAAAAAATAATTGCAATTTGTAATTGAAAAAACAATACGTGTTTGTTGCAAAAACAAGCTTAACTGAAAAACAACAAACAAGTTACGTTGAATAACGAATGCAAATAACATAAGATTACATTGAAAATAACTACACATTCCTAACCTTCTTAGAGCATGAATAGTGGGTTTCTTTGGGAACTTTGACCTTTCTCTTCTTTGGCTTGATCTTTGTATGAGTGAATTGGTATCTTGTAACGTAAACGTTAATTAGTTTCTCTTCAAGTGTTATACATGGGAACATGTCACACCGGATATCAGTATCAGTGACCAAAGGTAGCAAACCATCTTCCAAACTATTATTCGGTTTTTGAAAATAAAAATATCTAGGTGTTTTTTCATCATAACCCAATTCCCTTACAAGTTGATGCAATTCATCCATGCAAAATGTGTTCATATTTAGAAAATCAACATAAGCGTAAACACCCTCGTCGAAGGTGATACAACCAAATTTAGTAGAGAAAGTACCATAGTGATGTAGTCTAATAGAAAAAGTAGTTCATCTTCAACACCATCTTCACCATATATAGCTTCAGTGAAGTTGTACTGGCCTTCAGATCTCCATTCACGAACAACCATATTATGAATGAATATTATGAGTTTTGAATGTATACAATGAGCAAACATTTATGGGTATTTATAAGCAGAAAAATGATTCACCAACAAAAAAAATAAAAACTCATTTATCTCACTCATTTACTCGCCCAGACATTCCTCCTCTCATCTAGACCTTCCTCCTCGCCCAAACCCTCGCCTTAACTCCTCGCCTAGCCCACCTTTCCTCGCCCAGAAACTCGCCTTAACTCCTCGCCTAGCCCACGCAATCTCGCCTAGTCTCTCGCCCAGGCCCACGCCTAGCCTCTCGCCCAGGCCCACGCCTAAACATGTTACTGGCACCAATCTCGCCTAGCCTCTCGCCTAGGCCCACGCCCAGAACTAGTTGCACATGCCCAGACATCTCGCCTAGACACTCATTCGCCTAGTCACTTGTTACTAGTCTGTACCACACCTAGACACTCATTCGCCTAGGTTCTCACCTCGCCCACGCTCAGGAATTCGTTATACACGTGTACGGTTTAAAAACTATTATGGTAGGAATCTAATGTATAATATTGAAAAGTTAATTTTAGAAAAATGTATAGGCGAGGTTTATATTTGTAAAGTACTAATAGAAAGAGTTCGATTAAGAAATTTTCTCTTAAATGAATAAATGAGTGAGTAGTGGAGGATGGAGGAAGATGGGGAATTGAATGAGAGAGTGAATGGCTGTGGTTGTTTTTGTTATTTGGGGGAGTTTGACTTGGGTAGTTTTTGTCATTTAATTGTGGTGTAATGGCTGTTTTTGTTATTTGGGGGAGTTGGAGTATACGAGTTTGAGTTTAATTGAGGGCTTGGCGAGATGTCTAGGCGAATGAGGCGGGCTAGGCGAGGAGTTAAGGCGAGGGTTTGGGCGAGGATCTAGGCGAGGGTTTGGGCGAGGAGCTAGGCGAAGGGATTTGTTTTGGGCGGTTTAGGCGAGGAGCTAGGCGAGGAGATTTGTTTTAGGCGAGGGTCTAGGCGAGGGTCATTTTAATTGTGGGGTTTGTTTGGTTTTGATTTGAATTGGCATATATAGCAACCAACACATCTCAAAGGATACTGTCTTC
Source organism: Chrysanthemum makinoi (assembly GCA_910596185.1). Taxonomy (NCBI): domain Eukaryota; kingdom Viridiplantae; phylum Streptophyta; class Magnoliopsida; order Asterales; family Asteraceae; genus Chrysanthemum; species Chrysanthemum makinoi. The sequence continues at coordinate 111,240,579 of OU343219.1, forward strand.
TATATGTGTCTTGTAGATGCATTTTTGTAGGTGGGTTTTGTTATAAAATCGAGCTAACAAAGTGTCTAAATGTGTCTTCTCTGAATTTTGTGTAGCTAGAAAGTAGACGAACTAAATGAAATCAAAGGTCGATGCCATTTTTATGCTTTGAAGCCTTATGTTGCCTGCTTCTCGCATACATTTTAATGAGCAATAGAAATAACACTAGTCTTGGGTTTTGGTTTGCGTTTGCAAGGAGTCTCATAAAACATGCTTTTTGGTATATGCTATGATTGTGATATGTTTATAAAAGTGTTAAACCTTGGTATGTGGGGCAATGGAAAACGAGTCTCATAAAACATGCTTTTTGGTATATGCTATGATTGTGACATGTTTATAAAAGTGTTAAAACCTTGGTATGTAGGGCAATGGAAAACGAAAATGACATGTTTTGGTTATTTTGGTAAAGTATAGGAAAAAAGTTCACTTTAGTAATATCACTGTGTATATGGTTCATTTTGGTATTTTTTATTATTATTATATATTATGTTATATTAGAGGTTCAGGTACCATGGAAAACTTAAAGCTTTTTATTTGGGTCACATCAGTGCCACATTATAATAATACAACCTCTCTAATATACATCATTTATCATAACAAATATACAACATTTTCATTTAGATCTCGCCACTTCTTATTTTATTTATTTATTTATTTTCCAATTTTTCAAATAAACTACAATTCATAAAAAAAAATTACAATACCAAATATTATATAAGTGATAGTTTAAAACGTAGTCTAGAAATTCATATTATGAATACTACGACCCAAATGCTAACCTAACAACAAATTTCATAGAGAACATGCACTAACCCAAAAATTACCCAACACAAACCCAACTAGCAAATCCTAATTATCTATAGACATAAGTAACCTTAACAACTCACACATACCTAAACACCTCACTTTTTTTCTTCTCTTGCAGTCAACCCAACTATCCTTTAAATACACTTCTATCAAACTCATAGCTTTGAATTCTTTCAACTCAAACGAATCTCACAAAGAAAATAAAATATTTTAATAAACTTTCCATAACGTTAACCTACAACTTTCGTACATTATTTCCTTCGCCGTCTGCACGACGAGGCAACCAAAAACGAAGCACGGCAAAACACAGTGGTGTGGCGGCGAGGGACCGCGAGTGCCACGTCGGCGTGGCGAGGCCTTCTTCGCCAAGATACCTGAAGCTCTTATATTACTAGTGTTAGATCCCCGTACACACATGGGGATTTAGTTAATTTTTTGTTAGATTTGTCTTGCTTATTATACCTTTTAAATATATTATATTTAAAATGGGCTTTGTAAAAATTGCACTTGTTATGAACAATGGGTTGCTAATGCATATGAACATCAGCCTTGAGATTTATGAACATATGCTGATGAACAATGGGTTGCTAATGCATATGAACATCAACCTTGGGTTGCTTATGAAAAATGAGTCGCTTATGAACATTAAGAATAATTATATGTGTAATAAGTTATGACCCATTTGGACCCGTATTTGCCACCTTTAAGATGACATATGTAAACACCAAGACACATGATTGCCAAGTGTTTATGAACCGATGTTGTTAGTTCAGTTGCAAGATCGTGTGGATGTTCTACATCAACGAGGCTAGCTAAAAGTATTTCACCACGAAAATAAGTGCCTCGAAACAGCAAGTCCAACCTATTGTACACAAAAGCTCACGATTGTTAGTTGATAGACCTTCGCCTTTATTCGTTTAAGGTTTACAATGTAAAATTAGTACGTACAATTTAGTGTTATAAGAAAATTCTACCGTCAACAACAATCACAATAATCTTGTAAGGAGTCGTTATGTTCATTATATAGTCTTGTGCATACAAAGTGTCTCGTGTAGATTTATTTCTCATATCACTAAACAATTATGAATACTTTGTTGCTCATAAATTAAGATATATGAGCTGTTTATAGAATAAAATTCTATATATTCTTGTACTTAGTTGGTATGGTGTGTACATTTTGATCTTCATGCCCATTTGCAGCAACATTTTCTCCAACAACTTTCAAGGCCTGACCACGCCTAATTATTCCATCCATCTTCTAAATGGATATTAACAATCTCTTGACTCGCCCCTGTCATGATACTAACAGGAATGCAAGTGTTGGCTTTTGTACATAAACATGCTTGCATATATATTTTCCATAATAATGGTCTTCACTAATGTACCTTTTAAGAGTTTATTACTTCAACTAACTATTTACTTAAAATTGATCATGTCATTGCACGTTGACATAATATACAAGCTTACCCTTTACAATCTTAAGAGTTTCCTCATCCATACCCTTATTCTTTCCTGCAGCCCTTATATTCAACTAACAAACCTGCACAGATGAAACATTGACATTAGACACTTGACATAAAGACTATCGAGTACCATATGTGTGCATATTGTTCCCCCGTGTGCGTACATACTTATAATTTTCTAATGTGATAGGTGTTGATATAAGAGTGCCACTGACGATATACTCGAGTATTAGCAAACCAAGAGAAGCTCTTGTTGCATATACTACATGTAGATGGTGAATGCGTAGCTCTTCTTCTATTCCTGAATCAAGAACGAATCCCACCTATTTTACATGACATGATACTAATTGAATAAAAACATGCTCCAAATCCATAAAAATCATGAAAATTTAACAATCTGTCATGACATATACAATTCAATGTACAAAACAAACCTTCTTTTGGTGCACATGTTGTAGTGCCATAAGCCTTCAACAAATCTATCGGGTGCATAACCTTTGACGTACAAAACATTAGGCATTGGCCAGTAAAGCACCGTTGCATTAAGAATGTTAGGATTTAGAAAATCCATAAGGAAGAGTCGGTCACCCCGAGTATGGTCTAGTGTAAGTTAGCTCATAGACTTAACTATTATTATTAGTATTAGATTTAGTTTAAGTAACACCGTAAAAGAAGGACGGGTCTTTACCCACTGTAGACCTGATCCACAGCCCGTAGGAGGCGTATTTTGTAAGAACTATAAAAGCCCTCTCTCACCAAGGGAGAGGGTGGAGCTTTCCCTTCTCTTAATCTAATCTTACAATTTTCTCTTCACTTTCTCTCTCTAGAAAAGTTCCCAACTTCTTTATCTCTCTAAAAGTCTTAACATATTCGATCCATACATATTATTATTGTGTGTTTTTGTGATAACCAATCTTTTACAATTGGTATCAAGAACCATGGTTTGATCATCTACCTTGTGTGAGCTCGGATTTTAAAGATTGGTTTTTGGTTTAGATGTGGTTCGAATGGTTATAGTCTTTATTAACTAGTTTGAGCTTGATTTGTAGTTAAAATTGTTATTTGGTTGTACTTTCATGTTTAGGTTTGTTAGATTACCTTAGATTGATGCTTGGATAGGCTATTCCATCTTGTTTGTGGAGGATTTGATGATATTCGAGTTATTTTAGGTCATGTTCTTGTTTGCGATTTGACAGATTCTAGGTTGAGGTTTAACCGATTCATAGCTGCGATTTGATTATTTTAGTATTAAGATAGTTGAGACTTGAGGATAAGACAAACTTGAGGTTTGGTGGTTAGCATAAAAGAGATAAAAAGACAAAACTGGACACAAGGGACACTTGTACTTGCATGAAAGTGACTTGCAATTTGTCCTTTTCTTCTGCGAGTTGACCAAAGACTGCGGTTTGGTGTCTTGCATTTTGAGTGTTGCGATTTGAAGTATTGAGGTTTGAGGTCTCTGCATTTTGATCAAGCTGCGATTTGTGTATTGCGATTTGAAGTCTTTGCGTTTCGTTCAAGTTGCGATTTGAAGACCTATGATTTGAGACAAGCTGTTGCAGTTTGAGTCTTGCGGTTTGAAGAGTTGAGGGTTGAAGAGTTGCGGTTTGACAAGTTGCGATTTGCTACTGTGTTTTGCTTCAGTGGACAGAGATTTGACATTTCGTTTTGATCATTGCGTTTTGCATCAAGAAGACCGTGTTTTGACTTTTGCGGTTTGACCAAAGTTGACTTTTTACGTCAAAATTTCAAACGGCCATAACTTTTGAACCGTAACTCCGTTTTCAGCGAAATACCTATCAAAATGACCGGAACAGCTTGACTATTGTAAGGTTTTAGCAAAAGTTGTGAAATGAATTTTTCAAGGCCCAAATCCCCTCCGAAAGGAAGTTATTGAGGTTTTTAAGTTTTCAAACCAAATTTTCACTACAACAACCATGCTTAATCTTCATCAAACACAACTCCACTATCGTTGAATCGATCCAACATCAACTTTATCACAAATACCTTCATCAATGGCAACTCAGCAAGACTAAAATCCATTCGAGTCAACCTTCGAGGCCTATAACCGCTCCGGAAAGAAGATATTGAGGCTTTTAAGTTTTGAAATCAAATTTTCGCATCAACAACATACGACTAAACAACATTTCAGATAATCCTTCAAACAATCATCACTCCCAACACACAATATTCTATCATTGTGCTGATCCATCAGTTATCTTAACACGTTCAATTGGTCACTCTCACGGTTTCTTCTTGATTTTGTAAAATCTCGCGAAAGATTCTATTTCTCGGTTTAAATCACAGACTTGTAAAATACCGTGCACGTCATATCATGTCAAACACTTCGGATCCAGTCATAGCTGAGGTACTCAAATTGCACGACATGATCGATGAACATAAGATTCCCAACGATGTAAAACTGATAAGCGTGATAAGGTCAACATTTGACTTTTTCAATATCATTCCAACACTTGTAGTGTGATAAGGTCAACCAACTCAAATAGGCATTTTTGAAAAAAATACTTGGTGAAGTTTTTAAAAGAAGCTTTCGAGATGTTTGTCGAATTTCAAAGAGATAGAGAAGCACAATTGGACAAGGGGTATATTAGAGAATTCCTCACATGTAAATGGCATAGTTGGAAACTAACCATTGTGAGTTGGCATAGTTAGAAAGGGAAGAATATGCCATGGCATAGTTAGAAAGGGAAGAATACACCAAGGGAATATCCCTTTCCTTGGAGAGGAAGTATGTATGTTGAAGAGATAATTTAAATTTCAAATTCAAATAGAATTAGCACATTTGAGATAAGGTTGTGTGAGTTGGCATGGATGTGATGGATAGGAGCCTCCTATTTCAAATTCAAATTTAAATGTGTTGTGTGGTTAGGAACTAACCATTTTTTAGTTAAGATGAGTTGGCATAGGTTAAGGTAGAGAGAATATTCCAAAGAACTTGCCATTTCTTGAAGAGGAAGGATTGTGTGTGTGTGTGTGTGTGTGTAATTTGAAATTCCAGAACATATTTGATTGAAATAGAGAATGGGTTGTAAGGATGGGATGGTGATGTGATGGGGAGCTTAAGGATGAGATTCAAATTTCAAATTTCAAATTTGAATGTTAGAGAGTGATGGGAAGGTGATATGTGAAGAAGGTTTATTTGGTTTTGAATTGAATGGTGAAGATGATGATGTGGTGAAATATTAGTGGTTGGATGAGAATGCAGTAAAGAGAATGTGTTGAAGATTTTGTGTGTGAATGAGGGAGACAAGAAGTACAATGAGGTACAATGTGTAACGAAATAAAAAGAGAATGTTGGAGGTGTGTGTTGTCATTTGTGAGGATATACGATTAGAGAAGGTTTAAGTGAGAAAGGTTTAAGTTGTGAGGTGATGAAGATGGAATAATCAAATAATTTATTATAAGATAATCATATTGTCATTAAGAGAGAAAAGAATTAGACAATGATGATTAGGAGAGGGTGTTTGTAGGAAGGTTTAGGATAATGTGTTTGATCATTTGTTTGAAGACGTGAGAGTGAACAAATTATTAGGGGAAGTAAATATGAGAAGTGTGGGAGTATGTAAAAACATTTAATGTGTGAGAAGTGATAGAAATCAAAGGATAATCACACTTTCAAATAATCACAAGCTCCAATATTCAATAAACCTTAATTCATGAGTATCCAAAAATCATCATGATCACTACTCATTTTGATGTAAACAAGCTAATTTCTTTGCATCACAAGTAAAGCATATCCAATGAGAAAGGATTCGTTTACGCAAAGAGACCTTTGACTTTGTTTGGCCAATAAGGGAGTAAATTTGTTACGTGATTAGAGAGGACGTACGCTCAGATTATGTTCATATGAAGACTTTCATTTGGCGTTATATGGAAAGTATGAGTCTTCTAGGTTTAGAAAACCCTTGGCTAGAGGCGTTTAATAAAATACTCGAGTTGGTGTTTTGTTCAAAAACGGGAGGTCTTGATTTTGTATCCCTCTAAGTCTAAATTTCGTTTCGAGTGTTCCTAATAACTCAATTATCATATTTATACCTGTTTTGGAAGATCTACATTTGTAAGGTAAGGGAAAAGCCGACTTTTAACAACCGAACCAATTCCAAACAAAAAGCTGGCGCGCTGCTGGCGCTCCGACGCGTCACCAGCGCGCTAGTTCCAGATATGGAATCGGTTGGTTTTTGGCTTACGTTTGTGATTTTTGGTGTTGCGAAGGTTTTTTTTTGTCATCCTTAAAACATAAAAGAGACCTAGTCAATGTTACCCCAACACTCACACCTTAGAAGTTATGGTGAAGCCATAACGTTTTCTAATACGTGACTTAAAGCGGCATAAAATATGAAAATATTTATATATCATAGCATATTTCATATATATCGATTTTATAAAATGTGTTATACATAATAAATTACTTTAAGAAACTACCGCTGCGTGTAATCTTCTTCATTTTAAAAAAAAAAATAATCATCGGAGTTATAATTCAAAAAAGGTGTCACGCCTCACGTCTTATCGCACATTTTCACGCCTCATCTCACGTAAAGCCTAGAGTTGACGCCTTTGTCTATTGTGTAACGTGGAGGTCACATTAACGCCTTAGCGGCACCATGGCGCGCCTTTTAGAACGTTACTAGTATTACAAGCTACCTCCTTTATATTGTCGCACCACCGTGTTAGCACTTTACAATTTTTATATAAGATAGTTTGTCATTTTTTAAAAGTATTCTAACTAGCAATTATCATCATCCGTTATTGTCAAAAAGAATGTGTAATCGAAGAAAAATACTCACTAAAATATTTATTATATTAATACATGTCATCGCATTGCGCAAATAACATGTAGCATACTTATATTTTCTTTACCTTATTAAATGTTGGGTAGGTTTGGCAAAAATAAATGTTGTTGGTGCTAATGTTGGTGCTGGTACTGGTGTTGGTGTTGAAAAAGATTAAAACTGTAGATTATTTTTGTAATGGTGCTGGTGTTGGTGAAAAGATTAAAATCCGTTAATTTTTGAAAAATAATCTCTATAATCTTTTAAAAGCTGATTTTGAGAACTTATATTTTGGGAACTTATTTTTCTAAAATAATTCATAATCTTTGTTTTTCAAACAAAAATTATTTTTTGACCAAAGTTTATTTTATATAAAAACAAATAATCTTAAGCCACGATAATCTTCTATAATCTCTCACGTCAAACATGTTGTTATCAACTCAAAAGAAGTGTTCATATATATTTACTTAAGTGACGGGTAGTGACATTTAAAAAAAAAAGAATAACACATGTCTCATTAATTGACATGTTACCAAAATGTTTTATATTGGAGTAACACTTTTGAAAGTTCACAATGTCGTTAACGTACCAATAGGCATGTTGATGAAAGTGCATCGTATTTTTATAAACTAAGGGTATATTTAAGGCGGAGTAGTGTGAAGTTTTTTGAGACAGTGAGTGACTGAGTGATAATAAATGAACATTTTAAATTTTAGTATTCGTTTGAAAAAAATTATTTTTTCAATGCTTTTTTAAGAATCGGTGAACGGTGAATTGTGTGATTACTGCTCATAGCTCTCAGCGTACTACTCACTGTTATTTTTAACAAACACGTAATGTGGTTATATCCGAATGTACTTCTCATATTACCTTTTCTCCATAATTACAAAATGAAGCATGGAAAAAAAAATTATAATTCTAATGATGCTCTATATTTGAAAATATTTTTTTTAACATTGATTAATATCTTATATTTTAAAAACAATTATTCAAACTTATTTTTTTATTTTTATTTTTTTGAATTTAACTATTTAATCTTCAAAAACATAGCATAATACTATTGTATACTACATCCGTCTCAAAATTATAGTCCCCGTTTGAATTTTTTAGTATTTCTTTTTTAATTTTGACTATAAATATCTTTGTTTGTGATATACAATAGTTGATGAAAATTATAACAAATGAAAGTATATTTAAAACCCAATCAATTCATATATTTTGCATCAAGTATAATATAACACAAACAAAAGTATTTAAAGTCAAAGTTGTAAAAGAAAGACCGAAAAAATCAAACGGGGACTATAATTTTGGGACGGAGGGAGTACAAAAAAGTGGTGTAAAAAAATAATGTAGTATAAAATGTTTTTAAGTTGAAATTTGAAATGTATGGTTGATAAATACGAAGTTTTAGAGGGGGTATATGTGAGATTTGCTCAATTTTTTTCATTCTATAGAATTCATAAAAAAATCCGTTAGGAGATGAAAAAAATCATTAACGACCAGTTAACATAATCTATACTACTTATAATGTACGAAGACACCTCACTTTTAATTTTAAGACGTACAAGAAATTAAGAATGGTTTACAACACTTTAATGCATCTAATTTTCAGAATTACAACAAAGTAATCATATTGTACAACAAAATAAAGCGTGATGTCATTTTAAGACCAAAATTTTATCAAACAACATTAATGCTATTAAAAACACCCCTAAACTAAAAATTACAACCATTTAAGCACAATGTACAATAGCTGCAGCCGATTTTCAGATTTACAACAAAATAAGCATAGTGTACAACAAAATAAGCATGATGTAATTTACAGACTTACGACATTAATGCTATTAAATTGGTCAATGTTATTAATGACTATTACTTACAAGAAAAGAAACATAGTGTACAACACTTTAATGCACATAATTTTTAGATGTATAAGACAAGAAGTATAGTGTACAACAAAACACACATTAATGCTATTTAATGTAGTCAATTATTTAACTAGTCAATAAATACAATTAATACAGTTATTAAAACACCTTTTACATAAGAAATACAAATTATCAAACATATTGTACAACCAATATAAACACAATTCCTGCATTAAATTTCACTACTGCAAATAATAAAGCACATTATACAAATATTCAAGACCGAACGGGCAACGGGCCAAATGAGCTTGAGCGCGAAACGGCGCGAACCAAACGGGCTCGAGCCCGAGCAGACACAGGCCAACAGGTTCGAGCCCGAACGGGCACGGGCTATGAGAAATTCTTGATATCCGTAAATTTATTATTAAAAAGAATATAATAAATTAAAATACAGTATTCATCGAATTTTTTTATTTCAAGCTATAAGTAAATGAACGAATGAGTGAAAACTCTTTAAGTAGCTAGTAAACCTCACACCCTATGATGAGATCAAATACAAAAAGTTGCAAAAAAACAAATTATTATAGCAACATTAAATCATTGAGTATCGCTATATCTTATTTTCTACTTATCTTTCTAACCATGTAAATGGTGCCATTTTATTTTCTCTCATTGAATCATCAAATTACATTGCATCATCAAATTACTTATAATTATTATAATTATATAAGATAAAATGATACGTAGAAAGAAAATGAAAAGTAAATTTCAATTTCCTACTTCATTATTTTACGTAAATTGGATATCATCCATAGCCAATTTAAGCAAGAATTAATGATACCTCACTCGTAATGTATTATTTTTTGGTCTTTTGATTTGGACTTGGCCACAATAGTTTGAAGGGAGTTATCAATCATGGGCGTAATTTCGGGGGGGCCACACAAAAATAAATGAAGTCAACACTCAACAATGCATATATGAATCCTTGAACACTCCAAATCCTTAAGAAAAAAAACGCATTTCGCTGTTCACTAGGGTAAATTAAACATTGTCTCCGTATTTTTCATTTGATGATTTTACTGTACATCCATGATTTAATCTTCGTCATAAGTTAAACCTGTTGGAAAATTTAGTGCACTTGTGGGATTAGTTCACACCTTGTAATGGGTTAGGAGGTACGGAGTGTACACCCATAAGGTCCATGAACACCCTGACTCTTGTAATGGTTTGTATTGTTAGTGCTAAAAAGAAAGTACTGCTTGTGGAAAGTACTGCTTGTGGTTTCCACTGATAAGCAATGTTTCCACTAAAGCTTGTGGTTTCCACTGAAACATCCAATCGATAGCGCTATGAAATCTTGATGAAAATCGCTTTGTAAACGGCTTTGACCTATTCAAGTGGCAGTTTAATCGCTTAATGAACCACGTTTAATTGGTCATGTAACCACTACTTGGCTATAATGGGGATAATTATGAGGCTATTAATGGGCCAGTTAATACTCATAATTCCATTGGAATAGCTAAGAGTAATCTCATATAAATAGGAGATCTGATTATGCATGATGGACATACAAAAAACCATTAACACTTATTAGCGAAAGGGTTATAGAATTGTGCCTAATTCCATAAGCGCATTTGGTCTTATCCCAAGTAGATATTCGTGTAAGGCATTAGGGTCGAATAGTTTACTTTGGAAAGTGATTACACGATTCCAAGTGATATCCTGTAACCACCTAGTGGTATTTGTTTCACACTTTGTTGCTTGTTTCTGAATTGATTATCTTACCTTGCAGGAGTTACACACCAACAATCAAGGTAAACTATTTGTGATAATCAATGGTTGCTAATGAAACACATGGCTTCAAACTTTGCCAAGCTTGATAAGTTTGAAGAGGTGGACTTGGAGGTGGCGGAAGAAGATGCACTTCTTCTTTGTCAAGCATGAGTGTGGTTTATGTGCTAACCACTCCTATTCACGATGATGGTGATGATGCTACTTGTGGAGCGGTCGGGAGGAGCAAATGGGAGAATGATGACTACATATGCAGAGGTCTTATTCTCAATGATATATCTGATTCTCTGTTTGATATTTATCAGAACTTTGAATCTTCCAAAGAACTGTGGGATTCCTTGGATGCCAAATATATGGTGAAGATGCATCAAGTAAGAAGTTCCTTGTTAGTAATTTCACAAATTACAAAATGACTAATTCAAGACCAGTTATGGAACAATACAATGAACTTCTTGGAATACTTGGAAGGTTTACACAACACAATATGAACATGGAGGATGCCATTAAAGTCTCATGTGTCATTGACAAACTTCCTCCTTCTTGGAAAGATTTCAAGCATACCTTGAAATATAAGAAAGAGGAGTTAACTCTGGTTGAGTTGGGATCATGCGCATTGAGGAATCTCTTAAGGTGCAGGATAATGACAAGCCAAAGAGTAGCAATGCTACTGGACCATCTGTTGTCAATATGGTGGAGCATAACAACTCCACCGGGTACAATGACAACAAAGGCAAACGCAAATATCATGATAACACAAGGGCGATCCCAACAAGAAGGCAACACCTACTTGTTGGAAATGTGGCAAAAATGGTCACATTAAAAGGGACTGCAAGGGTGTTAAAGTTGGTGGTAAAGCCAATGGATCGCACTAATGGTTCGGGGAGTGGTGGTTCTTCCAACTCACTGAAAGGTCAGAATATGGTTAATAAGTCTTTTCATATTTATTATGTTACATATGTATCTGAATCTCATTATGTGCAGGATGATGATATTGCGTGGTGGGTTAACTCTGGTGCAACAGTTCATGTGTGTAAAGATAGAAGCTGGTTCAAGACTTATGAGTCACTGAATGATGGTTCTATTCTTCACATGGGAAATGAGTCAACGGCCTTGGTGCATGGTCGTGGTTGTGTAGATCTTAGGTTTAGTTCTGGAAATATTGTAACTTTGTTTAATGTTATTCATGTTCCTGATTTAAGGAAAAACTTGGTTTCAAGTAGTGTTTTGAATAATCATGGTTATAAACAAGTTATTGAGTCTGATAAATTTGTGCTTTCTAAGCATGGTGTCTTTATTGGTTTTGGTTATTTATGTAATCAAATGTTCAGGCTTAATATTTCCACTGATAGTGCATTTATTTCCACTGATAGTGTAAATTCAGCCTGTGTGACCACCTCGGACTGGACTCTACCATGTGGCATGCTAGACTTGGCCATGTTCATTATCAAAGGTTGCAAGATATGTCTAAGGATGGGTTGATCCCAGCCTTTGACATGGACAATGAAAAGTGTAAAACTTGCATGTTGACCAAGATTACCAAGAAACCTTTTAAGGGTGTTAGTCGTGAGACTAATCTCTTGGAGCTTATTCACAGTGATCTGTGTGATTTGCATGCCACTCCTTCTTTGGGGAACAAGAAGTACTTTGTGACATTTATTGATGATGCTTCTAGGTTTTGTTATGTTTATTTGTTACATTCCAAGGATGAAGCATTAGATAAATTCAAAGTGTTTAAAAGTGAAGTTGAATTACAACTTGGGTCTTTGATCAAAAGATTAAGGACTGATAGGGGAGGTGAGTACATGGATACTCTATATTTTCAGTCTGTTGGAATAATCCATGAAACGACTGCCCCTTATACTCCTCAGCAAAATGGTATTTCGAAAGGAAAAAGCAGTCTTTGTCAAGGAGATGGTTAATTCCATGTTGTCCTATTCAGGATTGAGTCAAGGGTTCAGGGGTGAAGCTATGTTAACATCTTGCTATTTATTAAATAGGGTTCCCAACAAAAGGAACAAGGTTACCCCTTATGAACTCTGGACTAAAAGAAAACCCAACTGAACTATCTCGAGTCCGCAGGTTTGTAGGGCTGTTGTAAGACTCCTTGATCCAAAGTTGAAAACTCTTGGTGAAAGAGGCATTGACTGCATCTTTGTTGGTTATGCTGAGCATTCCAAGGCTTTTAGGTTCTATGTTATTGAACCTAATGAATATGTTTCAGTTAACTCAATAATTGAATCAAGGGATGCAACTTTTGATGAGAATAGATTCTCATCAGTCCCTAGACCAAGTATGAGGATTCCTAATGGAACTCATGACACTGGTGTATCAAAGGTCCCTGATGATGAACCATCAGTGGTCCCTGATGAGGTTGTGGTTCAAAAACCGAACCTATGCTCGAAGAGCAAAAGGGTCAGTACTCCAAAGTCATTTGGACCTGAGTTTCAACTATACTTAGTTGAAGGTACCAGAGATGAGGTCTCAGACCAATACTCCTATTGCTTTATTGTTGAGGATGATCCCAAGACATTTGAAGAAGCAATGAAGTCCCAGGACATTGCTTTATGGAAAGAAGCAATCAATGATGAGATGGATTCCATCATGGGCAACAACACTTGGGTGTTGGTTGATCTACCACCAGGCTGCAAACCTCTGGGTTGCAAATGGATTTTCAAAAAGAAAATGAAGGTAGATGGAACTATTGAAAAGTTCAAGGCTAGACTAGTCATTCAGGGCTTTAAACAAAAGTCGGTATAGACTATTTTGATACTTATGCCCTGTGGCTCGTATCGAATACCATAAGACTGCTGATTGCTATGGCATCTATTCACAATCGATTATTCATCGGATGGATGTGAAGACGACTTTTTGAATGGTGAATTGGATGAGGAGGTTTATATGAACCAACCTCAGGGCTTCATCATGCATGGTAATGAAAACAAGGTGTGTAAACTGATTAAGTCTCTTTATGGACTAAAGCGGGCACCTAAGCAATGGCATCAAAAATTTGATGAAGTGGTTTTGTCTAGTGGTTATGTTCTTAACAAAGTCGACAAATGTGTATATAGAAAATTTGATGAATCTGGTAAAGGATTCATCATTTGTCTATATGTTGATGACATGTTGATCTTTGGCACCTGACCAAAATCAGTTGACTGACAAAGGATTTTTTGTCATCAAGTTTCTCCATGAAGGACATGGGGGAGGCTGATGTTATCCTTGGTATAAGGATTAAACATGAAAGTAAAAGAATTTCTATCTCTCTGTCTCATTATATTGAGAAGGTGTTGAGGAAATTCAATTACTTTGATTGTACTCGTGTGAGTACACCTATGGATACTTGTGAGAAGTGATACCTAATCATGGCAAAGCTGTATCTCAACTTGAGTATTCTAGGGTAATTGGTTGCCTGATGTATGCCATGACTTGTACAAGACCTGATATTGGTTTTGCAGGGGAAAATTGAGCGGTATACTAGTAATCCTAGTGCTCATCACCGCAAGCGCTTCAGAGGGTATTGAAGTATTTGAAGAGAACTATGGATTATAGTCTCTCATATCTGGTTACCCATCGTTGGAAGGTTACACCGATGCAAGTTGGATCAAGATAACACTGAAGACAATTCGTCTACCAGTGGCTGGGTTTTCCTACTTGGTGGAGGTGCAATTTCTTGGGCATCCAAGAAGCAAACTTGCATCACCAGTTCAACAATGGAATCTGAATTTGTGGCTTTAGCAGTACGGTAAAGAAGTGAATGGTTGAAAAACTTGCTTCTTGAGATTCCATTGTGGCCTAAACCTATAGTACCTATTTCTATCAGATGTGATAGTGCAGCTACATTGGCTAAGGCTTATAGTTAGATGTACAATGGTAAGTCTAGACACTTAGGTGTCAGGCATAACATGATTCGTGAGCTTATCATGAATGGGGTGGTATCTATAGAGTTTGTGAGATCTCAACCTGAGAACTTAGGCGATCACTTGACGAAGGGTCTGGCTAGAGACTTGGTTATAAAGGCTGCTAAAGGGATGGGTTTAAGTCCAACTTAGTCACTGAATGCTAGGACACCCAACTCCCTCTTAAGGAAACTTAGGAGCTGAGTTCAATGTGGAAAGCTGAACATTCAGGGACCGAGCACATGTTTTATTTACATCCCAAGGTTGTGCTTTCGAACCTGTGAAAGGAGGATGAAGTCTTTACTTCTTAATGGTTAATTTTCTTTGAAAAAGTGCTTGGCGGGAGCATGAATAAAGAGGAACCACCTATGTAAATGTTGAAGTTTTGCCGCCTCAGGAAGCTTTGGACTTTTAGCTTTTACAACATTTATGAATTTGGATATGGACACATGGCTTGTATAGTGTCGAGTGATAAGTGTTTGAAATCTTGTGTGTATTTTATCTTCAGGTATTCAAATGGGTTGAAGGGTTCAATTCTTAGAACACCCGGATTCTCGAATATTTGAAACGTGTAATTTACTAAGATGGAAATTCAATCCTCAGGACATTTTCTTTTATGCACATGTTTTGCTTGATGTTTGTTTTTCATGCAAAGGAAGTGAACTAAATTTGGGGAGGATTGTTGGAAAATTTAGTGCACTTGTGGGATTAGTTCACACCTTGTAATGGGTTAGGAGGTACGGAGTGTACACCCATAAGGTCCATGAACACCCTGACTCTTGTAGTGGTTTGTATTGTTAGTGCTAAAAAGAAAGTACTGCTTGTGGTTTCCACTGATAAGCAATGTTTCCACTGATAAGCAGTGTTTCCACTAATAAGCAGTGTTTCCACTAAAGCTTGTGGTTTCCACTGAAACAGTGTATCCACTGATAGCGCTATGAAAGTCTTGATGAAAGTCTTGCTTAACGGCTTTGACCTAGTCAAGTGGCAGTTTCAACTGCTTAATGACCACGTTTAATTGGTCATGTAACCACTAACGGCTATAATGGGGATAATTATGAGGCTATTATTGGGCCAGTTAATACTCATAATTCCATTGGAATAGCTAAGAGTAATCTCATATAAATAGGAGATCTGATTATGCATGATGGACATACAAAAAACCATTAACACTTATTAGCGAAAGGGTTATAGAATTGTGCCTAATTCCATAACTGCATTTGGTCTTATCCCAGGTAGATATTCGTGTAACCCAGGCATTAGGGTCGAATAGTTTACTTTGGAAAGTGATCACACGATTCCAAGTGATATCCGGTAACCACCTAGTGGTATTTGTTTCTGCTGACTTGTTGCTTGTTTCTGCTGAATTGATTATCTTACCCTGTTCTGGAAGTTACACACCATCAAAACCTTGCTTTTGTTGAACGAATTTTAAACAGTTAGTCACTAACTAAATGCATTTTTATGCAAGAAATCAAACTTTGTAGGTATGGCAAAAGTGCAACACATTTGGCGACAATCATTTGTAAACATTTTGGATCAACTAGCAGCAAGCGACTAGCGGTTTAAATAAAACATTTGTTTGATAACAAGCAACTAGTGTTTGAATTTTGTGTAAACACTCTCGTTCAAATCGCTTCATCACGAAGCATTTAGATCTTGTCCTTAGCGTTTTAACCCTTAATTATATATATATATACCTCGTTTATTTATTTAAACACTTTTTATGTTAATGTGTATATGTCTTTTTTATGTCATTTTACACTTTATAATTACAGCTACACTTACGTTACCAAACACTTTTATAAATAAATAGCTAATGCTTTTTGATTCTGCTACTGCTACGTCTCGTCAATCATACCATAAGTCAAACGAGTTGAGTAGCATGTGATGTATTTATACATTTATATCTTAAGTATAATTAAAATTTACACACCAATATTTGTTCTTTTTATATACATTTTAAATAAGGAACGTATTAGTTGATTAGAAAGACTAGGATCTTATACTTAGCAGAATATCCACGCGATATAACGACAATGAATATTGACGAAATTAAAAGTATTTATAAAATTAATCATTTAATATATAAAATATACAAAACATAAATTAACTGGTGCAATTTACGATTAAAATTAAGCCTATATAACAAATGATGAAGCCATTATGTTACTATGTTAGTCAATAGCTACTATAAATTAGATGTATCAGTGTATTCACGGGCGGTATAAGAAAATTTTTCAAGAGGGGGCAAAAATTAAAAGTGGGTGCCACGTCGGGTCATGCCACTAACGCATCTTATGTGGCTACAATGAAATCGATTTTACTTTGAATGAAAGTGAATTTTTTGGTATATGTATGTATGCGAAAACCAAATCTAAGGGCTCGTTTGGTTTGCAGAATGTTTTTGACGGAATTGGAACCTGTTTAAGGAATTGGAATTTGAAGGAATGGAATGTTAGGAATTGAAATCCTTAGGATTTAAAATCTGACTGAATTGAAATTTGCAAATACTAGCGCATGTTTTGTTAGAAGAATGAAATGTGAAAAAACAATTTTATTAAAATATTTAAAATTTAATTTTAGTTTAAGATTAATAAACTAAGTAGTATTATTTAATAAATAAATTACTTATCAAATTATAATGATAATTTTTTAAATAATATTATATAAACTAATATTTTAAATAAATATTTTTTATATAAAATACAATTGTATTTTTTAAAGTATAAATTAAAAAAATAAGCTATAAATAAATTTTATTTAATTTTAAATAAATAATAATTTTTAAATATAATAATAATAAATTTTTTTACATAAATAATAATTTATATTCATATTTAAATAAATAATAATTTTTAAATCTTAATAACGTGGTTGTTTATAAAAAATACTAAATAACAATAATAATTAAATGATCGTTTATAATAATAATAATAATAATAATAATAATAAAATAATAATTAATAATAGCAATAACAATGATAAAGATAATATGAATTTCATTGTAAACAATTCCTCTCATGAGTTGAGATCAATATAGAACTCATATTTGTCATAGAACAAATGAACCAATCATAACCCTCAATTTTTTATCTAAATTAATACAAAATCATTTTCCACCTTTTTTTTTAAAACAACATATCTTACAAGCGGTAAATCTTCAAAATATAAAAATCATGCGTGGCAGGATTAAATTATCTTTCATATGATATGACTTTACATATTTTTAGACAAACATTTTTTTTCAAAATTTCGTCAAAAATCATATATGATTTTTACGAATCATATATGATTTTAAAAAATCATTTATGATTCGATTTTTACGAATCATATATGATTTTTACAATCATATGATTCTCAAAAAAAATATGTGATTCGTAAAAATCGAATCATATATGATTTTCACAAATCATATATGATTTTGTTGACGAAATTTTGAAAAAAATTGTTAAAAATATATAGTAGTGCATATCTATGAAAGATAATTTAATTACCACGACGATAATAATTTTATCGTAACGATTAACGGTTTAGATATTTAATTTTAAAAAGGTGAAAGTTTAACATAATAAAAATGAATGGCTATTATTGGTTGATTGGATACAAATTTTGTATATCAACTTTTTCCTTCCTCTATATTCACATGGAATGTTGAATTCCATATATATGAGATTTTGAAAATTTCATTCCATTCCGTTAACCAAACACAGGAATAGAATTGATTTCAAATTCTTAAAAATTTTCAACCAAACACGTTATGAAATAGAATTGAATTCCAATTCCACCAGAATCTTTAGGATTCCGCCGAACCAAACGGGCCCTAAGAATTGGTGATGATATTGCACAATATTTATCATATACTTTCTTTTTCTTATCGATATTAACACAAGTAGTTGAAGCAAAAATAAAAAGTTGGATAAAAATAATTCACAAAAATCTATAGAGTAGCACACGAATCGATCATTATATCTCCACGAAAGTGCAAATGTCCTTAACCACTTGACTATGATGAACTATTTTATAAATTTTCGCCATTATACTATTTACCTATTTATGATGGCAAAATAAAAATCACAGATCATTTTCAGAAAATCGTTATTACTCAAGCGAACTTTGCGGGGGCAGTTGCCCACACTGCCCCCATTGTGATACCGCCCCTGAGTGTATCACTATCTGAAGGAAAATTAACGCTTATTTTGAAACATAACCAATCATGTCGCCTCAATATAAAAATCCTCTATTTTGAATATACATAGTTCACTACATATGTCATGTCTTTCCTGCCAAATAGGCAAACAGTCTTAAATAGGGGTGAGCAAAACCGACAGAATCCCGAATCCCGTCCCGATCCCGAGTCCCGAATCATGTTAGTCGGGCTTGTCGGGAGTCGGTTTCTGTTTTCCGGTTAGTCGGGTTTCGGGCTTGTCGGGATCGGGTCGGGACGGGCCGAAAACCAAAAAACAACAAACAAAACCGATCAAATGCCGAATCCCGTCCCGATCCCGAGTCCCGAATCATGTTGGTCGGACTTGTCAGGGTCGGGAGTCGGTTTGTGTTTGCCGGCTTGTCGGGAGTCGGGCTTGTCGGGATTCGGGTCTGGCCGGGTCGGGATCGGCCCGATGCTCAGCCCTAGTCCTAAAGGAGGAATTAATTTCCACAAGGTTGCAGACAAAAGTTGTATGTTTAAATTTTATAATTCATATCAGATAATCAGAAGTAGATCGAAACACATAAAAACATTGGTTGCTAGTTGCTTAATAGCTTATTGCTATGTATGAAAAAGTATGAACCAGAAGACAAGAACCAACACATTTGTAGAAGTTGTGAGGGAACCTGAATTCGTGATATCAAAATAGCTTTAAGCCTAAATGCCTAATCCAAACCAATAGTGAAGTGTGTTCTAACTAGTTTAGGCTGATTCATATTCTGAATGGACTTGACTTAAATCCTAATATTTTACAAACTAACCAAACAAAAATACATTTTAGCAACACCACAAGTCAACTTTCCAATTCATAAATCTATATACATATTGTACAACTCGTCAATCTATACCAGAACTCAAACCTTGGCCAAAGCGTAATCTCGTGAAAGAACAAAGGGAGCATCTAACACTCATTTAAGTCATTTAGCTTAACAAAATTATTAAGGATGATCTTACGACCTAAGACTATTATTCTGTAAATCAATATTGATTAAATACACAAACAACTTTCTAAATTGATTACAAATGATCACATTTTGAAATGTTACAAGAAAAGAATAATCAAAATAGTATAAAAAAATAGGGCTTTCTTTCCTTTTGTATGCCCTTTTTTGTGCTGGTCACCTAACCTCCATCTTTAGCATATGAAGCAGGAAATCATTCCACGTGTCAATGGGTCCAGGTAGGCACCAATGCACACAATCATTATACATAGGCACAGTCTGATTGGGCCAATGCCCATATTTGCTTGGGTGTCCATCGGGCCTTAACAACATGGCTTGGGTTATATCCATAATCCTAAATTTAAGCCCAATTTCTTTTGCTTTGTTTTCAGCCCATTTTAGTTCTTCCATCTGTGCCAAATACAACTCCAAATTAGAACCCTGTAACCTTATTTCATTCTTCTTAAATGGCTTTTTCCTAATGCAATCTCCCATTTCATTCCAATTCCCACCCTCAAAATGCATAGGCGCAAACGTTCGTAACAACGTTACACCTTTAAAGTTTTTTCGGCTCATGATCCCCTTGTATGCTGTCCGTAATGCTCTTCGATACCCAAATGTCATTGGGTAGTCAGTGATGTTTTCTTTTTGACAATTTTTGCAACCAATCACCTGGCGGTTCTCATGGTATAAAGAGGCCCGTGTGAACCAATGGCCCGCATTTACGACTAGATAGTTGAAATCGTCAATGTTGTTCGTCCACTTCTCGTCGATCTCATCTAGGTAGAGATTAAAGACGACCGTGTGAGCTGGACCCTCGGGTTGGTTGTACTTTATCAAATAAGGTGACCAAAATGAGGCTACCGTGAAGTTGTATGAAGCAAATTTCCAACGTGCGAAGCGGCCGTCTTTAGTTGGTGAGACATTAATTGGAATCTCTACCTGAAGTTTTATTTGTAACACATTAGCATATTTAAATGTTTTGACATTGTAGTATAGTATCATTTTAAATCTAAAGATTTTACAAACGTTTATTGTAGTCATTTTCTGCATTAGTTCCACATCAAATAAACAAAGTTGCAATTAACTAACAAGAATGTGGTTAGTCCAAAGGTTAACAAAGGGGTTGTTTGATAAAACAAAATGATTTAGCGCTGAATGATTAAAAGCATCTTAATGATTTGAAGTTTCTGAATGAAATTGATTCTGAATTAAACATGTTGTTTGACAAGTACTCTGGGTAAATGTACCGACGACATAAATTACATCGCAACATTTTGAATGTGTGATTTATTTTTTCAATTATAAAAATCATTTTATTATACATTCAAAATTACAATAATTAAGCATAAGTCGACAACTTGTTCAAGTAATGTACAAGTCATGAATAAGTCTACAATTTTTGGGTAAATATTGTCTAGCTAAAAGGTATAAAATCAAAATACCCAATTGAATGATAAGAGAAATAAAGAAACGAAAATGAGATAGATAAACATTAAAATAAAAGTCTATACATATATAGGTAATAGGTATTGTTATGACAAATAGTTTTTAAAGTGGCTTAAAAAGAGACCCATTGAAGATTAGACGTCTCTGACATTTTATTGCTTAATCATTTTGCATCTAATATGTGCTTAGTCATCCATCCCCTAATAGAATGATTAAGAGGTGAAAAGAAAGTTTCCAAACACTAATACCTCTGACCGATTCTTCTTTTTAGCACTGAGTGAATTGATTAAGTGGCTATCAAACATAGCATGTTTGTGTTCAATGGTGAGGCTTGGGTTTAATTATTCTTTGAGACCCATTTTAGAATTTTATTTTTCAAGCTTCATAAATTTGCAATACATCCCCTTACACTTTATAAAACTATGAAATATAAATAACAAAATAATTATTATATATTTATATCTACTATCATTGGCATAATGTGTATATTTAGCATGCCCCCTTTTTTAACATTTGATCGTGTCAACACACAATGGTTACTTGGCAGAGAGCGTACACGCACAAGATGGTTTGCGTGTTGTATCAATTTTGGTAATAGGAGGTATTTGTGTTGATTTGAGTTATTGGAGAGGAAATGTGTAAACTTTGATAATTTTGTTTTAGGGAGTATTAAGGTTGCGTTTGTTTCGTTGGGTTTGGCGTAGGATTTGGGTTTGATTGTAAAAAATGGTTGTTTTGTTCAAATGAGTGGGTCTCACAATTGGGATTGAATGCTTAATATTTAGGCATGTATAGTATGACATGTTTTCAACTTTTATTGATTACTCTTTTGACCTTATTTAAAATAGATCATTGATACATAGGCCTAACTAAAGAGGCTTAAAGGCATACACCGATAAATAAATTGTAAAATCTTATTCTAACAATTCATTTATTGATGGAAACCCCTCTTTTGTTTTTAGGTCTTACCTATCATTTTCCTTTAAAATAATAGGACTCTACTTGCATATCCACCACTCGTTAATTTTTTTATTTTTTTTTTATTTTATTTTTTTTTTAAATATATCTATTTCAATTTAAATTTTATTATTAATTTAAAATATTATTATTTTAAATTAATATTTTATCTCTCTTCTAACCTAAATTTAAATTCTAATCATAATCCAAATCCAAATTTTAATACTAAGGGTGCGTTTGGTATGCTTGATGGAATCACTATAGATATATGTTTGAGAATAAAGTGGAATGAAAATGGGTATGTAGATATTACTTTTCATGGGTATCCACATACCCACCAAATCATACTTCTATGAGGAAACCCACATATCATGCGTATCCTCATTCCATTGTGATGGGCCCCATAACCCACCAAACAACATTAATCACTTTCAAAGTCATAAATTTATTCCAATAGTGAAATACCAAACGCACCCTAAACCAATATACCAACCAAACGGGCCCTCATGGCCTCTTATCAAAGTTTTACCTTTTTCAGAGTATACAAATATGTCATTATTGAATACTACTAAACGGTGAGCTTGTTAAATACTTATTATTGATCTATTATCACAAAAGGTTAAAAGGTGAGCTGGTTAGATACTTAAACAAAACACTCGTTTAATATTAAAGTAGTATATTTTCTTCTATATTCGTACCAGAAAATGAGAGCTCAACCGTCTCAACTTTAGTTCCAAATCCTGCTTCTTATTTTTCTTATTAAAAAATGCATGTAAAATGACAAGATTTGCCATTTACGATTCAAATTAAATAAAAAACAAAATCTATATTTTTATTTAACATGTAACTATCTTGCAATATATTATTATAATTGGCAAAAATACATATATATCCATCTCAAAATGAATAATTGCATATATATCTTTTGTACAAGTTTTTTTTATATAATACAATGGTTTTTATGCATGCTTTGGATATATATGCAATTTTGCATTTTCGGGAGGAAAATATAATTCCCGAAAATGCAAATGGATATACAATAAATTTATCTTACATGTATTATGTACATGTATTATGCAGTACTTAAATCCACAATCATTTAATATTATGCAGTACTTAAATCCATAATCATTTAATTGAATAGCTTTTGGCACCAAAAGAAGAACCATTGATAGCGGTTTAGTAAAGAAAATCTATTTGCTGCTACTACTCATGGCCATTCGCTAAGGTTATTAATTACATGCACAAAAAACATTTAATAAAAACAGAATTACATATTTACGCATAGGCCGACAACAGTTATGTAATCAAGAGTTAAATCTACACAAATACTTTGCAATAATTACTTGAAGTAACTCAAGTACATTACTTGTATCATGGCCAGTAATAATGGCAATGTATGTAAAAGGATCAATATTGAAAAATTAATGGTAAACAAATATTAGGGATAGACATGTAATTTCATTTTCATATTCTATGGATGAATCAATTTTGTCCGTGACTAAATCACTTCCTACTAGGAAAACAAAAAACAATTATACATATGGCAATATGTTAGTTAAAGAATGCAGGAGCGTGAAATGAACATACCATGGATAATAAGCAAATCAAGGATTGCATATGATTCCCGCCAACAGAATCACCAATAAAAGCCAAAGATTTATCCCTAACAATTTCCAAAAACTGATAAGGATTGAAAATGGGTAGATCACATTCATTTGGCTTCCATCTCCACTTCATGTAATCCGAATCGGGTCGTCCATATTTTTGACAATTTTGGTGGTCATGTATAAACCAACATGTTGTGTTTTGATAATAAGGAGCATCAGGGTTTGGTATCCACTCACCAGAAAACATATCACATTTATGGTAGTTATCATCTATGGTGATGAGTATTTCATTAGATTGTTTTGTTGGCGAGACGGCATCTACAGTCTCCAACGAGATAGAAGAATGAGTGGAAGCAGAGAATGATGAGAATTTGTGAAAAGGGAAGTAAAGAGGAATGAAAGTGAAAGTGATTAGGGTTAGGGTTACAAGTAAGAGTTTCTTGGATGTTGTTAAGTTGCTTGTTGTAGATTGGTTGATTCTGCCATAAAGGTACCCAACTCCATTTTGCTTCATGGAGAACAAGAACAATAATATGAGAGAGATAAAAAAAGAAAAGACAAAGAGGGAGCTGCACAAGTTCTAAAGTTGTAAGGTGGTGATGTGTGGGTTGCTTATCTATTTGAGCAAGTATGTTAAACTAATAGAGGAGAGTTATTTTTTCACATCTGCAAACTTTTTTCACATATCAAGGGACTCATCTTTATCATTTATCTAAAAAAAAATCAATGTCTGAGATTTAAAAGTATTTTATTATTTATTTCATTTTTATAATTTAAATATCTCTTAAACCGTTTATCATTAGCGAAAATATTTACTGCCGTCGCGACGAACATTTAATTGTCTTTCTATAGATCAGCGGCACTTTGATATACTTTCGAAAAAAGAAAAAAAAAAAATCATTTTTTTCACTTTTTTCGTTTATTTTACGTTCTTGAAATTTGCATTAAAAAAATCATATATGATAAAACACTAAATTAAATATCACATGTGATATTAGTGTTAAATCATATATGATATGTAATATCACATGTGATATCATATGTGATTTTACACTAATATCATATGTGATATTACATATCATATATGATTTAACACTAATATCAAATTAGTGTTATATCATATATGATTTTTCAATCTGAAATTTCGATAGCGTAAAAACGAAAAACTTAAAACGCGTGAAAATACTGAAAAAAATTTGTTAAAGTATATCAAAGTGTCTATCTATAGAAAGATAATTAAATGCTTCGCCGCATGATGATATATTTTTTAAATTTAATGATTAACGGTTTAAAATATATTAATATTTGAAAAAAAAATGATGAAAGTTGGTTTTTTATATTGTTGGGATTAATCTCATTCATTAGATCAAATAAAAATGAAGGGTGGAGATTGATCCCTTAGTTTGTAAATA
Organism: Chrysanthemum makinoi; assembly: GCA_910596185.1. Classification (NCBI taxonomy): domain Eukaryota; kingdom Viridiplantae; phylum Streptophyta; class Magnoliopsida; order Asterales; family Asteraceae; genus Chrysanthemum; species Chrysanthemum makinoi. The sequence goes on from OU343219.1 coordinate 111,265,812, forward strand.
ATCTTTTGTCCTCAAATGATCTTATATCAAACTAATAATCCAAAATTTTTTAAAGATAATTGCACATATATTCTTAATCAAGTAAATAACTATATATATGTTTTTATTATAAGTTGTTAATATTCAAGAAAATAATAATCATTATTATTATTATAAATCAACACTTTTATTAAAAAATCATAGGATTTACAAAAAAATTAGTGAGAAGCCGAGAAAATCATTATTATTATTATTATTAGACAAAATTACACGGTTGGTCCCTGTGGTTTGCTCGTATTACAAGTTTGGTCCCTAAGTCATTTTAATTACCCAACAGATACCTATTTTTGAAACGTTGCACTCTTTTAGTCCCTATTTTGGATGGCGTTAGTGCAGATCCGTTAAGTATTTTAGTTGTTAGTCCTTCGTTAATAAATTTTTGCACGTCGGTCCTTAAAGTTATTTTCATAAATCGTCCTTGTGGTTAGCTCGGTCAGCGGGTGGTCAACGCCTTAGCGATGTCACCACTGCGCAGTGGGTGCACGCGTCAGGAGTCGAGTCGGTCAGCGGGTCGAATTGCGTGGACCGATGAGGTGGCGCCGTGGCGATGGAAAATAAAACCAAAATTTACCTCCTAGGATCGAACCTCGGTGGGTTGTGTAGGAGGCCAAGGTGATACCCATCTGAGATGGGCATACCTTCAAGTAATATTATGCTTTTGGTTCTATTTAACCCTTAAAAGCCCAGTTGATTTTTATAAATAAAAAGGGTCGAAATGGAAATTTGACCTGTCATTTTTAAAGGGGTTCGGGCCGGTTCAAAAATTGAGAAAAATACCGTCGGACTCGTTTTTCGTGCTCTTTCCAATGGTATTCGGGGAATTTTTTGACTTGTTGGAACCTCGAAAATGCGAAAATCACAATTTTTCTTTGTTTTTGCATTTTCGAGGTCCAAACCAAGTCGAAAAATTCCCCGAAAGCTTAAAATCATACTCGTTTTTTACTCTTTCCAATGGTATGCTCTAGGGAATTTTTTCGATTTCAAGCGAACCTCGAAAAATGCGAAAATAATCGTTTTTCTTTGTTTTACGCATTTTGAGGTCAACAAGTCGAAAAATTATCCGAGCATCACGTCGACTCCCTTTTCATGCTCTTTCCAATGGTATGCCGAATTTTTGACCGTTGGAACCTCGAAAAATCACGAAAATCATTGTTTTCTTTGTTTTCGCATTTTTAGAGTCAAACCAAGTCGAAAAAATTATCGAGCTACCTGAACTCTTTTTTAGTGCTCTTTCCAATGGTATGCTCAGGGAATTTTTTTGACTTCGTTGGAACCTCGAAAAATGCGAAAATCATCGTTTTTTCTTTGTTTTCGCATTTTTCGAGGTTCGCTTGAAATCGAAAAATTCCCATACCATTGAAAGAAACCTAAAATCAGTCGACAGAATCTTTCAATTTTTTCGACTTGGTTTGGACCTCGAAAAATGCAAAACAAAAGAAAAATGGTGATTTTGCATTTTTCGAGGTTCCAGCGAAGTCGAAAAAATTCCCCAAGCATACCATTGGAAGAGCATGAAAAAGCGAATCCACGTGATATTCTCAATTTTGAACCGGCCCGGAACCCTTTAAAATACTTAAGGTCAAATTTCCGTTTGACCCTTTTTATTTAAAAACCAACCGCTTTTTGGGTTAAATGTAAGTAAAACACAATATTACTTGAAGGTATGCCCATCTCGGATAGGTATCATATTGGCCACTCCCACACAACCCACCAGGGTTCGATCCTAGGGAAGGTAAATTTTGGTTTTATTTTCCATCGCCACGTGGCGCCACCTCATTGGTCCACGTGGCGACCCGACTTTGACCCGTTGATCGAGCTTCGACTTGACGCTTGACCGACCGGAGCCGATGCCGCGTGGCACCACTCGGTGGTGACCGTGGCGTTAACTTGACCCGTTGGCGGGCTAACCACAGGGCGATTTATGAAAATAACTTTAGGGGGCGGTGCAAAATTTATTAACAAAGGACTAACCGCGCAAAATACTTAACGGACTGCACTAACGGCCATCCAAAATAGGGACTAAAAGAGTGCAAGCGTTTTCAAAATAGGTATCACGTGGGTAATTAAAATGACTTAAGGACCAAACTTGTAATACGAGCAAACCACAGGGACCAACCGTGTAATTTTGTCTTATTATTATTATTAAAACTTCGCATTGGTATGAGTTTTAAATACTAAACTGAAGCACAAGTTAATGAGATATACAATGAATAATCACTAAATTTAATTTATGTCAAAATCTTGTTTATGCACAAGATTTCAAACGAAATTGAATAAAATTGTACTCGATGTACTACCAAAGTAATAACAATATTTCTCTCATGGAGATACAATCACGTTAACAAAACTAGAAACCATCATGCAAAAAAGAAAACCAAATACAGTAAGAATATGACGTCTCGTATATCAAACTAAAAATTCATGTTTATCTTGCATGTACAGTTACTCGTGATTAGTTGTATAAGGAACTAAATTAAGGTCGGTGGTAATGGAAGGTGGTCTATCACTTGGTGGTGACCCAACCACATAGTAACCCCATTACCACACCACTCTCCCATACGCGTCCTCTGATTTGGCACTATATTGGTGGTATGTGCCACCAAACGGTTTGCACTTTTTTTTGTCTGTTTGTGCTTGTGGTGTATATTTGTGGGTATCTTTTTATAAATTGAGATATATTTGTGTGTTTTGTTTGGTTGTGACCATTGCACCTATTTACTAGTGGGCTTAATGATATATTGAATGATACTGTAGTGCTAACATAAAAGTGATGAGTTTAATGACCATATTTCCAGTCCAAGAAGTAAACAACATGACTTGTATAAATACTTTCATGACCAAAAGATAGATAAATCTTGATGGATCGACTTTAATAAGAAATACAAGTCAATAAATAATAAGATTCCTCATTAAATAAATGCTAAAATAAGGCTCGTTATCAGCACTCGGATAAGCCCAATCAAATACACAAACATTCTCAGGCCGTAATGACCTGAGAAGGTATCTCAGGTCGAGTTCACACACATGTAGACAACTGTCACCCAATGATGTGGATACGACACGTGACACATTACAGTCGGAGAGACACAGCAAGAATATGGAGCAAGCATGTTATATACGAACCGTACGAGTCCAAGGAAGGAACGACACTTGTCATCCTTATCTGCCCGTCAGATGATCAACTCACGGTGTGCCTATAACCGTTGATCAACCACACGGGTTCTTCCCAAAACTCTAGATACCTCCTTATAAATAAAGAGGTACCACATACAAGAAAAGGGTTCAGCTTCTTCTTCAGTATTTCACACACTTATTCACACACTGTGAATACACACCCTTGGTTCGTTTAAGTGTTACCCCGACAATAGATATCCATTCTTATCTCGGGGTCGTAACTGTTCTTAACAGGAAACCAAACAACATAACCATCCCAATTCACTCTTAATCACGTTTTACATATCATACGTAAATGGTAACCAAACAACCACCCTGACCCAAAATAACCTGACCCAATAACTACCCATAACTTGTTTCCTTATCATATCGGGTTGCGAGTCCATTTTTCTAAAAGACAACGCAAAAAACCCGACCTGATGACACCCCTACATACAACAGTTACTTAAAAGTCATAAACAATTGCAAGAAACTGTCAATTATATGTTTTGTAAGAAAAAGTAGCAAAACCAGTAAAGAAAGAACAAAGAAAAATAAACTTTAAAATATAAATTTTTAAATGAGCCGACCCAGTCAATGATCCAACTAAATGAATCGATACGTTGGGTCTATAATCAATATAGTATCATGTTTTTTGCTGTTGAGCCAAATCGTGAGCGGTCGGTCGGATTCGGATCAATATCTCGGTCATTAACAGACCTAGGTTGGATTGATGTACCCGTTTTTTTTTAATAAATATGTTGGAGTAACACTATTTGTGAAAATGTCAAAGTTTAATGTTATGTGAATTACAAACATATATAACATTTGTATCAATTTTGTGCATCACAAAAGGAAAATATATAGTTTTGTTTAAAAAAAGGTTTTTCTGTAGTTTCGAATTTCGACCATTCAATACACTTTTAAAAAAGATAAAAATACACCGTTGGTCCCTAAACTTGTCAAAAAGCATTGTTGGGGCCCGAAAGCTGAGAAAATCGTCGACATGAGTCCAAACCTTGGATTTTCTAGGGCAACGAGGTCCTTTGACCCATTTTCTCTCGGTCAACGTCCATTTTAAGTTACATTAACGAGGGTATAATATCTTTGTTAATACAAATAAACCGTAAAAACGTTTATTTATATTTTACGATCTTCTATTGTTTTGTCGATAACAAACGTAAAATCATATTAACGAAACAAACAAAATACGTAAATGGTTTGAACTAATAGTTTCTAACATATTCACATAAAACACTAAAACAAGTATAAGTGATTTTAAGATTTAGTAATACATATGTACAACAACTAGTGTTTACATATTTGGATAAAATATACACATAACTAGTATGTAGTATATTGGGAAATATAAATGGGTAAAAACATGTAAATACTAAAATGGGTAAAAACATGTAAATACTAAAATGGGTAATAACTAGCAAATGGTATTGACCCATAACCCATGGTTTTATATATACCACTTAACCAAGTTCATTGTATCCTTAAGATACATTGTATCTAGAAAGAAAACCACGGATAAACCCATAACCCATGACCCATGACCCATAACCAAAAATACCCATGGGTAAATAGGAGCGTTCCACGGATCCCTAGCTTTGTGCTAGTCGTATCCCAAGTGGAAGGGATCCGTGGGATCCGGAAGATGAGAGAATTTTCTCTATAAATAGTGAGCCATTTCTTCATTGTTCAACACACCTTTTCATCCCTTTTTAACACACCTTCCCCACTGTGTTAAATCTCACTAACCTTAGATCCAAGAGATCTATGTTTGTAGTTTTGTTTTTGTGTGATCTTTTAGGTTCCTCTTAAAGGCAAGATCACCACCTTTGAAGTCGAGCAAGCTCAAGTCCATGAGTTGCCATGCTTCCTCATCATCAAGGCTACTTAAGTCTTCTTGTTGATGATCCTTTCTTTCTTCAAAGAAGTGTAGTGTTGAAGACATTAGTGAAAGATGTCTCAAGGGTCAAGACGAATATATTAGTGAAGGGTATCTATCGTCTATAGGTTAAAGCACTTGTGGTAGATGCTTAGAAGTCAAGACAAAGAAGCATTAGTGAAAGGTGCTTAGAAGTCAAGACAAAGAAGCATTAGTGAAAGGTGCCTAGAAGTGAAGACACAAGACATTAGTGAAAGGTGTCTTGTAGATCTAGTCAAAGGCATTAGTGAAAGGTGCCTTAGATGTACAATCGATATGGTGTGTTTCGATGTACAAGATAGACTAGTATTAGATCCAAGGATATTTGTATCCTTGATGATGTTGTAAAGGAGTAGATCTCCTTTGGGATTAGTCGTTGGTGTAGTGTGGTAGTAGTTCCTCTTTGCAATGGAACTAGGTGCTTAGCCTAGTACCTTATAAAGGGTAGGCGACGTTGTGAAGGTGTAGTTCACCTTAGGTGTGAAAGAACTAGGTGCTTAGCCTAGTACCTAATAAAGGGTAGTACGGCGTTGTGATAGGATTAGTTCTCTCTAAGGTGTGAAAGAACTCGGTGGTTAGCCTAGCAATATAAAGAATAAGCGACGTTGTGTTAGGTGTGGTTCGCCTTGGTGTGAAAAAAAAAAAAACTTCGGTATTTAGCTTTGTACCGGAAAAAGGTTAAGCGACGTTGTGAAGGCTTCTCGCGCATAAGGAGATTGGTGAAGTAATTACGAACTCTCGAGTAGGTGACTCGGGGAGTGGAGTAGGGCAAGGAAGGTGACCTTGTAGCCGAACCACTATAAATACTTGCGTTGTGGTTTTGTGCTTATTACTCTTATCTTTTCATTACTTACCTTTATATGTTTGTTTATCAACATCCAACACACACCTCCAAATAGATTGACATAAGTCGATCTAAATAGATTAAAATGAAGTTTTAATTGGTAAAACTATTCAACCCCCCCTTCTAGTTTTCCACAATTGGCATCAGAGCTTCGTTACCAAGTTTCTTGAAGTATATTGTACTTTAAAAACTTGATACGATCCATGGTTAATTGAAAACTACAAAGAAGGTTTTTCATAAAAGCAAACACCATGTCTTTCAAAACTATATGTTTGGATGTTGAGTTGATAACAACATTTGTTTTACCTTTTCATTTAAATGCACTAATCTTCTTTGTCATGTTGATTAGTCAAAGCTCATACCCACAAGCTTTAGGAGTCGCTTGGTAACAAGAATACCTTCCTTAAGAAGGTATCTTAAGCATAAAGGAGCGGGAATAATCTAAGTGACATTTCTTTGTGTCATTTATAAAGACATTCCTAAGTGCGCTAGAGGTATGATTCTCCTTTCACCTTGCTTGATAATTAAGTATACCTATTTAGGTATTTATATGATTATCTTCTTGTGCTCATACATGTTTTACATGAAGCTTCGCTAGGAAGTCTTTTTCTTACAATACGTGTTATATTTCTCGTCTATAGTCATAGTATATTAAACTTATGTTTTATTTCTTTTCAATCAAATAATAAACCAAAACACGAATTTCAAAAATTCCTCCTTCCCTATAAAACCCCACCGTCGACCACTCTACCAAACCATCACTTTTTAAATCCTCCAATTTCAAAATTTTCTCTTATTCAAAAACTTCATCTTCTTCCTCATTTCATCTCAACCGAAACCAAGAAGATCTGTCATCAACATGGTTTACATGCACTGTTGCTATAAGCCCTAACACTCATCGCACTTATGTTCCCTATGATGAAGTTCACATATGGAGACATTTACTTTGTGTTGTTAATCTACATTGGGATCATATACCCAATCCTTTGTATCATCCTTAGTATTAAAATTCAGTATTATTAATAATCTAATTTATCTAGGTTATTTTTATCATAATGTGTTTGTCACTTATTTTTGATTTATATGTTTTATATTCTTTCGTGATACATTAGAAGTCATGTATGCATGCTAAAAGAAAATGTAGGATAAAGCATATTTCGTGGTATAAAAACTGTAAAATCTATTATCTTAGAATCCTTGAACGTATTTAAAAGATAACATTACTAGCTAAGTGTAGAAACACAACAATTATTCTCTTTTTTTTTAATATTTACAATTTTCATTATTTTTTAGATCTATATACAACATGTGGGGTATCTCCCCCACACTAAGGTGGTACACGGGTGAAAACCCATGTTTAACTACTGTTTTTGATTACCGAGTCGCTAGCTTGACTCGATCCCGCATTCATTTGTTCATGGGGAAGTAAGTGGAAGAGACAATATCCATCGGACTATCATTCAAGATGTTTGTATAAACATTGAAGTACGTGAAAGTTCCACACCGATGAGATATACATAGAACCAGCTCAAAAATGATAAATGAAAATGCGGGATCAAAATAGTGTCTTCACTAGAATGAGTGAAGAACAGGAGTAGCCACGGGATAGGTGAAGAAGAGAAAGAAAGTCATGATAATAATCTTGACTAACTCATCATCATCCGAAGGAGAATTCATAATAGCATGAATTTCATCTTTTAAGCTCAATTGGTCTAGACATATCTCGGGTGTGTCTAGATCAAAGTAGAAGTTATCATACTCCGTAGAGATATGATATGAGTGAGTTCACAGGAGGACTCCTCAAAGGCGAATGATTCATATTAGGGATTGATTTGAGTGAGTTCACTGGGAACTCCTCAAAAGTGAATGATTCATAATCGGGGAGAGAATTATGAGAATGAGAAGTGGTAATACCACTAATCTTCTCTCCCATATGATCAAAATGGAGCGTTTGCAATTCCGGAATAGAATCATCGAACAAAAGTTCACTATCCTCAAAGGGGATAGGATATGAAGTAGGCTTTTCATTAAAAGCCTCGATTCTAGAAATGAGAAGATTAACATTCAATAATGTAAGACGAAGAGCTTCGTCTTGGATTATTCCTTCATCATTCTCTTCTCCTAGTGACAAGCTCGAAGCTAATTCCCCGCATAACTTATGTCTCCACAAGATAAAGAATAGTCCTCATGAATGGAGAACATCTCAATATGATCATTTTGGAAGACAAGAGGAGGAGGAATATCACACACATGATCAAGAATTCCCTGTGATTCTCTTGGAATTGGGACAAGGTTCTCAACATTAGACTTTATGAATTCGTCCGATTCCTTTTCAGGAACAGTGTCAAGATGCTCGTCCCCATGCTCTTAGAGAGTGAGTGGAATATGGGTGTGATAACATCGGCTGAGGGGAGTTGAGAAGGACTAGCATACATATATTTTATACTTTCCATTTGTTCTTCTGCTAGTAATTCCATCATAGTCTTTTCTCCCTGAGTTTTCATGGAAGGAATTTCAACTGATGAACTTGATGAACCTGTACAAAATTGACTAATATCAAGGGTAACTTCATCATCATCGTCATCGGGAATGAAACGGAATCGAGAGCTAGATTTGGCTGCTTTTCTTTTGCAATTGATTCCCTAATAGATTTTTCAAAGGCAATTTGGGAATTTAATTTAGCATCCCGCTCTTCAGCTAGCAATTCTTCCATGGATTTCTCATTTGGATTATCTTGGGAGTGTTTACATTCCTTCAAATCTTTCACTAAATCCAAAAGATCAAGGAGAAGATTTTGAGGAAGTGGCTCGGCAGAGGTGGCGCTCATTCATTTGGTCTTGTGGAGGTTGGTCATCAGAAGAGTCGTAATTGTTACAAGGAAATGGATTCCTTGTTTGACAATCGAGCTACGATGAGGACCTCCACAATACTCACAATGATAAAACCGATGTGGTATGAGTTATATGTGTTGTAGTCATAATTGTTATCGGGAACCCGCTCATAGACAAGCGTGTTTGATTGACAATCAGCTAACCGGAGTGTGAACCATCACAAAGATTACTACAACATAAAACCGCTGGCGGAGTCTCAGCGATGTGGTAGGCGATGGAATAAATCACAGTTATGGTAGGAATAGGGATCCCGGTTATAAACAGACCCGTTTCTGATTCCACCATGCTACAACTGGGGCAATTACCACCATTATAAGGACCACCACACCATTGACAACCAAGAGGGTGAGGATAAGACATAGAAAAGAATCAAAGGTTTGAGAGGGTTGGGATGAAGAATCAAAGATGTGAGAGGGTAAAGATGGATATTTTTGGATTTTTGGATAACATTTTGTAAAAAAGAAGAAAATCTTTTGGGTTTTGTGTTTGTTGAAAACTTGAATAAGAAAAATGTTTTTGTGTCGATCCGTCAAAGCTAATTAACTTCACGATAATTTTGGTTTTATATGAAAACAAGGAAATATAGACAAAGATGGTAAATATACAATGGGTGTATATTCAATAACAATGATGCTTCAAATTAGTAGTACCGCACACCTCCAAGTACGGCTGGTAAAATTTGATTGGATCCCAACCGTCAGTTTTATCACTCAAGCTAACCACTTGTGAATGGTCAACCGTAATAAAAATTCAAACAGTCTAGAACCAAATGCAATTAAGATCTGGAGAGTATAGTGTTATATCCCCGGGTCGTTAAGTCCCAACGAGGTGTGAACAACTGTACAATCTAACGAATCTGTGATCGGGTGATATTGAATGGAAAAAGGGTTTTGAGTGATTTATACTAAGGAATAAAAGAAAATAGCTTAAACAAGTTATAAGAACAAGTACGTGAAAGCGTAATACTTAGAAACGTCTAAAATCTAAAAAACGCGTGACGTTTAATTAAAATTCTCGTAAACGCATCGAAACAAAACGTGAAATTAAATAAATAAAACACCTATGGGTATGAAAATAATGTTTTTACAATCCTAATGATGCAAGAAAATTATTAGAAAATTAAAATTATTTTTATAACTATTTATTTAATTATTATTAATTAAAACTATTTTTAACTATTTAATAATACCCTAAAATATAAGAAAATATGAAATAAAGCTAGAAAAGTGAAATTATGACTTAGAAAAATCTAAAATATTATAAAAGTTATTTTAAAACTGAAAATATATTTTTTACACTTTTTATCTATTTATTATGAATTTAATACTATTTAAAACTAATTAAAATGCTAGAAAATACTATTTAAACTAAGAAAATTATGGAAAAATATTTTTTGGCTTTTTATATTTATCTTAATCTATGAAAATTGAAAACATATTTTTTTGAAGCTTTTCTGATTTATTTGTATTAAAAGCTATTTAAAAATGCTAAAAACTGAAATTAAATGCAGAAAAATAGTAAATGAACAGTGAAAAATATGAAAACTTCCAGAATATTCTAAAATATTATTCTAAATATAGGAAAAATAATAAAAGTGGTGCAGGTGTTCAATAATTAGGTTCTGTAGTGAAAAGTGCTTATAAATAAGCACTAAAAATAAGCTATAAGTACCAAATGAGCACCAAATTATCACAGAAGCTATAATATGCTAAAACTACTTAAAATAAACCTATATCAACTAATCTAAACCTCTAGAGTGCAAGCTAAAGAGGTTTGACTTATTTGCTTTTATAATGAAAACAACCTCTACCTTACCTACTTTAAGCTAAAGCCACAGCTTATCCAATAAGCAAAACTGAAAACCAGATTTGTGGACCTCAAGACCACCAACCAAATATCAGTTGTACCAAATTTGAGCCTGATAGAAGATAAAACGAACTTTCTACAAGCTCAGCAATATGCTTGAAAAGCTTCACAGTATCTTGAAAATCTCAGACATATGCTTAGAGTGAACGAGGCTGTTTGGACAGCTTATTTAGAGCTTATAGAGGTCTTCTAAAATTCCACAAAAATCACTTTTAAACACTTGACCAACTGAAGTTAATTGTCCCAGAATTTCAATTAAATTGGATCAGAAATGAATCCATGAAAATTCCAGAAAGTTTGGTGAAATCGACTTTTCACCTTGTGACTAATTTTGTGAGAAAACAAGATTTTGACCAAAACACACAAAGCTTGATCAAACAGCACCAACTTTGGAACATGCACTTTAATCACTATATAGGACCTAAAATTACCAGAAATAAGGACCAAATAAGCTCAAGCTTGTGAGAAGCTTATATGAGCAATCAACTTTCTAAAATTGCACTAAACAACTAAAATCATCAAAACGACTCAAAACGACTTAAAAGCTTCTACTAATAACTGAAACATACTTAATTAATCATGATCAAACTTGAAGAAAGTGCAAATGAGCAAAGGACAAGCTAGTTTGACCCATTTTAACAATATGCCAAACACCCCTTAATAACTTTGAAAACAAATTTTTAAAAGCTTATGCCTAAAACAAATATGACTAATACTTAAAAATGAACTTAAAATGACTGGATTACCACTTCTAAACAGAAATTTCAGACTTAAGAACACAGTTGACTTTCGTTGACCCGTGTTGACTTTTGTTGACTTTTTCAAATTCTTTGCATAAAGGACAGGAAACTACTTTAATTTACTTAAATAAGCTTGAATAAGCTTAAACAAACTTATTGGAACCATTCAAAAACTTATAACATGCAAAACGAGTAAGAACAATTTTGGCGGGAAAACTAGAACAAGCAGGAAACATGGAATTGATGATTAAAAACACTTAGAAATATGATTAATATGATTCATACAATACATAAGTAACAAAACCCAGCATTATTTTTGCATAAAACTTAAAATAGAATTACAAGTTACACTACGAATGGTCTAAAAAGCTGGGACAACTTTTCTTCGCCTTCAATCCTTTTATTAGTTATCAAAAAGCTTTTCTCTTCACTTCTAGCCCTTGGATTGGTTGAATTAATCTCAGCCCTTGATTTGTGATTTTGGAGCCAAAATATCTAAAGCAGTGTTGGTTGAGTGTTGAGGATAAGGAGGTGGTGGTGAGTAGTTTGGATGTATTTGGGGGATAAGGTGGACAGTGGTGGGTGATGCTAGTGGTATGGTAGTGAATGGTGGGAGAGGAAGGAGAAACGGGATGTGGAAGTTTGGTACGGTATTGGCCGGGTTTTATTAAAAGGTGGGGTGGGTTTTGGGCCACCGGGTTATTGGATTGGATTTGGTTTGTGTTTGGGTTAAATAAAGGATCCGTTTGGTTTGTTGAAATAATAACACAAGGACCATTTGTGTAACATTCGAAAATAAAGGGACTGATCACGCAACTTATCCAAACTTATCACAAGGGCTTAAATTGTAACATGTAAATAGTACAAGGGTATAATTTGATAAGTTTCCATTTTTTAAATACCCAAGGACTATATTTGACACTTTTCAAAGTTGAGGGACTAAACTTGCCATTTTTTGCAAACTTGAACTTCAAGGGTAAAATTTGTCATTTCATGATTCCTGGGGAACTATTGTTGATTTTTCTTCAAAATATTTTATCCAGGGGACCATTTCACAATCTGTGAAAGTTCAAGGACTAAAACTGCCAATTTTGTAAACTTTGTTGTTTTTCATCAGTTTTCAATCCTTTTGCACTTGTAACACATAAAAATACATTTTCATGATATTTGTAACATTTATATAGTCATTTGTGTGTTTTGTATCGTTTTTGTGGGTTTAAACAAGGTAAAATATATGTGTTTTTAGACACATATCAAATCCCCACACTAAACTATTGCTAGTCCCTAGCAATCTTTTATGAAAAATTAATGGATTTCATCTCTTTACCAAAAGCCATTACTTATGGAGTAGCCAATTGTTTCAGTTCAAGTAAGAACCTTGGTACAATGATAACCAAATGATTTTGAGCAAATCACCGGCTTTCAACGGTTTTGATTTGTCTTTACAGAAGCTTTGTTTCGGACTAGCCAACTCTTAGTTAATATCTTTGGTGAGTCGATTACCAATTATGGTTTTCCAACTGCCTTTACCACAAGCCATAAACTTGCGGGCTAGCCAACTTTTCACTAATTAAAGATATGGTGAACTGAACACCATACAATTTTGGGCAAATTGCAAGCCATAAACGGATTTGATAAATCTTTACCAAGAGCCGTTTGCTCATGGATTAGCCAATCCTTTATGTGGTTAGACATGGTGGACTTATTACCATTTGTTGTGTTTAGTACATAGTACTTCCACTAAATTTTTTTTAAAATTTGGCCATTTTGGGGAAAAAGGGACTAAAAGGGTACATTTATGATCAAATTCGCCCGAATTTCCCCCCCACACTTAGAAATGAATATTGTCCTCAATATTCAAAGTCCCGACTATTATGCCGAATCCTTGAACGTAAAAAGATAACATTACTAGCTAAGTGTAGAAACACAACAATTATTCTCTTTTTTTTTAATATTTACAATTTTCATTATTTTTTAGATCTATATACAACATGTGGGGTATCTCCCCCACACTAAGGTGGTACACACGGGTGAAAACCCATGTTTAACTACTGTTTTTGATTACCGAGTCGCTAGCTTGACTCGATCCCCGCATTCATTTGTTCATGGGGAAGTAAGTGGAAGAGACAATCTCCATCGGACTATCATTCAAGATGTTTGTATAAACATTGAAGTACGTGAAAGTTCCACACCAATGAGATATACATAGAACCGGCTCAAAAATGATAAATGAAAATGCGGGATCAAAATAGTGTCTTCACTCCCGAATGAGTGAAGAACAGGAGAAGCCACGGGATAGGTGAAGAAGAGAAAGAAAGTCATGATAATAAACTTGACTAACTCATCATCATCAGAAGGAGAATTCATAATAGCATGAATTTCATCTTTTAAGCTCAATTGGTCTAGACATATCCCGGGTGTGTCTAGATCAAAGTAGAAGTTATCATACTCAGGTAGAGATATGATATGAGTGAGTTCACAGGAGAACTCCTCAAAGGTAATGATTCATATTAGGGATTGATTTGAGTGAGTTTACTAGGGAACTCCTCAAAAGTGAATGATTCATAATCGGGGAGAGAATTATGAGAATGAGAAGTGGTAATACCACTAATCTTCTCTCCATATGATCAAAATGGAGCGTTTGCAATTCGGAATAGAATCATCGAACAAAAGTTCACTATCCTCAAAGGGATAGGATATGAAGTAGGCTTTTCATTAAAAGCCTCGATTCTAGAAATGAGAAGATTAACATTCAATAATGTAAGGCGAAGAGCCTCGTCTTGGATTATTTCTTCATCATTCTCTTCTCCTAAGCGACAAGCTCGAAGCTAATTACCCCATAACTTATGTCTCCACAAGATAAAGAATAGTCCTCATCGAGTCGAGAGAACATCTCAATATGATCATTTTGGAAGACAAGAGGAGAGGAATATCACACACATGATCAAGAATTCCCTGTGATTCTCTTGGAATTGGGACAAGGTTCTCAACATTAGACTTTATGAATTCGTCCGATTCCTTTTCAGAAGAAGCAGTGTCAAGATGCTCGTCCCCATGCTCGAGAGTGAGTGGGAATATCGGTGTGTGATAACATCGATGAGGGAGTTGAGAAGGACTAGCATACATATATTTTATACTTTCCATTTGTTCTTACGCTAGTAATTCCATCATAGTCTTTTTCTCCTGAGTTTTCATGGAAGGAATTTCAACTGATGAACTTGATGAACCCGTACAAAATTGACTAATATCAAGGGTAACTTCATCATCATCGTCATCAGGAATGAACTAGAATCGAGAGCTAGATTTGGTGCGCTTTTGCAATTGATTCCCTAATAGATTTTTCAAAGGCAATATGGGAATCTAATTTAGCATCCCGCTCTTGACTAGCAATTCTTCCATGGATTTCTCATTTGGATTATTTTGGGAGTGTTTACATTCCTTCAAATCTTTCACTAAATCCAAAAGATCAAGGAGAAGATTTTGAGGAAGTGGCTCGGTCGAGGTGGTGCTTGATTCATTTGGTACTGTGGAGGTTGGTCATGATCTGAAGAGTCGAATTGTTACAAGGAAATGGATTCCTTGTTTGACAATCGAGCTCTGATGAGGACCTCCACAATACTCACAACATAAAAAACTGATGTGGTGTGAGTTATATGTGTTGTAGTCATAATTGTTATCGGAACTGCTCATAGACAAGCGTGTTTCCCGATTGACAATCAGAATCTGGAGTGTGAACCATCCACGTACTTACAATAAAGCTGCTGAGTCTCACAATGCGGTAGCTGATGGAATAAATCAGTTGTGTTATGGTAGGAATAGGGATCCTGGTTATAGACAGACCCGTTTCTGATTCCACCATGCTACAACTGGGGCAATTGCCACCATTATAAGGACCACCACACCATTGACAACCAAGAGGGTGAGGATAAGACATAGAAAAGAATCAAAGGTTTACAGAGGGGTTGGGATGAAGAATCAAAGATGTGAGAGGGTAAAGATGGATATTTTTGGATTTTTAGATAACATTTTGTAAAAATAAGAAAGAAAATCTTTTTGGGTTTTTGTGTTTGTTGAAAACTTGAATAAGAAAAATGTTTTTGGTAATCGATCCGTCAAACGAATTAACTTCACGATAATTTTGGTTTTATATGAAAACAAGGAAATATAGACAAAGATGGTAAATATAAAATGGGTGTATATTCAATAACAATGATGCTTCAAATTCGTAGTACGCTGCACACCTCCCCGGCAGCGGCGCCAAAATTTGATTGGATCCCAACCGTCAGGTTTTATCATACAAGCTAACCACTTGTGAATGGTCAACCGTAATAAAAATCCAAACAGTCTAGAACCAAATGCAATTAAGATCAGGAGAGTATAGTGTTTCCCCGGGTCGTTAAGTCCCAACGAGGTGTGAACACTGTAATACAACGAATCTGTGATCGGTTGATATTGAATGGAAAAAGGGTTTTGAGTGATTTATACTAAGGAATAAAAGAAAATAGCTTAAACAAGCTATAAGAACAAGTACGTGAAAGCGTAATACTTAGAAACGTCTAAAATCTAAAAACGCGTACGTTTAATTAAAATTCTACGTAAACGTACGAAACAAAACGTGAAATTAAATAAATAAAACACCTATGGGTATGAAAATAATGTTTTTACAATCCTAATGATGCAAGAAAATTATTAGAAAATTAAAATTATTTTTTATAACTATTTATTTAATTATTATTAATTAAAAACTATTTTAACTATTTAATAATACCCTAAAATATAAGAAAATATGAAATAAAGCTAGAAAAGTGAAATTATGACTTAGAAAAATCTAAAATATTATAAAGCTTATTTTAAAACTGAAAATATATTTTTTACATTTTTTATTATGAATTTAATACTATTTTACACTAATTAAAATGCTGGAAAATACTATTTAAACTAATAAAATTATGGAAAAATATTTTTTTGGTTTTTTATATTTATCTTAATCTATGAAAATTGAAAACATATTTTTTTTGAAGCTTTTCTGATTTATTTGTATTAAAAGCTATTTAAAAATGCTAAAACTGAAATTAAATGTAGAAAAATAGTAAATGAACAGTGAAAAATATGAAAACTTCCAGAATATTCTAAAATATTATTCTAAATATAGGAAAAATAATAAAAGTGGTGCAGGTGTTCAATAATTAGGTTCTGGAGTGAAAAGTGCTTATAAATAAGCACTAAAAATAAGCTATAAGTACCAAATGAGCACCAAATTATCACAGAAGCTATAATATGCTAAAACTACTTAAAAGCAACCTATATCAACTAATCTAAACCTCTAGAGTGCAAGCTAAACAGGTTTGACTTATTTGCTTTTATAATGAAAACAACCTCTACCTTACCTACTTTAAGCTAAAGCCCATTATCCAATAAGCAAAAACTGAAACCAGATTTGTGGACCTCAAGACCACCAACCAAATATCAGTTGTACCAAATTTGAGCCTGATAGAAGATAAAACGAACTTTCTACAAGCTCTGCAATATGCTGGAAAAGCTCAGCGGATCGAAAATCTCACATATGCCGAGTGAACAGTGCTGTTTGCACGGCTTATTCAGAGCTTAAAGAGGTTTCCAAAAATTCCACAAAAATCACTTTTAAACACTTGACCAACTGAAGTTAATTGTCCCAGAATTTCAATTAAATTGGATCAGAAATGAATCCATGAAAATTCCAGAAAGTTTGGTGAAAACGACTTTTCACCTTGTGACTAATTTTGACAGAAACAAGATTTTGACCAAAAACCTGTCAAAGCTTGATCAAACAGTACCAACTTTGGAACATGCACTTTAATCACTATATAGGACCTAAAATTACCAGAAATAAGGACCAAATAAGCTCAAGCTTGTGAGAAGCTTATATGAGCAATCAACTTTCTAAAATTGCACTAAACAACTAAAATCATCAAAACGACTCAAAGCGACTTAAAAGCTTCTACTAACAACTGAAAAATACTTAATTAATCATGATCAAACTTGAAGAAAGTGCAAATGAGCAGTGACAAGCTAGTTTGACCCATTTTAACCCAATATGCCAAACACCCCTTAATATCTTTGAAAACAAATTTTTAAAAGCTTATGCCTAAAACAAATATGACTAATACTTAAAAATGAACTTAAAATGACTGGATTACCACTTCTAAACAGAAATTTCAGACTTAAGAACACAGTTGACTTTCGTTGACCCGTGTTGACTTTTGTTGACTTTTTCAAATTCTTTGCATAAGGATGCGAAACTACTTTAATTTACTTAAATAAGCTTGAATAAGCTTAAACAAACTTATTGGAACCATTCAAAGCAACATAACATGAAAAACGAGTAAGAACAATTTTGGCGGAAAACTAGAAAAGCAGGAAACATGGAATTGATGATTAAAAACACTTAGAAATATGATTAATATGATTCATACAATACATAAGTAACAAAACCCAGCATTATTTTTGCATAAAACTTAAAATAGAATTACAAGTTACACTACAATTGGTCTAAAAAAAACTGGGACAACTTTTTCTTCTGTCTTCAATCCTTTTTATTAGTTATCAAAAAGCTTTTCTCTTCACTTCTAGCCCTTAGATTGGTTGAATTAATCTCAGCCCTTGATTTGTGATTTTGGAGCCAAAATATCTAAAGCCAGGTGTTGGTTGAGTGTTGAGGATAAGAAGGAGGTGGTGGTGAGTAGTTTGACAGCTGGGGGGATAAGGTGGACAGGTGGTGGGTGGTACCGTGGTATGGTAGCAGTAATGGTGGGAGAGGGAAGGAGAAACCAGGGATGTGGAAGTTTGACTGTATTGACTGGGTTTTATTAAAAGGTGGGGTGGGTTTTGGGCCACCGGGTTATTGGATTGGATTTGGTTTGTGTTTGGGTTAAATAAAGGATCCGTTTGGTTTGTTGAAATAATAACACAAGGACCATTTGTGTAACATTCTGAAAATAAGGGACTGATCCTGCAACTTATCCAAACTTATCACAAGGGCTTAAATTGTAACATGTAAATAGTACAAGGGTATAATTTGATAAGTTTCCATTTTTTAAATACCCAAGGACTATATTTGACACTTTTCAAAGTTGAGGGACTAAACTTGCCATTTTTTGCAAACTTGAACTTCAAGGGTAAAATTTGTCATTTCATGATTCCTGGGGAACTATTGTTGATTTTTCTTCAAAATATTTTATCCAGGGACCATTTCTGACAATCTGTGAAAGTTCGTGGACTAAAAGCTGCCAATTTTGTAAAATTTGTTGTTTTTCATCAGTTTTCAATCCTTTTGCACTTGTAACACATAAAAAACACATTTTCATGATATTTGTAACATTTATATAGTCATTTGTGTGTTTTTGGCTGTTTTTGTGGGTTTAAACAAGGTAAAATATATGTGTTTTTAGACACATATCATTATACTAGCCGGATCCCTTTTGAAAAGGAACCGTGGGATCCGTCCTACTGGAAAACAGTTTTTCATGCAAATCAAAAACCTCTTTTCTTCTAAGAGTAATACTCCACTTATATGTCAAAACCATAAGTGAGTTAAGTGTATTTCTTGTTAAAAACCATTGTTAATAAAAATCTAGTAAAAACATTAGATTATCATAAGTTGACCACAAACATCTCCTTTTATTAACTTGTCGTGCCTATAGGTTCAACTATGACGCATGAATATGAGTTTGATTTTTCACTCACTAGCGTCTACACTCCGAACATCTCTCTCGAACCCAACACGCCTGGCAATCATGTCCGTGGGTTCAATAATCTTGAAACCGCACTTCACGAAGGGCGTATTGTATACACCTCTCTACAATTCGAAGAAGGTATCAATACCTCCTTCCGAGCCATAGGACTAGAATGTCTTCTTGAAATCAACGAGAAGATATGTCCAAGGTTCATAATGGAATTCTTCCGTCAAGTCGAACTCGTTCGTAACGAGGATCGCTCTTTATCTCTTTGGTTTTATATCAAAAACCAAAAGTTCGCTCTAACCCTTGGGCATTTTGCTCACATCCTCCGAATTCCAAATCATGGACAATGTGCCTTCACCGAAGATTGGTCTCTTGATTCTCTCCTCAACTTTCGTGAAGAAAATAGTCCATATTGTTCACTCATACCCTCTCCGGAAGATTTAAATCGCATAATATGCAAACCTCGAACATATTACTCCGATCCAAACATTATCTTTACAAGGGATATCCGAGAAGATTACAAGCCTCTTGCACTCATCCTACGTGAAAATGTTTGGAGTCTTAGGGGAAATCGAGAAATTCTTCCCGCTTGTTGTGCTCACATGCTGTACTGTTTGCTAACACAACAACCATACAATCTCGCCTACTTCTTCGCCAGGCGAATTGCAAATCTTCAAGGCTCCAAGAATAAACTCATCCCTTAAGGAATGTTCTTGACACGCCTCTATCATAATGTTATGCACTTCCATCCTCAATTTCAAAGTCCGTTGTATGTACTTGTGAACAAGATGATGGAACCGCTAAACATATCTCTCATGAAGACTTTCTTCATTCTTGATTCCACCAACACTCATCAATCACATAATAATCCTCCTAGCGAAAACACTCAAGGAAACTAATAGTATTCCAAAATAGGATCAAATCTCTTGTACTCGTGCTTTATCAATGTAATCCAATTTCCTTCATGAAATAAAACATTGTACATTTGATATCTTAGTATTAGAACTCCCTTTAGACTATCCTTGAGATATAATGCATTGTCAAGATCATTGCATACCTTTAGTAAAGGTCCTGTGAGCGATGGCGGATCCCAAAGATGGTACTAGACGGATCCCTACTCTTAGGGAACCGTGGGATCCGGCAAACAGAAAATGCAATTGCAAGCATTGTATTTCAAACACATTCTTAGAACACCTCACACTAAGCTAAAAATAGTGTCTTAAGGAAAATTAAGTCCTTATCAAGATAGGTTAATCTTTCCAATTTATACATAACTCACCTAGGTCACACTCTAAAAAGCTTGTAGATCTACCGTTTCGTTTTAATCCATTACTCTTCCGCTCTTAAACTCACACTTCATTTTCTACTTGATCCCTCACATCTAGTCTTAGAAATCTTTCGATTATGGCAAAATTGATCATAAATCATCCTCACCTCAAAATTGATCAAAGTTGATCAAAATCTAGTTTTCTCATCTCAAAGCTTCTAGGATATTTTCCAAAACACTATCCTAAGACACAACCTGATCTCTAGGATCATTTAGCTTCAATTGACACTCTAAATCTTTAGTGTCATCCTTGCTCATCCATTGGTACTCTTGAAAGTTCCAAATCCTTCCATAAATGACAATCATTAGCTACATCATTCATTACCTTCAAGTACTCAAGCATCCCTTCATTTAAAACACTTAGGAGGACTGAAACACTCAAGATGATATAGGTCTTAGATCTTAGAAACATCATTTCCACTCTTTCATAGCTTCTGAGAGCCGGATCCCTAGGAATAGCCTAGACGGATCCCTCTGAGGAGGGAACCGTGGGATCCGGATGACAGTTTAGGTCAAATCTTGCTAAAACAATCATTTCAACTCATCTTCCTAACTCAAACACTCCATCTCATCTTAAATGAGTTTCTAGATCAGTGCAACCTCTAAAGTTGACTCTTATGCATGTCAATCATCACATTCCAATGAATTCTAATGGCTTAAGGCTTAAATGCACTTGCCAAATCTCTTAGTTTATAAACCACTATGTTAGGACCTCCATAGTCATCACTCTCATCCTAACTTTCAGTTCTTGCAACCTCTTGAAATCATCTCATCATGAGGAAAACCCCAAGTAGTAACTTATCCACCAAATAACCACCCATGAAAAGAGCTCGTGTTATACACGAAATTTCCTCAACCGAATCATCTCCCGTCAAGCCAACAAATGATAGAATTCTTCATCATCCAATCAAACCAATTCCTAAAAGGATAGTACCCACAAAACTACCTATGCCAAACACCACCATACCTCCTAGGCCAAACAATATCATCTCCACTAAACCATCACCATTGGTTCCTAGAGCTATTTCATTTACATCCCCACTATTATCACCACATCTCTACAATTTAGAGGACTTGCCTCCTAGGCCATCTCATCCGCCTCCGCCGACAACATTGATGAGTGCTTATTCACTCATCGTTTTTACCCATCTAAGACCACAAAAATGTCCAAAAACACTCAAAAACGCTCAAAATATGTCAAAATTATCCTCGGAGTGTGTTTTATGTCTTGCAGGTACAAAAGGGTTGAAAACAGAGCGAAAACGAGCCGAAATCAGAAAATGGCAAAATCAGTCCTCTAAGTTTCAGAATTGTCAGAAAATACCCCTAAAGTTTCAGACTTGGCAAGATTAGTCCTTGGTTTATTTGGGAGTGACAAGAATGACCTTTTGAATACTTTTCAGAAACTACACAAATAACCTTGGAAAATCAGATTTGGCACAATTAGTCCCTAAGCTACTCATTTGGGTTCAAATTTAATCCTAATATCCAAATCCATTAACAACCAAAACTCAACCCATTAAAACCCCAACCCGGTCAACTCCCCTACCCTTCCTTCTCTTTATCCAAACACAGAAAACAAAAAAAAGATAAAACCCAGAAACCTAATTGGCGCCTAAGTGTTTCCCGCCCCTCTCCCCATCACTCTCAATCCCTCATACCCAGGCAAGCTTCACATGACTACCTATGGTTTCTCCCCTCTCTTCACATGGCTTCTTAGCCACGCTGGCAATCCACAACTCATATATGCCATCAATGGCTAGGAGTGAATGAAATAGGCACAAAGGAAAGAATCCATGGCTGTGATGTGTTTGGAAAAAGCAGGCTCTCTCTCTCACAAAACTAACACACAAGGAAAGACAGAGAAAGGGAGAGAAGACACTTTTTCATTTTTCCAGATAAATAGATAGTAGATGTTTAATGAAAAAGTAGTCTAGAATTCTCAAGTTCTAGTCCCATTTAATTTTCTTGTCATTTTAATTTAATTGTAATATCAATTTCAAAGTTTAAGGCAAATTCAGTTTTTTTTTTTTTCAAACTTCACTTTTATGCAGTCATTTTCGTTTCTCTGTCAAAATAGTTGTTAGATGAATGGTATGAATTGTTTTAGCTCAAGCTAAGTTTGTGTTAATGACGCAATTTAGTTCCCTTAAAATCCCAAGTTACCACGATTTTTGAAATCAGTAAGCTTATTTGCCTCAAGAGGCATTGTTTGGGCTAGTGTATTTCTTGGGTCAAATCCATGGTTTTGACCCATTTTGGTGTTCAAATAGTTTTAGTTTAATGATTAAGTTAATATATTTGATGTTGCAATTAGTTTGTAGTGCTTACAATTAGTGTAGAGTAGCTTTTATTTAAGTACCATTTTTTTCCTTGTGTCCTTTATTGAGTCCTGATATCAGCCCACATCAGCCACTATTCAAGCTTGTAAGTGGGTATTTGTGGGGGCAAAAGCTTGCCCCCTAGCTTGTCTTCAATAGTCCATAAGCTCAATTCCTCACCCCCTTTGTAGCTTATTCTGAATAAGCTCCGTGAGCCTCTTAGGGGCTTTGTTTGGGGTACTGCAGACCCCCACGCATTTGTGCTTTTCTTCTTTTCTTTCTTTTCTTAGCTTATTAGTGCTTCATGCTATATCTGTCCCCTTTAGCTTATTTAGGAACTCCCCTAGATGCCTTGCTTTTTTTTCCCCTTAATATAGTTTGAGTTAGCTTATTTTTTTTGGGTTGAGAAGGTCATTTGGTCGTTTAAAAAGCAAAACAACAACGGCGGTACAATGGACCTCTCTTATGCTTATTTTGTCTTATTTTTAGCTTATTCAGTTTCTTTTGTTGCCCATTTAGTGTGTTAGTTTAGGTTAGATTAATCTTAGCTTATTTGACTGCTTCTTGTACTCTCTTGATTGCTTATTTTCCCATTTTATCTAGTTTTAGGACTCCCCTATTTAGGTACTTGCCAACTACCTTTTTTTCCCATTCTAATTGCTTTTTAGAGCTTATGTAATTGTTGAGTATGCATGTTTGCTTGTTCCTCATGTCAAAATGCTTATCATTGCTTTGTAGTGCTTAAAAGATTGCATCGTAGAGGGTGTTTGGTTGGATGCATCTGTACATGCAAAAAATCGGTAGCTTTCTTAGTTTATTAGTGTTTTCATTTTGCTTATTTTTGTCCTCCCTATAGTGCTTTAGGTCCTTCAACTTGTTCCTAATTAGTTGTAGCTTTTACTGAGCTTTTTGATAGATTATTGTGCCCTAGGTGTCCTTAGCTTGCAAACCAATCAGATCAGGTGACCTTGGTAGTTTTTGCAATCTTCCAGTGAATGCTAACAAAAAAAAGGGAGAGCAAAAGGTGCAGAGGTGGGACTCAACCCCGACCTCCCCGCCCTTTACCATGACCACAACCCAAGCGAACCAATTACCAACCCTCTTGGGACTCTTTCATGTTTTATCTTACACCATTTAATGTTTTAGTAACCTTCAGCTTTAATAGCTTATTCACTTGTTTGCTTTTTAAACGCTTATTTCCAAAAGCAGTTGCATCAATTTTTATTTTTCTTAAAGTCTGTTTAGTTTGTAGTATTTTCGTATTTTTGTAGACTTTTCTAAATTTGTTTAGTATTTTTAATTAATTAATTAGTTTAAATTAGTTTTTAATTCGTAGAAAATAAAATAAAACTCAAAAAAATATTCCGCTTTTTCCTAAAATTATTTTTGGTCATATAGAACGTAGGAAAATTGGTTTTGCACCCGTAGGCCTTAAATTGCAAAAGTTTTACGTTTATGGCTCTGTGTGTTCCCGGTTTTTCGCGTTTTTGCATTTTAGCACCCTAGGATGTAGTTTAGCTTTGTTTTACTGTTTCTTAGACTTAGTAGTAGTTTATTTAGAGTTTACTTTGTTTTACGCAGTTTATTTTCATTCCCGTTCTTTAATTTGTAGAATAACGATATCAAATTCCAAATTTGTTAAACCAATTCAAGTCCTAATCACGAAACTCATCGACACCGTCAATTTCACACCTCGTTGGGACACGACCCGGGGAATTCACTTTCCCGGTATCACTTTTATCACACCCGTGAGGTTTGGCACGTTGACCTTTTTCCTAAAGGGTTAATTTGTCGAATTTCACGGTTAATTTGATATACGTTGATATTGTGTTTATTCACCACACTCACAACGATCGAAATCAAATTTTGGCGCCGCTGCCGGGGAGGTATGTTGCGACAATATCGTGATTTTTGCGATTAGTGACTTGAAGAACCTTCCTCGTGAAGTTACCGTTTTTGAAAAATACAAAAATATTCTTCTCATTCCTCTTAATCGTTGATTCTATTTCTCTTACCTTCTTTTGCCGTTTAATTCTATCCTTCGTATCCTCTCGATCACTTAATTCTATTTCTTTAACCCTCTACATGTTTAATTCTCATGGCGACGATCGATTATCGTCGTTGTTTTCATTGCAAAGGACGTATGGAAGAGGATCAAGTTTATTGTCTCAATCATGAATGTGTATGTAAGCGGTGTGGTAGGGTTGGTGCAAGCAAATATTGCTATTGGTGCGAATTATCCGATAAAAACTCTCTCGATGATTCTCCAAGTTTTTCGGACCACCCGCCACAACCCGAGATTTGTTCTATTGTTTCTGAGCCTAAACCGTCTAGATTTGATCCAAATCTTTCGCGATTTACTGGTTAAGTTAAGAGAAAAAGAGCAAGAACCGGAGACCAAAACGAAATGGTGGAAATTGCTAGCTCGAGAGCACACCATTTGTCCCACCTCCGGAATCTTCAAAAACCTTTTTCGACGATTTCATGAACATTGTTCAAAATTGCTTAAATGAATTTCGTCAAATTTCAACTTCGGAAATATCGCTTTACCTAACATTTGTGATGTTTTTGAGCCCTCGATTCCTACTCCGCATTGCTAGATATCTTCTTTCGATCAAGATTATTGCTACGGTTGTGGAGACATGTTACCTAAAGGTTTTCGTTGTTTCAAATGTATGTGTGAGTGGTGTGGAAATTATCTCACTAATGGATTTTGTTCGATTAGTGCCGAGAATTCATTCGCTTATGATTCTAATCCAAATTCCTTCAATTATCCACAAAACGATTTCAACTACCCTCCACGAATTCATAATAACCACAACCGTACTATCAAGATTTCAATGATGCTTCATTTCAGAATTTCTCTCCTCAAATTCCTTATTGTGCTAAGTGTGGGGATCCTCATTATGATTACCAATGTCACTCATGGAATCGGAATTACTATGGACTGATCCTTGTTATAACACTCCTTGTTTTGACAATTTCCAACCCACACAACTTCCCGTCATTGATCAATTTCCTCGTATAATTCTTGAGGAACTTTCCGAGGAACAAGCTGCTCGCAACGAAAGATTTCTAGCCGATGAGCGAGCAGCTCAAAAGCTTCTCCTAATGAACGAAGCCGCTCAACAGCGTCTCCTATTTAACGAAGCTTTCCATCTAGATGACGAGGATGAGGAAGATTGGGAGATGACAAAGGACAAGGTGCATATCTCTAGCTCACAAAGTACCGCACATGTCCACTCTCCACCCTCACATTGCCTATCTACCATAGAATCTTCGGATGACCTTTTAATGGGGGACGAGCATCTTGACACTATTCCAACGAACCGCCTTTGTGTTGGGAACCTTGTCCCAACCCCAATTGAATCCGAGGTTATCTCCGGTGATATGTGTGATGAGCCTCTCGATGATGATTCTTCTCCCACTCCGAAAGAACCTGTTGAGGTGATCTCCGAGTCTGAAAACGATTATACGTCGTTTGATGATTCTTTATCATGTGGAGACATCGAGTATGTTGAGGAGATACCTTATGAGCTCGTTAGCTTGGAAGAAGTGAGAGATGTTGATCCCGATGATCTTGATATGGACACTGATTTTGAAACGGATGATGAAGATATTCTCGTTGTGTCCGAGAAACCTTTTGCTATGGCATTCACTAATCCTCTGTTCAACTTTGATTCTGAATTCACTCTAGTTTCGGATAACCCCATCTTTGACATTCAGAATGAGGATAGTGACCTTTACATGGAGAACCTCGTTACATCTCCATCCTTACCCGAAGAAAAGAATAGTGGCAAGCCCACTTCGACGTTAGACCTTCTCGAGGAGTTCGCCGATGAACTCGCTCTTATTGATCATTCTCCACCGGGAAATGATGATGCTCACTTCGGACTTTGAAGCCGACTAACCAATTGGAAAATCTTATTTACAATTGGTCTTCTGATAATTCGTCAAGTGACACTCTTATAGAAGAGGTCGACTTTCTTTCTCCGGATGACTCGATACCTTCGGTTTTCTTCGAGTGACGGTTATGGCTTAGGTCCATCATCCACTAAACCGATGATGGAACCTCTTCTAAGCCCGACACGGATGTTTTCATTGCTTCAGTAGGATAAGATTTCAACATTCCGTTAATGTTCCTCAATCTAATCTTCTACCCACCCATTCCACCCGTTGTCATGAGATTGACACTTTGCCTTCTCCTCCCACTTCTTCTCCATGTCTTAACTCTTACGGGAGTGAAGATTCCATCTTTGACCCCGACATTTCTCTTTCTTTTGAGCCGGATGTATCTCATCGGAGTGGAACTTTTGACACATTCAATGTGTATCCAAACCACTTGAATGAAAGTCCGATGGAGATTTTCTCTTCCACTTGCTTCCCCATGGACCAATGAATTCGGGGTCGAGTCAAGCTAGCGACTCGGTTAACAAAAACAATAGCATGCCATATGGGTTTTCACCCATATTTCTGACTTCTTTCTACTTTCTCCCACCCTAGTGTGGGGGGGTTGCCCCACATGTTTTCAAAAAAAAAAAAAAAATCTTTCAAATAAATGGCCGTAATATTTCCCTTTTACGTTCTTTGTTTCGGCATAATCGCCGGTACTTTGAATATTGAGGGCAATATTCATTTCTAAGTATGGGGGGGATTCTCATGAATTTTATCATATAATTATACCAATTCCCCCGTTTTTGGCCAAAATTTTTTTTGGAGTAAGTGTTTTACACTTTCTCATTTGGTTATCAATCCGCCATGTCAGAAGACAAAAGGATTGGCTAATCCAGAGCAAACGGCTCTTGGTAAAGATTTCTCAAATCCGTTATATGGCTTGCAATTTGCCCAAAATTGTATGGTTCTCAACTCACCATATCCTAAAAGTGAAGAGTTGGCTAGCCCGCAAGGTTATGGCTTGTGGTAAAGGCAGTGGAAATCCATAATTGGTAATCGACTCACCAAAGATAATATTGATAATTTATCTAAGAGTTGGCTAGTCCGTAAGGGTACGGCTTTTGGTAAAGACAAAATCAAATCCGTTGAAAGCCGGTGGTTTGCTCAAAATCACATGGTTATCGGTGTACCATGGTTCTTACTTGAACTGAAACATTTGGCTACTCGTAAGTAATGGCTTTTGGTAAATAGATAAAATCCATTAATTTTTCATAAAAGATTGCTAGGGACTAGCAATTGCTTAGTGTGGGGGATTTTGATGAGTGCTTATTCACTCATCGTTTTTACCCATCTAAGACCACAAAAATGTCCAAAAACACTCAAAAACGCTCAAAATATGTCAAAATTATCCTCGGAGTGTGTTTTATGTCTTGCAGGTACAAAAGGGTTGAAAACAGAGCGAAAACGAGCCGAAATCAGAAAATGGCAAAATCAGTCCTCTAAGTTTCAGAATTGTCAGAAAATACCCCTAAAGTTTCAGACTTGGCAAGATTAGTCCTTGGTTTATTTGGGAGTGACAAGAATGACCTTTTGAATACTTTTCAGAAACTACACAAATAACCTTGGAAAATCAGATTTGGCACAATTAGTCCCTAAGCTACTCATTTGGGTTCAAATTTAATCCTAATATCCAAATCCATTAACAACCAAAACTCAACCCATTAAAACCCCAACCCGGTCAACTCCCCTACCCTTCCTTCTCTTTATCCAAACACAGAAAACAAAAAAGATAAAACCCGAAACCTAATTGAGCCTAAGTGTTTCCCCCTCTCCCATCACTCTCAATCCCTCATACCCAGGCAAGCTTCACATGACTACCTATGGTTTCTCCCCTCTCTTCACATGGCTTCTTAGCCACGCTGGCAATCCACAACTCATATATGCCATCAATGGCTAGGAGTGAATGAAATAGGCACAAAGGAAAGAATCCATGGCTGTGATGTGTTTGGAAAAAGAGTAGGCTCTCTCTCTCACAAAACTAACACACAAGGAAAGACAGAGAAAGGGAGAGAAGACACTTTTTCATTTTTCTGTATAAATAGATAGTAGATGTTTAATGAAAAAGTAGTCTAGAATTCTCAAGTTCTAGTCCCATTTAATTTTCTTGTCATTTTAATTTAATTGTAATATCAATTTCAAAGTTTAAGGCAAATTCAGTTTTTTTTTTTCAAACTTCACTTTTATGCAGTCATTTTCGTTTCTCTGTCAAAATAGTTGTTAGATGAATGGTATGAATTGTTTTAGCTCAAGCTAAGTTTGTGTTAATGACGCAATTTAGTTCCCTTAAAATCCCAAGTTACCACAGTTTTGAAATCGAGAAGCTTATTTGCCTCAAGAGGCATTGTTTGGGCTAGTGTATTTCTTGGGTCAAATCCATGGTTTTGACCCATTTTGGTGTTCAAATAGTTTTAGTTTAATGATTAAGTTAATATATTTGATGTTGCAATTAGTTTGTAGTGCTTACAATTAGTGTAGAGTAGCTTTTATTTAAGTACCATTTTTTTTTCCTTGTGTCCTTTATTGAGTCCTGATATCAGCCCACATCAGCCACTATTCAAGCTTGTAAGTGGGTATTTGTGGGGGCAAAAGCTTGCCCCTAGCTTGTCTTCAATAGTCCATAAGCTCAATTCCTCACCCCCACTGTAGCTTATTCAGAATAAGCTCAAAAGTGAGCCTCTGGGCCTGTTTGGGACTGCAACAGCAGACCCCCAACAGCATTTGTGCTTTTTTCTTTCTTTCTTTCTTTTCTTAGCTTATTAGTGCTTCATCTGCTTATATCTGTCCCCTTTAGCTTATTTAGGAACTCCCCTAGATGCCTTGCTTTTTTTCCCCTTAATATAGTTTGAGTTAGCTTATTTTTTTTGGGTTGAGAAGGTCATTTGGCTGTTTCAGCAACAGCAAAACAGCAACACAGCAGCCGTGGACCTCTCTCTTATGCTTATTTTGTCTTATTTTTAGCTTATTCAGTTTCTTTTGTTGCCCATTTAGTGTGTTAGTTTAGGTTAGATTAATCTTAGCTTATTTGACTGCTTCTTGTACTCTCTTGATTGCTTATTTTCCCATTTTATCTAGTTTTAGGACTCCCCTATTTAGGTACTTGCCAACTACCTTTTTTTCCCATTCTAATTGCTTTTTCAGCTTATGTAATTGTTGAGTATGCATGTTTGCTTGTTCCTCATGTCAAAATGCTTATCATTGCTTTGTAGTGCTTAAAAGATTGCATCGTAGAGGGTGTTTGGTTGGGGTCCTGTGATAGCATCTGCACATGCAAAGAAAATCAGTAGCTTTCTTAGTTTATTAGTGTTTTCATTTTGCTTATTTTTGTCCTCCCTATAGTGCTTTAGGTCCTTCAACTTGTTCCTAATTAGTTGTAGCTTTTTACGAGCTTTTTGATAGATTATTGTGCCCCTAGGTGTCCTTAGCTTGCTGCCAAACCAATCAAGTAAACAGCCTTGGTAGTTTTTTGCAATCTTCCAGTGAATGCTAACTAAAAAAAAGGGAGAGCAAAAGGTGCAGAGGTGGGACTCAACCCCGACCTCCTGCCCCTTTACCATGACCACAACCCAAGCAAACCAATTACCAACTGCTCTTGGGACTCTTTCATGTTTTATCTTACACCATTTAATGTTTTAGTAACCTTTCAGTTTAATAGCTTATTCACTTGTTTGCTTTTTAAACGCTTATTTCCAAAAGCAGTTGCATCAATTTTTATTTTTCTTAAAGTCTCATTTAGTTTGTAGTATTTTCTGTATTTTTTGTAGACTTTTCTAAATTTGTTTAGTATTTTTAATTAATTAATTAGTTTAAATTAGTTTTTAATTCGTAGAAAATAAAATAAAACTCAAAAAAATATTCCGCTTTTTCCTAAAATTATTTTTGGTCATATAGAACGTAGGAAAATTGGTTTTGCACCCGTAGGCCTTAAATTGCAAAAGTTTTACGCTTTATGGCTCTGTTGTTCCCTTTTAGCGCTTTTTGCATTTTAGCACCCTAGGATGTAGTTTAGCTTTGTTTTACTGTTTCTTAGACTTAGTAGTAGTTTATTTAGAGTTTACTTTGTTTTACGCAGTTTATTTTCATTCCCGTTCTTTAATTTGTAGAATAACGATATCAAATTCCAAATTTGTTAAACCAATTCAAGTCCTAATCACGAAACTCATCGACACCGTCAATTTCACACCTCGTTGGGACACGACCCGGGGAATTCACTTTCCCGGTATCACTTTTATCACACCCGTGAGGTTTGGCACGTTGACCTTTTTCCTAAAGGGTTAATTTGTCGAATTTCACGGTTAATTTGATATACGTTGATATTGTGTTTATTCACCACACTCACAACAATCGAATCAAATTCTCCTCATTAGGAGGAATAATGGTTCAAAATCAAGGTGTTGAGTCAACACTTTCTCTTGCTTCCTTTTCACCGTTTCCATCATATAATCCCATTTGGATTATAAGAAATCATCAAAGTCAAACACCCGACCATATGGAAGTTGACACTTCTTTACCACCACCATCATTCTTGGTTGAGTCATTCTCAAATGCACCTCCACCAATTCCTCCATCGTTTGAAGCTCCTCAAGCCGCTTCACCTAATCCTTCACATCAAGCCATGTCATTTCTTTCACCACCACTACCTAGCCATGACAAAGATTGCTATCATTGTCAACATGTTGAAAGTTTGATACATGAAGTACGAGAAGACCAATGTTTCATGTTATATCATCTCCTCGAACGTTTCGACGAGATTAAACTTAAACAAAACTTGAGCTAGAAGATTATAGTGGTGTCCTAGCATCAAGCGTTAGTTGGTCTAGAAATTCCTAGTCACGTATTGTCTATTTTCTTATTTTTAGAGTCATGTATATCATAACTCTTGTTTTATTAAATGAAATTACATGCTACTTGCTATATTTCTGAGTATATTATATAATCCATATCTCCTTTTGGTATTAACATTTCTTGTTATACCACTCTTTACTGATTTTATTCATCACTGAGACGGATCCTCGAATTACCTAGACGGATCCCTACTAGGAGGGAACCGTGGGATCCGTGAGACAGAAAGCTTTCTTTCTACTAACTTGAATCACATTTGCAGGAAATTGTGAATTATACTTGATTTCTAACCTTTGTTTTGTAGTTATTCAATTTACATATGACTTTGACATCCTAAAGCTAGGGGGAGTAGTTATTCAATTTACATATTACTTGCAATACTAGGTTTACATTTTGTGACATCCCTTTGCAAAAATTGCAATCATCAAGGGGGAGCACATTCGTCTCGTAGACGATATCTTTTGCAAACTTATTTGCAAACAAACTAGATTAGTATCATTTACTTGACGCCTTTACATACGGATGGACTCGTCAAGGGGGAGTAAAACACGAGATCCTTTCCCGTTATTTGCTCTCTATTTCTCTTTACTTTTTCTTTCACATGTTTTTCTTAAAAACAATGTGTTGCCTTCCTTCAAACACTTTTGTTTCGACAAAAAGGGGAGAAGAAAGTAAAAACTACAAATTCAAACTTTTACGAATTTTAGCTTTTCCTTAAAATAATTTTATGTTTTGTCATCAACAAAAATGGAGAGATTGTTAATACAAATAATCCGTAAAAACGTTTATTTATATTTTACGATCTTCTATTGTTTTGTCGATAACAAACGTAAAATCATATTAACGAAACAAACAAAATACGTAAATGGTTTGAACTAATAGTTTCTAACATATTCACATTTTCACATAAAACACTAAAACAAGTATAAGTGA
Organism: Chrysanthemum makinoi; assembly: GCA_910596185.1. Taxonomy (NCBI): domain Eukaryota; kingdom Viridiplantae; phylum Streptophyta; class Magnoliopsida; order Asterales; family Asteraceae; genus Chrysanthemum; species Chrysanthemum makinoi. The sequence goes on from OU343219.1 coordinate 111,298,373, forward strand.
TTTTATGATTTAGTAATACAGATGTACAACAACTAGTGTTTACATATTTGGATAAAATATACACATAACTAGTATGTAGTATATTGGGAAATATAAATGGGTAAAAACATGTAAATACTAAAATGGGTAAAAACATGTAAATACTAAAATGGGTAAAAACATGTAAATACTAAAATGGGTAATAACTAGCAAATGGTATTGACCCATAACCCATGGTTTTATATATACCACTTAACCAAGTTAATTATATCCTTAAGATACATTGTATCTAGAAAGAAAACCATGGATCAACCCATAACCCATTACCCATGACCCATAACCAAAAATACCCATGGGTAAAGAGGAGCGTTCCACGGATCCCTAGCTTTGTGCTAGCCGGATCCCAAGTGGAAGGGATCCGTGGGATCCGGGGAACAGTAGAGAATTTTCTCTATAAATAGTGAGCCATTTCTTCATTGTTCAACACACCTTTTCATCCTTTTCTAATACACCTTCCCCCCTGAGTTAAATCTCACTAACCTTAGATCCAAGAGATCTATGTTTGTAGTTTTGTTTTTGTGTGATCTTTTAGGTTCCTCTTAAAGGCAAGATCACCACCTTTGAAGTCGAGCAAGCTCAAGTCCATGAGTTGCCATGCTTCCTCATCATCAAAGCTACTGAAGTCTTCTTGTTGATGATCCCTTTCTTTCTTCAAAGAAGTATAGTGTTGAAGACATTAGTGAAAGATGTCTCAAGGGTCAAGACGAATATATTAGTGAAGGGTATCTATCGTCTATAGGTTAAAGCACTTGTGGTAGATGCTTAGAAGTCAAGACAAAGAAGCATTAGTGAAAGGTGCTTAGAAGTCAAGACAAAGAATCATTAGTGAAAGGTGCTTAGAAGTGAAGACACAAGACATTAGTGAAAGGTGTCTTGTAGATCTAGTCAAAGGCATTAGTGAAAGGTGCCTTAGATGTACAATCGATATGGTGTGTTTCGATGTACAAGATAGACTAGTATTAGATCCAAGGATATTGATATCCTTGATGATGTTGTAAAGGAGTAGATCTCCTTTGGGATTAGTCGTTGGTGTAGTGTGGTAGTAGTTCCTCCATTGCAATGGAACTAGGTACTTAGCCTAGTACCTTATAAAGGGTAGGTGACGTTGTGAAGGTGTAGTTCACCTTGGAGTGAAAGAACTAGGTGCTTAGCCTAGTACCTAATAAAGGGTAGGCGACGTTGTGATAGGATTAGTTCTCCTAAGGTGTGAAAGAACTCGGTGGTTAGCCTAGCACCGTATAAAGGGTAGGATACGTTGTGTTAGGTGTGGTTCGCCTTGGTGTGAAAGAACTCGGTATTTAGCTTTGTACCGGAAAAAGGTTCAGCGACGTTGTGAAGGCTTCTCCGCCATAAGGAGATTGGTGTAGTGATTACGAACTCTCAAGTAGGTGACTCGGGGAGTGGAGTAGGGCAAGGAAGGTGACCTTGTATCCGAACCACTATAAATACTTGCGTTGTGGTTTTGTGCTTCTTACTCTTATCTTTTCATTACTTACCTTTATATGTTTGTTTATCAACATCCAACACACACATCCAAATAGATTGACATAAGTCGATCTAAATAGATTAAAATGAAGTTTTAATTGGTAAAATTATTCAACCCCCCCTTCTAGTTTTCCACATATACAACTTACATTTATACAGTAATCTGAATGTTAGGGACCAACTGTGAATATGACTATGCAACTTGAGCAAATCTTCCTTGATACGCTATTTATTTTTGCGCGCGAACCATAAACCTACCTACCAAACCCATATACAAACCATAATAACACAAACCCTTATTCAGACCATCACCTGAAAATCAAAAACCAAATCAAAACCCTATTTCGAGAATTTAAAAAACCAACTCAAATTCTAACAATACCATGTCATTTGGACCTAATGTTATCACTAGTATGCCATATTATATTTGCAACATGCCAGATAACGTGATCACTAATATTATGAATCGTTTGCCAATAAAAGATGCGGTGAGGACCGATGGTTTAGCGAGAAACTAGAGGTTTATGTGGACTTTGCTCACCGATGTCATAGTTGATGAGGATTTCTTTTATTATTTAACAAATAAGTTTGATGAGAAGCATGTAAGTAGACTGTTAATTCAGCTTAGAGGTCACATAAGAAGGTTTGTCTTCTCCTTATAGCCCAAAACGTTGTATGAACAAGAAGGCTTGAATTATGAAGAAATTCAGGATTGGCTTTTGTTTTTGGATCGGGAAGGAATTGAGGAGCTTGTGGAAAACTAGGAGGGTGGGGGGTTGAATAGTTTTACCGATTAAAACTTTGTTTTAAAATATTTCGATCGACTTATGTCAATCTGTTTGGAAGTGTATGTTGGATATTGATAGATATATATGTAAAGATATAATTCAAAGGTAAAGAGTAAGAAACACAAAACCACGACACGAGTGTTTATAGTGGTTCGGCTACAAGGACGCCTACCTTGCCCTACTCCACTCCCCGAGTCACCTACTCAAGATTTCATTAGCACTACACGACACAACTCCTTGTGACGGAGAAGCCTTCACAACGTCGCCTACTTTTTTTCCGGTACAAGGCTAGACATCGGGTTCTTCCACAAGGTAGAACCACACCTATCACAACGTCGCCTACACTTTATCCGGTACAAGGCTAGATACCGAGTTCCATTATAAAGGAGGAACTACTACCCAACACTACACAATACCTATCCCAAAGGAGACCCAATCCTTGTTACAACATCATCAAGGATATCAATATCCTTGGACACAACCTATCTCTATTTGCACATCGATGCACCATATCGATTGTACACCATTTGGCATCTTTCACTAATGCCTTTGATATGATCTTTTGGCACCTTTCACTAATGCCTTTGACTTGACTCTTTTGGCATCCTTCACTAATGCCTTTGACACGGACGTTTGGCACCTTTCACTAATGCCTTCGACACAACACTTCTAGAGAGAAAGAAAGAACTATCAACAAGAGAACTTCTGTAGTCTTGATGATGACGAAGCATGGCAACTCATGAACTTGATCTTGCTTGACTTCAAGAGGCGGTGATCTCGCCTTTAAGAGGAACCTAGAAAATCACACAAAAACAAACACAAACTACATAGAAAGATCATTTGGATATGAGGTTAGAGAGTTTACAATACTAGGAGAAAGTATGTGTGGGAGTGGCAACATACAATGAAGAAATGGCTCACTATTTATAGACAAAAACATGCTACTGTTCCACGGATCCCTTGTTGGAGGGATCCGTCTAGTGTATTGAGAGGGATCCGTGAGACGCTCCTCTTTATCCATGGGTTTTGGGTCATGGGTCATGGGTTATGGGTCATGGGTCCTAGACTTTGAACCATGGGTATCCAAGTAGATACAATGTATCTAGAAGATGCAATGCATCTAGTCCATGGGTTATGGGTTAGCTCCATGGGTCATGGATAATACCCATTATGACTTATGCATGATGTCATGCAATGGGTTATGGGTTTTGGGTTTTACCCAACTACATCAATGTATTTAGTCAACGGGTTAAATACTTAAACTTCTACCCATTCTATTACCCATTAGAATACATACCAAGTATGTATATATCTACCCAATATGTAAACACTAGTTGTTATACATATGCATTATTATAACATGAAAAGCACTATTACTTGTTTAGTGATTTATATGAAAATGTAAGTGTGTTTGTAAACTATTGGCTCAAACTGATTACGTATTTTATTTGTTTCGTTAAAATGATTTTACGTTTGTTACCGAAAAAACATTAGAAGATCGTAAAATATAAATAAACGCTTTTACAGCTTATTTTATTAATAGAGCTTTCAATTAGAAACTGGTATGGTGAACCACTTACGTTGACAACCCAACTATACTCTCGTAAGGAGTTGAAACATCTGGAACTTCATTATTGTACTTTTCCTACTTTGGTATTTTTTTAGTAGTTTTCCAAATCTATTGAGCTTAGAATTGAGTTATGTCAATTTTCAAAGAGCTACATTTTGAGAGTTTATTGCTCGTTGTCCCTTACTTGAGTTTTTTATAATGAATCGTGCTACTGCAAACGAGATGAGACTATTGGATATTACAAAACTTAGGAATATGAAGAAGTTATATTTGTCATTCGGTGTTTGGAACCATGCCACGACAATCACAACTTCCAATATTTTTCACATGACAAGTCTTCCAAAACTTGAGACCCTTTCATTGGATTTGCAGGACTGCATGGTAAGAACAATTTGAGTTTTACACTTCAAATTACAGAATATTAAAGTAATCTCTAACACTTATGAAATGTAATCTTTAAAATTTATGAAAAGTCGACATTTTATATTTGTTGGCAGAAGGTAACTCCAGGATGAATGTCTCTGTGGTCTTTGTATCCCTCAAGACTCTTATGCTATCAGGAGTGGATTTTGGGAATAATGTGATGGTATTGATTCGTGCTGAACCGTCAAGTTTTATCACACAAGCTAACCACTTGTGAATGGTCAACCGTAATAAACTTCAAACAGCTCGTAAAACAATACAATTAAGATCCGAGAGTACAGTGTTACCAGTCGTTAAGTCCCACTGAGGATTAATGGTGTTTAACACTTTCAGATGTCGAATAATCACTAAGGATAGTGATCAGTAGGATTGTGAATGATACTTACACCTAAAGAGAAAGTTTGTAAATTACAGGGGCTTAAATGCAAATTAAAGAAAATAAAAATGATTAAATTATATTAAATAAACGCTATCACTATTTTAAAAATGATGTTTTTCTGATTTTATAAAACAAAATAACTTAAATAAACTATTTTAATTAAAGTGTAAACCTAAATTATCTAAAAACGTGACCTAGAATGAAAACGAAGCTTATATATAAAAATTACGCTGAAAGTGCAAGTAAAAACGTAAAATTTGTGAAATAAAAATCCTACAAGTGTAAAAACAATTTTCTTACTTACTATATGACAAAAGAAAATTTTAGAAAAAGATTTATATTTTTTTGACTTTTATATTTTTTATGATGAATTAAATACTATTTTAGACTAATTAAATGATTAAAAATACTAAAACTATTCGGAAAATTCTGAAACTTTTTTATAAAATACTTTATATCAATACAAGGCTAGGAAAAATACAAAACATGTAAAAGCTTGTTTTAATAAGCTATAAATAAGCTAAAACATTCGTATAAGCTAAAAGAAACAAAAAGGGGTTAAGTATTAAATAGTGCAAACCATAACCAGTCAAAGACCCAAGGGCAGATGGTAGTGTGTGTGCGTAGTGAGCTGGGTGGCCAGGGTTCGAATCCCAGCAATGGACTTTTTATTTTTATTTCTTTTTGGATTTTTCTTTTTGAAACTGATTAAGCTACTAAATATAAACAACTTTTAAAAAGACAAACTTTTTAGAACTTAAAAATAAGCTCAGAATAAGCTTATGAGCTCAACAGTGAGCTTATAAGCTTATTTTGGATTTTTCAAGCTCAAATAAGCTTACAAGATGGAACCAAAGGTGAAATAAGCTACCAACAAGCTAAAGCTACTAATATTAAGCTAAAAGACACAAATAATCACACTGAAAAGCTCTAATAAGCAAATAAGCACTTATGATAATCCTACTACCCAAACAGTCCTACAGTAACTTGTAGACAAGATTAAGCTAGGGGTAAAAGTTCCTAAGCTCAAAATAAGCACGAGTCAACAAGTTTGGGTTGGTGGGCTTTCCAAAAAACCAAAGTGTACAAGTTTTGACCAACTATTAAGCTCTGTGTGAGCTTGTGAAAGTAGCTTGTAAACACCGAGTTTGCGCTTTTACACGAAATGGGACAAACTAAAAGATTGATGCAGCCCTATTAAATAAGCTACAAAGTGAAATATTAAGCTTGGAACTATAAGATGGCTAGGTTAGCTTTCCAAAGAACCAAGATTCACAGACTAAGGCTAACTAATAAGCTTTTTATGAGCTTATGAAAATGGTTAGTTAAATGCAAGGGGCACTTTTCGAAAAGGTATCTAAAAAGAAGCTAGAAAATAAGCGCTAAATAAGCTAGGCGTAAATTATAAAAATACTATTAGAAAGATGAGCAACTAGATTTTGATATCCCAAAAGCTCAAATGTTGAAAACTAATATTAAGTGCTATATAAATTTATCTATTTTATTCAAAAACGACCAAACTAAAAATTTTGACTTTTAAGATTAACTAAAAGGTTGACTAATATGAACTTTAAATCAATACTACTCACTGATTATGTTATGTTAAGCTATAATAAGATAAAATTAAGCTAGGTTAACAAGTTTTAAACTACTATGATGAGTTTTACCTTTTAAATCTTAACAGTTATGAAATTAAATGAGATTAAGAGTGATTTGACTATTTAACAAATAAGGACTGGATTTTATGCTTGTCTTGAGTTCTTAGACACTAATGTAACATGAGACAAGCACAAACAACAACACAAACAAGCTATACCACAGTTAACATGGCAAATCCAAACAACCCTTAATGAGACTGATTTGGTGATTTTCAAAGGATTTCAAAGATTAAAACCATACAACTGATTCATGACCTTATATTATCATTAATTAAGACTAAAGAAACATTAAATAACAACAATAACAACATAAAACCAAGAAATTACACTTATGCTAATTTAACTGCTTAAAATAAGATTTTATTAACTACAAATTAAAAAGAACAAGTATTTGTTTTTAATGCTTAAATATACTTAACTATAACTAATGAACATAAAGACACAAAGATTTAAGCTTATGAACACTTAAACAGTGAAATGCCAAATTAGAGCAAAAGGCTTACAAATTGGTTTCCAAGCATAAAACTGAGAACCGAGGCACACAAACACACCCTATAGCTTCCCAAGAAGCACTAAACCAAAGGGCAATCTGATTCACCTGCTCCAACTTTGACCTTCATTTCCATGGATTTTTTATTTTTAACTAATTTATTTGTATTTTTGGTGATTTTTGCCTTTTTGTACTAGACTGATTTTAAAGGGTTTCTAATAGCTTACATAAGCGATATAGGAGCTTATATTGGCTTAAAAGTCCTTAACAACAACTACTTAACAACATTCAAACATTTTTGAGAATTTGAGCAAATAACATTTACATAAACTGAAAAGAGGATTTGATAGTGAAATTGATGTTCTCAAAAGATTTATTATACAATAAAAACTTGAAATACAGAGCTTAAAAGCTTAAACATACACTGGAATTTTTAATTTAACTAAAACGACAAAGATAAACTAAAATTACTCTAGATAGATATGTACATTGCATCTCCTCTCTTCTTTATAGCATTTTGAGACTCCCCACATGCTTCTGAACATTTCCCATCAACAATCTTGACCATTGGATGAGTCAAAACAATCTTAGCCTTTTAAATCCACTTTTGGCCAAAAGTGGTTTATGTAACTTGCGTAGAAATATTTCAATCAATGCACTTTGGAAGCTTGTACATGTTGAGGAGACACAAAGGAAAAGGTATTTAGCATAGTTGGTACATTTGTGAAGAAAAACAGGGGAAGGTATGGTTTAGGGGTTAAAGTGGTGGGGATGCATTAACTGCGGTTGTGGGCTAGTATACAGGTGGAAGGGGAGTGGGTGATGAGGTGGAGACAAGTGGTGGTGAGGTGGAGAGGTAACCACCTGGTTTTGGTTTAACAGGTGTGGTGAAGGAGAAGCACAGTGCTTCTGGTTTGGGCGGGATTTTGACCATTTGACCGAAGTTATTTAATACGTGGGGGGTTCAATTGGGGTTTTTGGATGGGTTCAAAACGTTATTTGACTGGCTCAAGGGTTCAAAGTCCAAGGTTCAAGGGTCAAGATTGGGTTGGGCTTGGGTTTGCATTTGGGCCAGCCGTGTATTGATTTGGGTTGTGTTTTTGGATTGGATTAATAACAAAGAAAGGGTCCGTTTGTTTAAGCTTATTAATCACAAGGACCATTATGTAAATTCGCAAATGAAAGGACTAAACCTGCAAATATTCCAAAGATATAATAAGGACCAATTCTGCCAAACTTTAATAGTACAAGGACCATTGTTGATTATTTTCCATTTTTATAAATCCAAGGACCATTTTTGACATTTTTCAAACTTTAGGGACCTTTTCTGCCATTTGACCAAAGATTCATTCAAGGACCATTTTTGACAACTTAGAATATTTCAGGGACCTTGAATGATAAAACTCCATATTTATAGATTTCAGGGACTAGATTTGACAAACTTTGAAAACTTGGGGGACTAAAACTGCCAATTATGCAAACTTGATATGTTTTCATCTGATTTTGATATTTTTGCATTTAAAACACATAAAACACTTATTTGTGATATTTTTATCATTTTGATGCATTTCGGAGTGTTTTCAGATGTTTTGGCATTCTAAAAGGTATAAAATGATGAGTATTTACACACTCATCAATCCCCATACTAAGATATTGCTAGTCCCTAGCAATGTTTTGAGAAAATTAATGGATTTCATCTCTTTACCAAAAGCCATTACTTCTGGAGTAGCCAATTGTTTAAGTTCAAGTAAGAACTTTGGTACAATGATAACCAAATGATTTTGAGCAAATCACCAACTTTCAACGGATTTGATTTGTCTTTACCGAAGCCGCTTTGCTTCGGACTAGCCAACTCTTTAGATAAATTATCAATATTATCTTTGGTGAGCTGATTACCAATTATGGTTTTCCAAATGCCTTTACCACAAGCCATAAACTTGCGGGCTAGCCAACTCTTCACTAATTAAAGATATGGTGAGTTGAACACCATACAATTTTGGGCAAATTGCAAGCCATAAACGGATTTGAGATATCTTTACCAAGAGCCGTTTGCTCCTGGATTAGCCAATCCTTTTGTTTATTAGACATGGTGGACTGATTACCATTTGCTGTGTTTAGTACATAGTACTTCCACTAAAAATTTTTTTTATTTGGCCATTTTGGGGGAAAAAGGGACTAAAAGGGTACATTTATGATCAAATTCGCCAGAATTTCCCCCCCACACTTAGAAATGAATATTGTACTCAATATTCAAAGTACCGGATGTTATGCCGAAACTTAGAACGTAAGAAGATAACATTACTAGCTAAGTGTGGAAACACAACAATTATTCTCTTTTTGAATATTTACAATTTTCATTCATTTTTTAGATCTATATACAACATGTGGGGCATCTCCCCCACACTAGGGTGGCAGAAAGTAGAAAGAAGTCAGAAATATGGGTGAAAACCCATATAGTGTGCTACTGTTTTTGATTCCCGAGTCGCTAGCTTGACTCGATCCCCGCATTTATTGGTTCATGGGGAAAGTTTGTAGATCCGGGACAATCACAGGTGGAATGTCCTCTCCAAAATAGTGCTTCAATCGATGACCATTCACTTTAAAATTTGGACCATCGGGTTGAGATAGCTCAATAGTACCATAAGGAAATACTTTAGTGATGGTGAATGGTCCAGACCAACGGGACTTGAGCTTTCCCGAGAATATCTTCAATCTTGAATTGAAAAGAAGGACTCGATCACCAACGTTGAAAACGCGGTTCTTGATTTTGGAGTCATGAATCTTCTTTGTCTTTTGTTTGTAGATCAAAGAGTTCTCGTATGCTTGATCACGGAGTTCATTTAATTCATTCATTTGAACTTTCCGTGATCACCGGTCTGAATATCGAAGTTGTCATGTTTCAAGGCCCAGTATGCTTTGTGCTCAAGCTCAATCGGCAGATGACATGCCTTCCCGTATACTAGCTTGTATGGAGTACACCCGATTGGTGTTTTATAAGCTGTACGGAAGGCCCAAAGTGCGTCATCTAGTTTATCCGACCAGGATGCACGGTTTTCGCCTACTGTCCTTTCAAGAATTCTTTTATTACCACGGTTGGAAACCTCCACTTGCCCACTTGTTTGGGGGTGGTACGCAGTAGAGAGACGGTGGGTTACACCATACTTTTGCATGACTCTATCAAATTGGTCATTGCAAAAATGTGTACCACGATCACTGATTATAGCTCATGGAGTTCCAAACCTAGCAAAAAGAGATTTTAAAAATTTCACAACAACTCGGGCATCGTTGGTAGGTAAAGCTTTCGCTTCAACCCATTTTGACAAATAGTCAACAACCACAAGTATGTATTTGTTTCCTCGAGATGATGGAAATGGCCCCATAAAGTCAATGCCCCGGATGTCAAAAATCTCACACACGTGAATGGCGTTTTGCGGCATTTCATTTCTTTGTGAGATATTTCCGTGACGCTGACAAGCGTCACAGGTTTTGACAAATTCGTGGGCATCCTTGTAAATTGTGGGCCAATAAAACCCGGTGTCAAACACCTTTTGGCGGTGTAGTTTGGACTATGATGGCCCCGGTGGGTCCAAAGATGGCAAGCTTTGAGCATGTCCATAGCTTCCTGTCCATAAACACACCGTCGGATGACTTGATCCGCACAAATTTTGAATAAGTAGGGTCGTCCCAAGTAATGTTTAACATATTTGAAGAATTTGTTCTTCTGTTGGGTCGACATCCCTTTCACTATGAAGTTACCCGCATGGTAATTTGCGAAGTCAGCAAACCATGGGGTAGTAGAATTTCCACGAAACCGCATTGAGTGTCACGAGAGGAAATGTTTCATTTATTTCCTTTTTCTCGAAAACATCTTGGTGAGGGTTTTCTAGACGTGACAGATGATCGAGCCGAGGTTCTCGGCTCCTTTTTATCACGTATAATGATGTCAAATTCTTGCAAGAGGAGAACCCAACGGAGCAATCTCGGCTTTGCATCTTGTTTTGCAAAGAGATATTTGAGAGCCGAGTGATCCGTATACACCACACATTTGGTCAAGATTAGGTATGGCCGAAACTTCTCAAATGCATACACCACGGCTAGTAGCTCTTTTTCTGTGGTGGTGTAATGAGTTTGAGCTTCAGTCATAGTTTTACTTGCGTAGTGGATAGGCTGAAAATGATTGGATCTACGTTGCCCTAGGACTGCACCGATAGCAAAATCACTTGCATCACACATGAGCTCAAAGGGTAAATCCCAGTCGGGAGCAACGAGAATGGGTGCTTCAGTAAGCTTTTTCTTTAATGTTTCAAAAGCTTTGATGCACTCGGGTGAGAAGATAAAAGGAGCATCTTTTTCAAGAAGATGGGTCATAGGCCGGGCGATCTTAGAAAAGTCTTGTATGAATCTCGATAAAACCGGCATGACCTAAAAAACTCCTAATACCTTTGACGGTAGTAGGATGAGGCAATTTAGCAATAACATTGACTTTTGCTCTATCTACCTCAATCCCGTTTTTGAAATCTTATGGCCAAGGACTATGCCTTCTTTGACCATAAAGTGCCTCTTCTCCCAATTTAGACAAAGATTGGTGTCTTCACACCGTTTAAGCATTTTTCTAAATGGGAGAGACATGTTTGAAACGAGTCCCCAATGACCGAGAAGTCATCCATAAACACCTCCATTGTTTCCCCGATCATGTCGTGGAAAATGGCCATCATACATCGTTGGAACGTGCCAGGAGCATTACATAGGCCAAAAGGCATACGTCTGTAGGCAAAAGTTCTGTATGGGCAGGTGAATGTGGTCTTCTCTTGATCCTGTGGATCAATGAGGATCTGAAAATAACCCGAGAAACCATCTAGGAAACAATAGTATTCGTTCCCTGCTAATCTCTCAAGCATTTGGTCCATGAAGGGTAGAGGAAAATGGTCTTTTCGGGTGGCGTCATTCAACTTACGATAGTCAATGCAAACACGCCATCCCGTTACCAATCGAGTTGGAATTAACTCATTATCTTCATTTGTGACAACAGTTATGCCACCCTTTTTAGGAACACAATGAATTGGGCTAACCCAAGGACTATCTAAGATCGGGTAAATTAATCCTGCATCAAGAAGTTTGAGAACCTCTTGTTTAATAACATCATGGATTTTTGGATTTACTCTTCTCTGATGTTGAACTGCTGGTTTGAAGTCATCCTCCATCAAGATTTTGTGAGTACAAAACTCAGGGTTGATACCCTTAATGTCGGAGAGTTTCCAAGCAATTGCTTGCTTGTGTGACTTCAAGACCTTTATGAGAGCAATATTTTCATCTTTACTCAAATCTCGAGCAATAATGACGGGTAATTTATCATCACCCTCAAGAAATGCATACTCGAGATGAGGTGGTAAGTCCTTAAGTTCGACTTCAGGAAATTCTTCAGCTTTTCTCAACCGACTTGACTTCCTTGTTATGAAGCTCGGCGGGAGAGTGATGATGGATCATCATTAAGCAACTTCTCAATGAGAAGTATGTCCCCCTCGATGTCGATGGGAGCGTGATCAATTTCCCATGGAACAGAATCACTAGACAAGTATGCTTCAATCTCTTCCAAGATGAAGTCACTTTCCTCAAACGGAGTGTGAGAAGGAGTAGAATTGGCAATGATGGGTTGAGATGAATGAGTGAGATTATCACTCGAAGAATTATGATCATAACCAAGAACTTCTTGAGAGTACTCTTCGGAAGCAACATCAATGATATCTATTCGGTTAACCGACTCAGAATCATAGTTTGCGGAGTACCTCAAAGTTTGATCAAGGTTAAAGGTGACAGCTTCATTACCCACACGTAATGTGATTTCTTGCTCAAATACATCAATGAGAGCACGACCCGTTCTCGAGAATCCTCTTCCAACAATGAGAGGAACCCGTGGATCGGCATCGAAATCAACAACTACAAAGTCACCTGGAAATGGAACTTTCCTACTTTCACAAATACGTCCTCGGCAATGCCAAGTGGACGGGATATTGTACGATCTGCAAGCTCGAGAGTCATGCATGTAGGAATAAGGTCCTAGAGAAAGTTTCTTCCATATTGAATGAGGCATCAGGTTAATGCTTGCACCAAGATCTGCTAAGGCAAAGCATTCAACCATTCCCGGAAATACACAAGGTAAGAGAAATTTTCAGGATCTCCAAGCTTCTAAGCTTCTTCAAGATACTGGCGTTCTCGTTCAGAGGATTTTTAGCCATTTCAAACAGCTTTTCCTTGTTGCTTAACATATGTTTGAGAGTTGATGCAAATTTGGGCATCAACATGATAGCATCCGCAAAGCTTATGTCAAAATGTAGTTCTTGGAAAATTTGAAAAAATTTGTCCATTTGATGACTGGCTTTTTCGCGGAGCTTTTGCTCATTCAAACGTGATGGGTAAGGAATAGAAGATTTGGATTTGGGGTTTTCAACGGAAGCTAATGGAGGTTCAAAAACAACTCCTGGATTGGATTTGGGTTTCTGGACAACTTGAGGTTGGACATCGTTGGTACCTCCGTTATTAGTAGGAAGTTCCTTGTCCTTTGTCGCCTCAGGTTCACTTTCCACTACCTTCGGGAGAGAAAAAGAAGAAGAGGTAGTAGGAATAGCGGGTCCATTGTATGAAACACCACTTCGGGTTGTGATCGCCTTTGCATCGCCCTCGGGTTAGCGATCGTGTTGCTCGGAAGTTTTCCTGAGCCCGAGGGTTGATCATTTAAAGACTTCTTAAGATCGGCAATCTGACTAACCAACAACCTGTTCATTTCATCTTGGGATTTCATGATATGTTTCAATAACTCATCAGATGATGGTCCAGTTGGAACAATGGCTTGAGTTTGATTAGGGAAATTCTGGCCTCTAATGTTCGGATTAGGGCCTTGATTTTGAAAATTTCCTTGATTAGGATTCACATTACCATGAAATTGATTCCCTCGATTGAAATTGTTTTGATTAAGATTTCCTTGATGTTGGAAACCTTGATTTGGTCCGGAATAGAAATTACCTTGGTTTTGATAACCTTGGTTCATTCTAGGTTGGTTCTGATTCGGTTTTGCATGTTAGATTACGCTAAAACCGGGTGGTCCCTGATAAGTGTTAGCACGGTAGTTTGGTTCATTTTGAGGACGGTATTGATTACCTCCCGGATGTGAAGTACCGGCTATAGCATTGGCTTCAAACGGACTACCATCGGTGGCGGTACAGTTGTAGTATGCATGAGGGCCACCACAAGTAACACAGACCTCAACTTTCTTCACTTCACCATGTGATGGTGTGCGTGTGAAAGTGACTTTCTTTGGTTAGCAAGAACCAAAGCCCGAACAATATCTGTGAGTTTGTCAATCTTAGCATCGGTGCTAGATGTACTCACGTGAGATGAAGTAGAAGGTCCAACATTAGACTGAGTCTGATATGTCTTTGTTCGGAAAGGGCGGACCTAGGACTTGTTTTCAATGATTTGCAAGGCTTCTTTTGTGGTCTTGCTCAAAAAATTACCTCCCGCGGAGGCATTTAAAGAGTCTTGGTTAGTTTGGTTTAGACCATTGTAGAAAGTATCCATTTGCATTAACTCGGTAAAACCATGATGCGGACATTTCCGGAGCAACTCTTTGTAACGATCCCATGCCTCCCCGAATGATTCATCAAATCTTTGAGAGAATTTCATTATCTCATTCTTAAGACTTGTAGTTCGGGATGGAGGATAGAATTCGTTAACAAACTTGGTGACTAAATCTTCCCATGTCTCAATGGAACGAGGGGGTTGTTTCTCAAGCCAATTCCGGGCTTGTCCCACTAGAGAAAATGGGAACAGAAGAAGCTTAATTGCTTCATGTGGGACATTCTTGTATTTGATGGTAGATGCAATCTTGTTGAACCATCGAATATGTGCATGAGGATCATCCCGCCCAAAACCATAAAATTGGCTTTGGGTTACAAGATTAAGCAACCCGGTTTTGAGCTCAAAGGTATCGGCCACGATGGCTGGGACAATAATGGCATCTCCATAACCCTCGATGGGTGCTTGGAGAAGCTCATTCATCGGTTTGTCTTCCGCCATTACGACAGGGGGTGGTGGTACTAGACGCGTTCAGCCACGGCGAAGGAGCGAACGTCCTCTACGCCTACGTGGAATATTTGCAAGCTCGAAAGTGGACTTGTAGAGTGGAAGAACGAGTCGCATGCACTAAGTTTAAAAATCAATTTTCAAAACAAATGCCAGGCAAAACGACAAGTGAACTTAAACCAATAATCACAAATGAAATGGCTTCTTTGAAAAAGGTACACCAAATCACAAGGACACAAAGGCAAGTTTTAAATCTTTTGTTCGGGAACTTATTAATGGTCACACCCCAGTTGGTAGGTGTACTGCCTTGATTTGCGGTGGTTGATTTTTATGTATTTATTAAGTACCACTGAAAAGACGTAGGTATGGATATGTGCTAAAGGTTTAAAACTTTTTGGACAATATTTTTGGTATCGTTTCATTTAACCAAATCGTATCTCTTTAAGAATCACCTTAAAGGAAACACAAGCTAGAAAACGTTACGATTGTTTTGTTGTTTTATATTTTTTTGGTGTTGTTAACACTTTAGGAAAAGTGTTAATGACTTTTGATATCTTAAAAACTGTTTACAAAATGTGGTATATGTGCAAGTACGGTCTAAAAGGTTTAAGACACGCTAAAGCCTCCCCGGCAGCGGCGCCAAAATTTGATTCGTGCTGAACCGTCAAGTTTTATCACACAAGCTAACCACTTGTGAATGGTCAACCATAATAAACTTCAAACAAAAACAATACAATTAAGATCCGAGAGTACAGTGTTACCTCAGGTCGTTAAGTCCCACGGAGGATTAATGGTGTTTAACACTTTCAGATGTCGAATAATCACTAAGGATAGTGATCAGTAAGGATTGTGAATGATAATTACACCTAAAGAGAAAGTTTGTAAATTACAGGGGCTTAAATGCAAATTAAAGAAAATAAAAATGATAAATTATATTAAATAAACGCTATCACTATTTTAAAAATGATGTTTTTCTGATTTTATAAAACAAAATAACTTAAATAAACTATTTTAATTAAAGTGTAAACCTAAATTATCTAAAAACGTGACCTAGAATGAAAACGTGCGTTATATATAAAAATTACGCGAGTGCGCAAGTAAAAACGTAAAATTTGTGAAATAAAAATCCTACGAGTGTAAAAACAATTTTCTTACTTACTATATGACAAAAGAAAATTTTAGAAAAAAGATTTATATTTTTTTGACTTTTATACTTTTTATTATGAATTAAATACTATTTTAGACTAATTAAATGATTAAATATACTAAAACTATTCGGAAAATTCTGAAACTTTTTTATAAAATACTTTATATCAATACAAGGCTAGGAAAAATACAAAACATGTAAAAGCTTGTTTTAATAAGCTATAAATAAGCTAAAACATTCGTATAAGCTAAAAGAAACAAAAAGGGGTTAAGTATTAAATAGTGCAAACCATAACCAGTCAAAGACCCAAGGGCAGATGGTAGTGTGTGTGTGGTGAGCTGGGTGGCCAGGGTTCGAATCCCAGCAATGGACTTTTTATTTTTATTTCTTTTTGGATTTTTCTTTTTGAAACTGATTAAGCTACTAAATATAAACAACTTTTAAAAAGACAAACTTTTTAGAACTTAAAAATAAGCTCGGAATAAGCTTATGAGCTCAACAGTGAGCTTATAAGCTTATTTTGGATTTTTCAAGCTCAAATAAGCTTACAAGATGGAACCAAAGGTGAAATAAGCTACCAACAAGCTAAAGCTACTAATATTAAGCTAAAAGACACAAATAATCACACTGAAAAGCTCTAATAAGAAAATAAGCACTTATGATAATCCTACTACCCAAACAGTCCTACACAGAACTTGTAGACAAGATTAAGCTAGGGGAAAAAGTTCCTAAGCTCAAAATAAGCACCGAGTCAACAAGTTTGGGTTGGTGGGCTTTCCAAAAAACCAAAGTGTACAAGTTTTGACCAACTATTAAGCTCTGTGTGAGCTTGTGAAAGTAGCTTGTAAACACTGAGTTTGCAGTTTTACACAGAAATGGGACAAACTAAAAGATTGATGCAGCCCTATTAAATAAGCTACAAAGTGAAATATTAAGCTTGGAACTATAAGATGGCTAGGTTAGCTTTCCAAAGAACCAAGATTCACAGACTAAGGTTAACTAATAAGCTTTTTATGAGCTTATGAAAATGGTTAGTTAAACTGTGCACAAGGCACTTTTCAGAAAAGGTATCTAAAAAGAAGCTAGAAAATAAGCTGCTAAATAAGCTAGGCAGAAATTATAAAAAATACTATTAGAAAGATGAGCAACTAGATTTTGATATCCCAAAAGCTCAAATGTTGAAAACTAATATTAAGTGCTATATAAATTTATCTATTTTATTCAAAAACGACCAAACTAAAAATTTTGACTTTTAAGATTAACTAAAAGGTTGACTAATATGAACTTTAAATCAATACTACTCACTGATTATGTTATGTTAAGCTATAATAAGATAAAATTAAGCTAGGTTAACAAGTTTTAAACTACTATGATGAGTTTTACCTTTTAAATCTTAACAGTTATGAAATTAAATGAGATTAAGAGTGATTTGACTATTTAACAAATAAGGACTGGATTTTATGCTTGTACTGAGTTCTTAGACACTAATGTAACATGAGACAAGCACAAACAACAACACAAACAAGCTATACCACAGTTAACATGGCAAATCCAAACAACCCTTAATGAGACTGATTTGGTGATTTTCAAAGGATTTCAAAGATTAAAACCATACAACTGATTCATGCACCTTATATTATCATTAATTAAGACTAAAGAAACATTAAATAACAACAATAACAACATAAAACCAAGAAATTACACTTATGCTAATTTAACTGCTTAAAATAAGATTTTTATTAACTACAAATTAAAAAGAACAAGTGACTGTTTTTAATGCTTAAATATACTTAACTATAACTAATGAACATAAAGACACAGAGATTTAAGCTTATGAACACTTAAACAGTGAAATGCCAAATTAGAGCAAAAGGCTTACAAATTGGTTTCCAAGCATAAAACTGAGAACTGAGGCACACAAACACAACCTATAGCTTCCCAAGAAGCTCTAAACCAAAGGGCAATCCTGTATTCACCCTGCTCCAGCTTTGACCTTCATTTCCATGGATTTTTTATTTTTAACTAATTTATTTGTATTTTTGGTGATTTTTGCTTTTTTGTACTAGACTGATTTTAAAGGGTTTCTAATAGCTTACATAAGCTATATAGGAGCTTATATTGGCTTAAAAGTCCTTAACAACAACTACCTAACAACATTCAAACATTTTTGAGAATTTGAGCAAATAACATTTACATAAACTGAAAAGAGGATTTGATACTGAAATTGATGTTCTCAAAAGATTTATTATACAATAAAAACTTGAAATACAGAGCTTAAAAGCTTAAACATACACTGGAATTTTTAATTTAATTAAAACGACATAAGCTAAACTAAAAATACACTAGATATTTTTTACACTGCATCTCCTCTCTTCTTTATAGCATTTTGAGACTCCCCATATGCTTCTGAACATTTCCCATCAAGAATTTTAACCATTTGATGAGTCAAAACAATCTTAGCCTTCAAATCCACTTTTGGCGCCAAAAGTGGTTTATGTAACTTGCAGCCAAAATATTTCAATCAATGCACTTTGGAAGCTTGTACATGTTGAGGAGACACAAAGGAAAAGGTATTTAGCCTAGTTGGTACATTTGTGAAGAAAAACAGGGGAAGGTATGGTTTAGGGGTTAAAGTGGTGGGATGCATTAACTGCGGTTGTGGGCTAGTATACAGGTGGAAGGGGAGTGGGTGATGAGGTGGAGACAAGTGGTGGTGAGGTGGAGAGGTAACCACCTGGTTTTGGTTTAACAGGTGTGGTGAAGGAGAAGCAGTGCTTCGGTTTGGGCGGGATTTTGACCATTTGACCGAAGTTATTTAATACGTGGGGGGTTCAATTGGGGTTTTTGGATGGGTTCAAAACGTTATTTGACTGGCTCAAGGGTTCAAAGTCCAAGGTTCAAGGGTCAAGATTGGGTTGGGCTTGGGTTTGCATTTGGGCCAGCCGTGTATTGATTTGGGTTGTGTTTTTGGATTGGATTAATAACAAAGAAAGGGTCCGTTTGTTTAAGCTTATTAATCACAAGGACCAATTATGTAAATTCTGCAAATGAAAGGACTAAACCTGCAAATATTCCAAAGATATAATAAGGACCAATTCTGCCAAACTTTAATAGTACAAGGACCATTGTTGATTATTTTCCATTTTTATAAATCCAAGGACCATTTTTGACATTTTTCAAAGTTTAGGGACCTTTTCTGCCATTTGACCAAAGATTCATTCAAGGACCATTTTTGACAACTTAGAATATTTCAGGGACCTTGAATGATAAAACTCCATATTTATAGATTCCAGGGACTAGATTTGACAAACTTTGAAAACTTGGGGGACTAAAACTGCCAATTATGCAAACTTGATATGTTTTTCATCTGATTTTGATATTTTTGCATTTAAAACACATAAAAAACTTATTTGTGATATTTTTATCATTTTGATGCATTTCTGAGTGTTTTCAGATGTTTTTGGCATTCTAAAAGGTATAAAAATGATGAGTATTTTGACACTCATCAGTATCATTCATCATTGAAATGATTCGTGGATCTCTAAATTTGTAAATGCTAGAAGCCAGAGTAAGTGGAATGCATATGTATCGAATAAATCATCTTAAATTGCCATGGTTGTGTATCTCAATACTATCTCATTTTCCAGGCTTCATACACGCTTAGTGTTCTACCTTTGGAAATTTATTCATTAGATTTAGACAGCAACACAACGAGGCCGGGGCAGCTTGAGAGTGTGGTGTTTTGATCTTTTCCTAGATTAGAGAATGAATTAACTATAATAAAGTTTATACTTGTGTGTTCCCCTTTGTTGAAGATAATTTATATCAGGGTCAGCGATTTGAGTGATGATGAGTCTGAAAATATCAAGATGAATTGGGAGTTGGCTAGGAATCTGTTGAAACTCCATCGAGCTTCCCTCACAGCCGGAGTGGACTTCTTTTAGTGGTTATAGTTTATGTATGGGTTGATACCCTTTGACAATTAATCTTGTATATTTTGCTATTTCTGTATATGGTTTGATTAAATTTAGCTTCTGCATATTTTGTTGGTTGTGCATACGTTGGTGATTCAAATGTCTAATTTAGGATATGTATATGTTGGTTGCCAAAATGTGGTAACTAGGAGTTTTGCCAACATTGGAAAAAGGCTGTGTTTCTTATGGATTTGCAAGTTTTATATTAGAAAGTCAAACTTACATATATCATTTCCATTTGATTATAAAAAGTAAAACTGCAATCCATGAGTAAAAAATTTTAGCATTTCCATTTGACTTTAGAAAGTAAAACTGCAATCCATGAGTAAAAAATTTAGCATTCTCATTTGACTCTAGAAAGTCAACCTGCAAATGGTAAATGCCATTTTTCATTTGCAGTTTGACTTTCTAAAGTCAAAATTGCAAATCCATAAGTCAAATTGTAGTCCATGAGCCAAATGGTAAATGCCATTTTCCATTTGCAGTTTGACTTTCTAAAGTCAAAATTGCAAATCCATGAGTTAAATTGTAGTCCGTGAGTCAAATGGTAAATTCCATTTTTCATTTGCAGTTTGACTTTATAAAGTCAAAATTCCAAATCCATGAGTCAAATGTGGTACAAAAAAATTAGACATATACATGAGTCAATACTCAACTAGAAAGGAATTAAACAATATTTATGAGGGGGCGTTTGGATATGATTTGCAAGTTTGACTTTAGGAAGTCAAACTGCAAATGGTTTTGTATATTTTAATCCTTAACTAAATAGTAAATATAAATTTGTCAAATTAAGGGAACAAATGTGAACAGTCAAGTTATTAATGACGGGGATTTTAATTATGACAACGACAACCTAGACAAATTTAGGGACCAAGTGTGAAAAAAAATTCATTACTAGACCCCTTGACCGTCTCTTCCCTAAGACGCTATTTACTTTTGCGCGCGAACCAATAAAACTCATCCATAACCTTTTCCTCACACATTTTCCAATGGAAGATTTCCCTATATTGAATGAACTAATGGAGGTCACTGGTTCATTCTTCTTATATGATCGTATGGGATTGTGGTTTAGGCAAGAGGCTGCAGAAGAAGGGTTTTTTTGCAAAGCTAATTCGTGACAACGTTGATCATCTCAAAAGGATGATCATCAAGCGTAGGGATCTGATTACAGAGAATGAAGCTTTGGGACCACGTGGTATGGCGCTTGAGAGTTTGGATGCGCTGAGAGCAACCCAGGCCAGGCACACCGACCTACTTACTCGATTGATAAAGATTTTTGGTGAAACTGATGATGGTATTCGTAAGCAGGAAGGTTATGTTGCGAAAATGGCTAAAAATAATTAGTGACTTTTGAGTATTTAATGGGGGTAGGTAAATGGGGTCTTTTGGTTGCATATTTTGGATTATTAGATTGTTAACAGGGGTATGTAAATGGATCTTTTGTTTGTTTGGTTGTTGATGATGGTTTGATCTAGTTCTTGTTGTTCTTATAATCTACTAAAATTATGATGAAATATAAATCTAAGTTTTAGCATTTAATCTCTTCTTGTATTGTGCTATTAAGTGTACTATTTCTATTAGCAAAAGCAAACACCCTTTTCTATCAGCAAAATCAAACACAGTGGTTATAATATTTTATGTGTTCAAAATACAAATGCTTTAGCATTAAATCTTATTGTATTGACAATGGTGTATTGTTTATGAAAAAAATAGTATGGTGTTAGTGTTGACAGTGGGACTGAACAACCCAAATGACACAAATAGTAACATCTTGATTTTTGACTTCACTAAGTCAAACAAATTTAGCAAATGGCACAAATTGTATCTTTCTTATTTTTGACTTCCCTAAGTCAAACAAATTTAGCAAATGCCATAAATTGTAACTTCTTGATTTCCGACTTCCCTAAGTCAAACCTATTTAGCAATGCACAACGAAACACTAGTAACAACCCAATTTTATATTCAGAGTATGCTATTATTAAAAGCAAGATTTTTTTTGATCGATTTCACTATGTTTACTTCCCTGAGTCAAACACTATCACTTAAAATATGTTCGACTTCCCTAAATCAAACATATTTACCAATGTACAACTAAACACTATCAGTTAAAATAACAACCTGAATTTTTATTGCTCGATTTCATGTTAACAACCATTACAAACTTCCTTATCATCTAAAAATACACTTAGCTAGACCCACAACTTTTTCTATCATCCTTTTCTTTTAGATATTTAAACACAACTTAAAGATTTTTAATCCTTGTTTCCAAATCATAAATCTTTGATAACTCGATGTCGGCAACTTTTTCCCTCTCCTTCTTAACACCAAAAAACTCTTCATTGGAGTAATATTCTTTCCTCAAACCTACTGTACAAAGCATTCCCCTTATCGTTTTGTGTCATTGTTAGTGATTTGGGTTGAATGTGTGTTGCGGGTAATAGCAGGGTAATGGGTTGGGTTACATTTAACTAAGGTATAGTATAAATGTGAGTTGTCTATTATACCCTCGTTAATATAACTCAAAACGGACGTTGACCGTGAGAAAACGGGCCAAAGGACCTCTTTGGCCTCAGAAACCCAAGGTTTGGACTCACGACGACGATTTTCTCAACTTTCGAACCCTGACGATGCTTTTTAGCAAATTTAAAGACTAACGGTGTATTTTTGTCTTAAAAAAATTAAATTGTAATTAGTACTTTCTACAGGCTATTTTATTTTTATTTAATTAAGGGTTTAGGCCGTACAATAGACGTGTACTTTCCGAAATGTACCGTTTTGGTACGTGAACTAAAATCCGTTCCATTTTTAGTTGTATACTTTCATGTTTTGTATAATTTTGCACGGAAAAACTTGTTTTACCGAAACTATGATCATCATAGCCACGTGTGCACGACACGTAGGATTTCCACTTACACAAACCAACTTAAATATCCCCAATTGATGTTCGTCTTCCCCAAAAAATAACCCAAGTATTCCCCAAAATTGACTTAACCCTAATTTCATCAAACAATTAATACATCCCAAATTCAATTAAGATTAATCAATGGCATCTTCATCATATTCTATTCATAGGCGTCCTCTTGCACCTATGTTTTGCGAATGTGATGAACCAGTCATTCAACAAACATCAAGAACCATTGATTATCCATTAAAACGTTTTCTTGGTTGTGTTAATTACTATAAGGGTGCAAAATGTAGGACTTTTTACTGGATTGATGAAGACTTACCAAGTGAGTACTACAAAAAGGAAGTTTTCAAACTGATTCAGAAAGATAAACAACAAGACAAAAGGGTGAATGGTTTGTATGAAAGGATAAGAGACATTGAAAGGGAGTTTGACTTGCAAAAGTCAACTATGGAGCAGCATGTGTTGGAGATGCAAAAAGAGTTGAAAGAAACCAAAGCAAAATTAGTGTTTTATAGGAAGATTGTTGGTTTCATGTGTATTATTGCTTGTTTTGTCATGTTTTTTAGAATGAATTAGGTGTTTTTCATGATACTTAAACAACTATTCTTCTGCAAGCACATCTTCAACATCCTAAGCTTTATCAGCACTTGATCCTGCACCATCTGCTCCAAATTTGTATGGCTTGGCCCTTTTTGCAATTCTTTCAGATTTACACCTTCTTTTCAAAGCTGCACTCTTGAGTACACCAGCATCAATTGCTTCATCAACCACTTGTGCAGCAGTCTTCCTTGTGTTACTCTGTTGGGTAGGAATGTCATTATCTTGTGATTCCTCAATAGGATCTTCTGTGACTGATTGTTTAACTTGATCCTGCACATGTGAAGACTTTAGCATGCAAATCCACAAATTATCATTAGCTTTACACATACCAAACACATTACCTCATTTGGGACTGCAACATTTGGGACTGCATCAGATGGGACTGCAATACTTGGACCATCACCACTTGCAGTTGCACTACTTGGACCAGCACCACTAGATCCTTCACCAGTATGGTCCATAACATCAGATGGGAAAATAAATGAAGAACCAACCTTCTTTCTACCTGGTTTTCTTTTTTCCTTGACTGGTTTAGGTTGTTGCTCTTTCTTACAAGTCTTCTTGTTATGACCCTTTTCCCAACAAACTGTACATGTCATCATTCTTCCACTCCTGCTAACTTCATTGACCCTCTCGGTGGCATGCTTAATTCTAAGTTTTTTAGGTCTGCTTGGAATTTTTCTAAGTACTGGAGGCAATGGAGGTTCATCTTTAGTGTATGGCCACATAGATGAACCACCTACAGGCCTAATGAAATAAATGTATGCATTGACCCACATCCTCTTAGAATACCATGCACTAACACCTAGCACTGGATCACTTTTAATGAAACCAAAAGCTGATACAGCATGGACACAAGGAACCCCACTCAAATCCCACCATTTACAGGTACATGTCCTATTCCCTAAGTTCACACTATAGGATTCATCTCCCTTCCTAACTTCATACATATTACCCCCACAAGCATAGGTTATCCAGAATCTTTGGGAGTTCTTCAATCGCTCTATTTCTTTCCTAATTGAAGGTGTTTTGCTGTCTACTACATTAGAGGCTAAGTTATTCATGCTACATAGCCTTTGCATTAAGTATACCTTTATCTCTTCTAACATGGTAATAATTGGCTTACCTCTAGCAATACCTATTGCATTGTGATAAGACTCATAGATGTCATTCTCATATGTTGCACAACCTCTATCCATCTTGAAAAATGCCCTGCACCATGTGTTTGGGTTCCTGTCAATGAGCCATTGTTTTGCTTCAGGATCAATGTTGCCTATGAGGTTCATCTTGCTGTAGAAGACATGTTATATTGTAGTAGAAGCTGCAGCCCAAAACAAACCCTTGTAATGTAGACCATTCCACTTCTTTTTGAAGTTGGCATAAATGTGCCTAGCACACTGCCTGTGCTCTGCATATTGTAGCATGGTTTTTACAGCTTCCATCAAACCCTGTAAAGTTAAACAGATCATGAGTTAAACAGATGCTAAGTGGAATACAGATCATAAGTTAAACAAATGCTAAGTGTAATGAATTATACCTTGTGACCATCAGATATGATAGTCATATAGGCACCCATGTTCATTTGTAAATCTTCACATAAACAAGCTAAAAACCATTCCCAATTATCATTGTTTTCAATGTTCACCACACCCCAAGCTATGGGAAACATTTGGTTGTTCCCATCTCTACCCATGACAGTCAATAGCTCACCCCTGCATGTTCCTCTCAAAAAGCATCCATCAAGCCCTACTACTTTTCTACAGCCTGCACTCCATCCTTCTTTCGTTGCCTTAAAACAGACATAAAATCTTTTGAAGTGTTTTATTATAGGGTCAAATTAAGTCAAGAGTCCACGTAGGATTTTAGCCGGTATTTTAAAATATTACCTGGTTGCCTGTAAAGTTCCGTGCAAAATGGAACAAAACATGAAAGTATACAACTAAAAATAGAACGGATTTTAGTTCACGTACCAAAACGGTACATTTTGGAAAGTACGCGTCTATTGTACGGCCTAAACCCTTTAATTAATTATTTCATCCATTATAAACAAACCTAACACCTGTTGAACCTCTATACCAAGTAATCTACAAGGGAAAGTTAACTTCCACAAGGTAGCAAACATATTGTGGCCCTCTTAACTTTAAAATTTATACTAAGGTGCACTTGGTTCAAACTAGGTAATGGGAAAGGGAAAGACAAAAGGAATACTAAGGAAAAGAAAAGGGTAAGAAAACCATCCCCCCAATTTATTGAGTAATGGCTCATTACCCACTATTGGGTAATGAGTCATTGCATTAAAGCCAACCAAACATCATTAATCATTATCTTTTTTATTACTTACCCCTCAATACCCTCAACCAAGCACACCCTAAATGTTTTTGAGAAAACAATCAACAATGAAAGATCTCGGCATCTCGCAATAAAAAATTAAAAAACGCATTCTGGGCTTAATCCAAAACCAGTAGTATTATACGCCCTAAATGTTTTGGGCCGAATCACATTATAAATGGACTACTTCACTCGAATCCTAATAAATTTACAAACCAATCAAAACTAAAAACAAAGCACCAAGATCAAGTTCCCAATTTATAAATCTATAGTATATATGCTGATATGCATATAGTTGTACTCATGAATGCACATAAAACTATCTACTGCCATCCTCCCTATGTATCAACTCCATCAAGAAATCATTCCAAGCATCAATAGGACCAGGCAAACACCAATGTACACAATCATTAGCCATGGTCACATTTTGTTGTGGCCAATGACCATATTTGCTAGGATGTCCATCTGGTCTCATTTGCATAATTTGTGTCATGTCCATAAAAGAGAATTTGATCCCTTTTTTTCGCCCTTCATGCTCCCCAATCTTGTACTCTTGCAATTGTGTTTTGTACATTTCAAAATTATAATCAGCCATCACACTTTCATTACTCTTAAAAGGCTTTGTTCTTATACAATCTCCACCTTTATCCCAATGTCCACCTTCAAAATGTGAAGGTACAAAAGATCTTAAGAAAATAGTACCTTTGAAATTCTTTAAGCTATTCATTGCTCTGAAAGCAGTTCGCCACGCTCTTCTGTAGCTGAAGCTGGAGGAGCGGTGGCGGATGTTGCTTTCTGAGCAGAATAGACAACCAATTACACGACGGTTTGAGTAGAACATTGTGGGTCGAAAAAACCATTGGCCAGATGAAATAATGACATAGTTGAAGTTTTCTATTTGTGATGTCCATGATTTATCGAATTCGTCAAGGTAGAGTCTAAATGGTTGGGTTATATCTTGTTGATCGGTTCTTTCTGTGTTCACTAAATAAGGTGACCAAAATATTGAAATGTTGAAGTTGTATTCTGGGTACTCGTATCGTCTGAAATTCTGGTCACTTGAGTTTGTAACATCATTTGGATATGCAACCTGAATTTTGATATAAACTACATGAATTAATAGAAATGCCAAAATATTTGTAAATGCAAGTATAATTTAGTTAGCACATATATATGATCCAAATATAATAAAATGATCAATGGGTATGATAATTAGTTGACGCACCCTGAGCTAAAATATCTCGTTAATTCAGAAACCGTTTTTGTCACTGCATACGTTCTTTGTAAAATGCCCATTGGATGTTTATCAACTATTTATAATCAAGTTACATTAGAAACAGAAGAGCGTAATATCTGGTCGGTAACAATACCATCAATTTATATGAATTAGTAGGACATTTACAGAAAAGTTCTCTTAAAAATGTCTTAATTTCCATAAGCACTCTATTTGATTTGTTGTATGGATAATAAGAATTAGTTAAACAACATTAACATATATTATAATACTTTAGAGCACAACTTTAGAGCACAACTAAGTACACATTTTTTTTGGGTTCAGTTACTTTAAAGAAGGAATTTTCATCGCGTCATTTACTCATTTAGTTTGGTGTAAGTTAATGCTTTATAACTTTCAGAAAGTTCACTTATATAAGAAGTAAGAATTGATCCTTTTTTAACCAATACATTAAGCCGAAAGTTTGTCATTTCCAATTTGTAATTATATTTGGATTAGCAATTGATGCATTCATACAAAGGAAGTGAGAAGACTAAGTGACTAACATACCCTTGATAGGAGGCAAAGAAGAGATTGCATATGATTTCTTGCAACGGAATCTCCAACAAATGCAAGAGACTTCCCCCTCATCATCTCAAGAAACAACATTGGATCAAATATTGGCAATTCACATTTATAAGGTTTCCATCTCCATTTCAAGAAATCGCGATCCATCCTCCCAAATTTCATACAATTTTGATGCTCTTGTATAGCCCAACACGTCTCATTTGTGTAATAAGGCCCCTCTGGATTCTCTACCCATTCACCCGAAAACAAATCACACGATTCATTACCACCACCACCACCTTTTCGCTTCAACACGGCCTCGTGCCACCTCTGATTCTTCCCTCTCTTCTTGGTTTCTTTATTCTCTACTGGTACAACCACCTTATGATCATTTTCCTCTTTTCGTGTAGGTACCACCTTTTGATCATCCTCCTCTTTTTGTGTCGGGGGTTGGAGGTGACTACGATAGAGCGGGTGAGGGTTGGGGAGAGTTGTGGTGGTTTGAAAATGTAAAGGATCATTTGAAGATGAAGGTATTGGATTGTTTGGTTTTACAAGAATCAAATGAATATAAGGGTAGTAAATATGGACAATGGTGACGATTAATATTATTACTACAAGATGTGCTACCTTTGATGAGGTCTTTCTTCTTGTTAAAAATATGGTTTTGCTTTCATTGATTGCATGAAACTTCATGAATGATTATGGGGTTACAAAGGATAAAGGGTTGAATAAGCTTGAGAAAAAAATGAATCTTAATTGGCTACGTATATTTCGGTTGGCTCATTAACAAAGTTGATGGCTATCTCTTGGTTTATATTTATAGTAAGCTAAATGGATTATCCATTTTACATTTATCTTAAGGCACAATATTATGTATTATATCATATAGAAAGTACCAACAAGTTTTTACAACAAAACTTGACGTCAAAAGATGAAACAAAATATATACGTTCCCAAGTCCCAACACTATATATACTGAGAGTCCGTCAAAATAATCGCATTGTCTCATTTGCTGAACCACTTAATACGTTCGTTAAACTAATATAAAAACCGAAAAAACATGTCATGTGTAGGTTGATTCAACATCTATTTCGAATGCAACTTAACTAACAAATATGTAATATCGGTGATATCCAAATCAACATAAATGATATAGTGAAAGCGATTATCAGTAACCTAAACTTATAAATTGTTCATATTCTGGTTGAAAAGCAATGTAGGACGAGAAATGTCACACCTTGTGTATAAATACTGTTTGACAAATTAAGTTGAAATAAGCGAAGAGCAAGACGGTCAGCCGGCCAAACATTGCCTTATTATTTTGTTCCATCAATAGCTCCATTGTATTTTTGAGTTGTACAGGACACGTACCAATACTTTTGACACAAATACAAAATTGAAATGGTTTAATAACAAAATGTAAATGGAATAAAATGCATATGGAATAAAATGACTAACATCTCACGCAAAGCTAACACACTCTTTTTGCTTCTAAAAGGAATCAAAATCACTCTTTTTTATCTTCCCACAAATTGTATAGTTAATATTTTGTAAGTTGGATTGTGATTATGATCGGGTTCGTAATTAATGGTTACAAACTTTTAATTGGAACAAATATAAGATTAACTAATACACTCAACTTTGATCAAATATATCCAAGATAAGCTTTCAGTGTGCAAATGACATATAACCGATGTGTCAAAAGTCTCTTCTTAATCAGTTAAAATCATATCTTCCATTTTTGGTTAATAATTACAAATAGAGTTGCAAATTATCTTCCATCCGTCTCAAAATATAAGTCCGTTTTAACTTTGAATCCAACTTTAACCTTAAATATTTTTGTTTGTATTATATAATTAGCCTATAAACCCGTGATAAATCACGGGTGACTTATAAAAAGTTTGAAAAAAAAAGTTCAAATACTTAAAATAACAAATATTAATTCTCAAACAAGAAGCATAACTTGCAGTCTAATTTGTATGGTATAGGTTGTTAGTTAAAAGATCAAACAACAATAACAACAATTAAAAACATTGAACAAAAATAAACCTTACACATAAAAAATCCGATAACGAAACAATGGTCTGATAAAAGGTTGCAATTACAATGTCTTTTTGTTTAAATCTTGAAAAGACGCGCTATTGTAAACAATTGCTCTAAAAATTTGCAAACAGAAAAAAATATACAATTAGAAGCTAACCCATTCAAAGACCCCGAGAAAGGGGTTGAACATATAAGGGTCAACAACAAGCGTGGATGGTGATCTTCCGAATTAAACTAAACCAACAAAACTATGTGAAGAAAAACTACAACACCTGCATGATATCATAAAGGTTGTAGTTTCAATTACAAAAAATGTCATGCTTGATGTGGTTTTGTAACCTACTAGGGCTAAACAACGCGATAGTAAATTGACCAAGAAAAGTACACATATATACTTTAGCATTTGTTAGCCCATAGTTTAGTGGCCCATTTTCGATATACCATTATCATTTGCAGGACCCATAATCACATAACTTGAAAGAAGAACATGATCTTTGACGCGAGTGAAATTTATTCATTGCATTGCATGTTAAACAACTGGAGAGACTCTTTGTCATCACCCATAGGAGTCAACACATGAGTTGCAGCGCGCAGATCTAAGCATCTATCAAGTATCTGTTAATATCAATAAATGTTATTTATATTTTACGGTCTCTTAAGGCTTTGATAATGGCAATTATAAATTTACACGACGTAAATGTTTGCGTAACCAATTTATTAGTTGTAAGTCTACACTCCGACGTATATCACTTCAAGTATGAATAATATGATTATAATTCACGTCGAATGATCAAAGAGCCCAAATAAACAGATATTTTTAAAACACACTTAAAATTATTTTAAACACATTTTAACTTAATATTTATACATAATACATTTTAATTAAATTACCTATACATTTTAGTTACACATTTAATTAAATAAAAACTAAAATAAAATAACTCTTTCTTCCCCAAGTAAATCTAGAAGGTCAGATTTTTTAATTAGTTTTTATACAATGTAATCTATAATTCATTAGGTAAAAGACTGCATAAAATACGCTCCGTGAATCCGTATTTAACACGGGCGGATCCGGAGAAAGGCGGTTTTGAGGCAGAAACCTTTAATATAAATCAAGGTTGTAAAAATCGCGAATCGGTAGTCGGGCGATCGACCCACTTGTAGCTTGTAATCGGTCTAGGCGGGATTAATCGATGGTTAATCGGATTAGCATTTTTGGCAGGTTTGTGTATTTTCGACGAGTTTTGGGTATTTCCGGCAAGATTTTCCTTTAAAAAAATATTTTTAATAGATATAAACCGCGACTATAAGTGATTAAAACTAGTTTAGAGCAAGTTTTGGATATTTCTAACAAGATTTGCAAGTTTCCGGAAAATTTGACCATCGGTAACAGTGGTTGAGCGCGGTTGACCAATTAGTTTGACCGGTTTACAAAAATCAAAAAGGTTGGTGGCCCAGTGTTAGGCGAGTTACTACTTAGCCACTACTTAGCGACTTGCATTTGTATAGCGACTTGGAACTTTAGCTTAATTGGGGTGTAGCTTTAATTAGGTGTTAGCTTAATTTGGTGCATTATCTTTTAGCGACTTGGGTGATTGTTTACGGTTTTCTCTTGATTTAGTAAAATCCGGTGAAAGAATCTATTTCCTGGTTTAATCATAGAGTTATAAAATCCCGTATAATCTGTTAACATGTCTACCAACGCTCCTACTATCATCTCCATTGTTGTCGAGGATGTTCAAGCAAATGGTTCAGATACTCGTCCCACCCATGCTTGATAAAACTGACTACGATTCTTGGGCTCAACGAATCAGATTGTACTGCCTTGGAAAGGAAAATGGTGTCAACATTCTCAAATCCATTGATGAAGGACCGTATCGAGTTGAGACAACTAGAGATGTACTTGATATTGCTGAAGATGGAACTCTGATTTACGGAATGGACAGACCAAAGATGTATGATGAGCTTGATGATAAGGAGAAAAAGAGATTCGATGCCGATATCGTGGCTTCTAACATTGTACTTCAAGGTCTTCCTAAAGACATCTACAAGCTGATCAATCACAACACCGAGGCAAAGGCAGAATGGGATAATGTCAAGATGCTTCTCTCGTTCGAATTAACTATGGAAGATAGAGAATCACAACTCTATGACAAATTTGAACACTTCAAGATGAAACCAGATGAGAGTGTCTATGAGTACTATGTGAGATTTCATAAGTTGGTGAATGACATGAGGAACATCAGAATGACTATGCCTAACATTCAATTGAACTCAAAGTTTGTGAACAACATGAATCCCGAATGGCACAAGTTTGTCACTTCTGTGAAGCTCACTAAAGGATTGAAGAATACAAACTATGAGCAACTCTATGCCTTCCTTCTTGAGAATGAGAGACATGCTATGTTTGAAAATTGGTTCTTAATCAATTCAAAACCAACCGTGGAGAGACAAGCTCGCCTAATGACTCAACCGCCTTCTATTCAAACATCGGAATCACAACCAAAGCCTCACAAGTCATACCCATGGGAAATGGTAATCACAAACTAATTCCCGATCCTATGTTCAAACAAGCCGATGCCGATGCACACGTGGTAATTTCATTAATCAACTAGCTCTTCAGATCAGTCAAAACATGAATTCTCTCCCACAAACCAATAACAACCTCAGAACAACATCTAACCCACACAATCAAGCTACTGTTAAAGATGGGAGGATCGTGGTGCAACCAGTTCAGAAAGACAAGATGATCGTGGAAGAGGTGGAGCCGGTAGAGGTTATGTTGTTAATCATAATCGAGGAAGGAATGGTAATCAAGGTCAAGCTAAGCTGATCAAATGTTATAATTGTGGTGGTGAAGGACACATTGCAAGGAACTGCACATCTCCAAAGCGCCCACAGAATCGCCGATTACTTCAGAGATAAGATGCTACTTGTTCAAGCTCAGGATAATGGTGCTACTTTGGATGAAGAGGAATTGTTGTTTCTTGCCGAGGGCAATGCCAAGACCTATGATGCAGATGTGGATGAGCGCCTATTCAGAGATAGGTCACAATCATCGAATGCCTTTCAAGTCAGCCGACAGTGATGCATACGACTCTGATGTGGATGATGGACCTACTGCACACACAATCTTTATGGCTAGCATTTCTCCAATGGTTTCTCCCAAGGTCTCCTCTTCAACACAAGTTGGCCCATCCAAAGACACACTCATCTCAGAGGTACTAAAACTATACGATGATGTTGATGTGCATAAGATGCATGACAAAGTACTATCAACTGAAACTTTTGTATCAAATAGTGAAAATATGGGTAATATCAATGTTGTCCCATATGATCAATATGTGAAACAAAGTGAAAGTGAAGTTGTACCAAGTGATGCATCTCCTTCAGTCAACAATGACTATATTTTTGATGAATACACCGCCTGTGCCCCGATGATTCTCGTAATATCCGAATTAAATGCCTATAAAGAACGTGTTGCTATTTATGAACAACGTGCTAAATTTGAGTTGACCACTCGTGAGCGGGAAATGGATGACCAAGTGCATAATTATTAGAAAAAGTTATTTTCGAGAAGAAGTATTAAAACAAGAGTTAAATTCCTTGCAAGAAAAACTTTCTAAAACGGCTAAGCAAAAACAAGAACTTCAAGAAAATGTGAAAATGCTTAAGCAAGAATTTAATGCAAAGGAATCAAAACTCTTGAATGATTTTTCTAATCTGAAAACTTTGAAAACAAACTTGAAAACAAGTTGTACATACAAGGGAACACCATTCAGACCGCTCACATGATCACTAAGCATAGGGTCCTAAGCGATAAGCATAGCATTCCCTTGTTGAGGAACCAAATCCAGAGGTCATTAAAAGGGCTAGAAATGCTCATAAGGTTCTTTATGATGGCAATGAAATCCTTAAACCTAGAGAGAAACCTAGTTGCGTTGAGTGCACTGAGGAAGATAAGAAATCAGATGAAGTCACTAGGGAAAAGATGAACAAGAAATTAGATGATCCTAAATGTAAAGAGAAGAAAATAAAGATCACACCCCATGATTACAAGAAGGAAAACTGGATTTCCTTGAACATGTTTAAACCTCGCACATTGTTGACTCAACAAGTTTTCTCGAAAATGGATTTAGATAAGCGAAAGTCAAAATATTGTTGAAACAAACCCTCCTCTTTAGAAAATGCCTAGAGCGACTGTGTATCCTCCTAATACACCAATGCATCTTGTTCCTAGAACAATTGCCACTAAAAGCAAGACCTTAATTAGCCAATATGTTATACTTCAACTATTTGTTGATTTTGAGAAAACTTGCAAGAAAAGGATCACACCCATTGGTATTACGGAAGGAGAAAGAGGTTTTGAGCAAATGAAAGAATGTTATTTAACTGAGGTCATGCCTTTCTTTAAACTTCTAAAAGATCACTTTGAGAGTCTTAAAAGGGGATAGAAACTGATATTAAGGGAATGGAAAAGGAATTTGATGCAATGATAGTTGAAGTTAGTGACTATGAGCGAGCACTAAAATATAATGAGATTGAGAGGAAGAACTTGCATACACTAAATGAGAACCTGATTCCTGAATGTATTACTCAGGATGTGTTTTTCACTGCTACAAATTGTTCCATTAATGCTTCCAAATTTCATGAATTATCATTGTAATCAAAGTCTCCCATGATCGTGTCATTGAGCTTGCAAAAACTAATTCTGAACTAAACGAGAAAATTGAATTGGATGATCACGACAATTTGGTTAAACATTTTTCTAAACTGGAAGTTGAGCATTTTAATTTACAACTAAAATATCAACATCTTAAAGAAAATGTCAAAACTTCAAATATCAAGACATCCTCGGATGCTCCAGAGTTTGATGCGCTTTTCAAATTAACAAACGTGATGAACAGATTCAAGCTCAGGGCAACACGATCAGAAAGTTGAAAGCCCAAATCTCTCAATTAAAGGGTCAAACGAACAATATGACAGCTCCCAAATGCCTCCTCCTTTAGATTCTCAGAATTCTCAAACTTTTCATCTTCAAAACTTAGTTGATGCCTTACAAAAGGAAAACAAGAGTTTTCTAGAAGAAAATGAAAAGTTAAACGACATTTTAAAGAGTTATATGATTCAATAAAAGTCACCCGTGACCAAAACAACGAAAAATAACGTCTTTACAAAAGGAAATTGAGAATCTGAGAAGTCAGGGAAATGGGAAACCGCCACTTGTTTTCAATAAGAATGTTGTCTCAAAGTCACCCTTAGACTGCAAATACATGCGGATGCTTAAATATATTCCTCTGCATCTTAGGAATAATGAACATGCTTTTCATGAATACTGTGCTCACCTTAAGGATAGTCTAGAATGTCTCCGTGAGATTGTCGAAGAGGATTTCATTAACAAACCTCTTGATAGTGAAATTAGGTTTGCTTGCCTCCGGGCCAAACGATCTCAAGAGTTGCTAGAATGTGTAATTGCAACATGTCCCAAATCCTTAACCTTAGGTGCAAAAGGCAAAGCTGTGATGCCTTGTTCTATGCCTAGTGCCAAGCAGAAATCCGTTCTATGCCCAGTCTTAAGAAAGGAAACACTAATGTGCCTTCAAGTAGTTCAGATTCCGGATATGTTAGTACTAAGAAAGTGAACTTAGTGTGCCTACAAAAGCTCAAATCACAATATTAAGAAAGTATACACTAATGTGCCTTCTAGTACTTCAGATCCTTGCACATCAAGTTCGTGGAATGCAAAATTAGATCAACCAACTAATGTTTCCATTCCCTACAGAGTAATCAATGACAGTAAAGCAAGCAGGTCAAAGTCTCAAGACAATACAAGGAATGATAGGACCTTGCAAGCTAAGAATGTGCATTGGAAGAGAGTAGAAGACCAATCTAGGAACTTTAAGCTTGAGTTGAATAAAACGAATCGTGTTGATTCTAGTATTAGCCTTAGGCGTCAGTAATTAATTCAATTCGATACTATTTGCAAACCTTGTAATGATGTTCCGCTTGAATTCTCGTTGCTAATCATGAATGTGGTGTGAATGCTTTGTCTAATGCTGTCAAATGCCCATTTAAATTGTTAATGCTAATAATCGTGCAAATAAGGCAAAAAGGCAAAAACGAAAGATTGTTAGAAAACGGTGGAAACCCACAGGAAGAACTTTTATAAAGATAGGTTATTATTGGATACCTTTTGGCCATAAGAATAATCAGCTTGCTCTCAAACTACTTAGATTATGCCCACTAGAAAATGGATGCCTACTGGTAGAACTATTCCCTTAAGAAGTGAACATACTTTGAATAGGTCAAATACGCACACCAAAGATTGCATCTATTCCCAATAATTCCATTGCTTCTACTTCCGATATGGATGTTTCTATTTCTGATGTGGGTGTTCCAATTACTGTTACTAACCAAGTGGAACCCATTCTTGCATGGGGATCCCAATTATCCAGCTATCCATTCTTGTCTGTTCAACCGCAGATCGTTCAAATCGCTCGTGGTACCGGACTCAGTCCGCTCCAAGCATATGACCGAGACCGGTCGCGCTCATGAACTTCGTGAGCAAATTCATCGGACAGTTAGATTCGGTAATGATCATTTCGGTGCAATTATGGGTTATGGTGATTATGTTGTTGGTGATAGTGTTATCTCTAGAGTATACTATGTGGAAGGTCTTGGTCATAATCGCTCTCGGTCAATTCGTGACTCGATCTAGAAGTAGCCTTCAGAAAACATACTTGTTTTGTTAGAGAACTTGATGGTAAGGAACTTTTAAGAGGAACTCGTGGTTCAAATCTTTACACCATCTCTATAGAAGATATGATGAAGTCTTCTCCAATTTGCTTGTTGTCAAAGGCTTCAAAACCAAAGTCATGGTTATGGCATCGTCGTCTCAATCACTTGAACTTCGGCACCATCAATGATCTCTCAAGAAAGGACTTAGTTGTAGGTTTACCTCGACTAAAGTATGAAAAGGATCATCTTTGTTCAAGATGTCAATTGGGAAAAAGCAAGAAGTATGCCCATAAACCCAAACCTACTAACTCGTCACAGAAGTTCTTCATACAATTCATATGGATTTATGTGGACCAATGAGAGTGAGAATATCTTTGGGAAAAAATATGTGTTAGTTATAGTTGATGATTACTCTAGATTCACCTGGGTCAAGTTCTTAAGGACAAAGGATGAAACTCGATATCATCATCAAACTCATCAAACAGTGCAGTTCGACTTAACAAAACCGTCAATTATCCGGACGGACAATGGAACCGAAGTTTGTTAACAAACAACTTAGTGAATTTTATGAAATCATTGGAATCACCATCAAAGAAGTGTTCCACGAACTCCTCAACAGAACGGTGTAGTTGAAAGTCGAAATCGAACTCTTGTAGAAGCCGCTAGAACAATGCTGATTTACTCAAAGTTCCAATGTTTCTCTGGGCTGAAGCTATTGCCACTGCATGCTACACACAAAATCGTTCCGATTCACACTCGCTCATGGAAAGACACCTTATGAACTTGTCCACAACAGAAAACCTAATCTCTCTTTCCTTCGTGTGTTTGGAGCATTGTGCTATCCAACTAATGAGGGTCAAGACTTAGGCAAACTTAGAGCTAAAGCGGACATTGGAGTATTTGTAGGGTATGCACCAAACAAAAAGGGATACCGAATCTACAACAAAAGAACCCAAAACATCATGGAAACAATTCACGTTACGCTTGATGAGTCGACGGTCAAACGGCTCTGAACAATTCAGTTCGACCCGAGACTTCAAATCAGTCCACTTGGTTCATCCCTTGTTCCAAACTCTTCTCAAGAAACTCCATATGTACCTCCATCCGAAGATGATTTAAAGAAATTGTTTGATCCTATGTTTGATGAACTTTATGATCCAAGTACTAATGAGGTGTTGATCCCTACAAAGAGGTCGCTCATATTCCAGTGAATGAAGTCAATCCCTCGCCTCAATATCTTTAAGTCAAGAGTGCCTTCTGCGATCCTTCCGCCTCATCAACAAATCATCATTCTTCAAATGTACATCATGGAAATGTTTCAGGCATCAATGATGAAGTTAATCCCTTTGCTAACTCAAGATGCTCCATTTGAAAACATATTTGCTCTCGAATCTTCATCGAACCATCTTCTTGAGACATCGACTCGCTACTTCAGTCCCTCAACAACTACCACATGAACACCTCGGAAAATGGACTCACGATCATCCATTAGACAACATCATTGGAAATCCCTCTCGTCCGGTATCCACACGGAAACAACTTGCAACCGATGCCTTATGGTGCTTCTTCAACTCCGTACTCTCTAAGATCGAACCAAAAGATGTTAAAACCGCCATGAATGAAGATAGTTGGTTCAATGCTATGCAAGATGAAATTCATGAGTTTGATCGACTAGATGTATGGGAATTAGTACCGCTCCAGATTGTGCTATGATTATTGCTCTAAAATGGATCTTCAAAGTGAAACTTGATGAGCATGGTGATGTGTTGAAGAACAAGGCTCGATTAGTTGCTAAAGGATACCGTCAAGAGGAGGGTATAGACTTTGAAGAATCTTTTGCTCCTATGGCTCGAATCGAAGCAATTAGAATCTTTTTGGCTAATGCTGCAAGTAAGAACATGGTAGTCTATCAAATGGATGTAAAGACGGCATTCCTGAACGGAGATCTTAAAGAAGTCGCTACGTCGCCAACCTGAAGGATTAGTAAATCAAGAGCATCCTACTCACGTTTATCGTTTGAAGAAGGCCCTTTATGGTTTAAAGCAAGCTCCAAGGGCATGGTATGATACGTTGTCAAAGTTTCTTCTATCAACCGGATTTAGCAAAGGAGCGGTTGATCCAACATTGTTCACCAGAAGTCGTGCAAACATTTAACTCATGTTCAAATTTATGTTGATGATATTATTTTTGCCTCGACCGACCCAATGGAATGTGATCGTTTTTCTAATGAAATGAGTTCAAAATTTCAAATGTCAATGATGGGACAAATGTCATTTTTCTTGGGATTACAAATTTCACAAAGTCCCGGAGGCATTTTCATAAATCAATCTAAATATGCAACTGAGATCTTAAAGAAATTTGGATTTGATTCAAGTGACCTGTTGACACTCCCATGATTGATCGAACCAAACTAGATGAGGACCACTCGGGGATCATGATTGACCAAACAAAATATCGTAGTATGATTGGATCCCTGATGTACCTCACGGCTAGTAGACCGGACATCTTGTTATTTGTTTGCATGTGTGCTAGATACCGTGCTAAGCCTACTAAAATGCATCTTGAAGCGGTTAAACGGGTCTTTCGGTATCTCCAAGGAACCATCAATATGGGACTTGGTACAAGGGACACCGGTATGTCACTAACGACCTATGCAGATGCCGATCATGCAGGATGTCAAGATACTCGTCGGCACGGAGGTGCTCGCTTTTGGGTGATAAGCTTGTGAGATGGTCTTCAAAGAAGCAAATGAGTACTTCTATTTCCTCTACAGAGGTTGAATACATAGCCATGTCATCTTGTTGTGCTCAAGTCTTATGGATGAGATCTCAATTATCGGACTATGGCTTTGAATTCAACAAAATCCCTCTCATCTTGTGATAATAAAAGTGATATTGCTCTCTCATGCAACAACGTTCAACACTCAAGAGCAAAGCATATCGACATTCGACATCATTTCATCGGGAACAAGTGGAAAAGGTGTGGTGGAACTCTATTTTGTGAGATCTCAATATCGCTTAGCGGACATCTTCACCAAAGCTCTTCCAAGAGAACGATTTGAGTTTATTCTTCCTCGACTTGGCTTGAAAAGCTTTCAACCGTAAACACTCAAACGCCTTCAGGAGGAAGACGAGGAGTAAAGGTCTATCTTCATCTATCTCTTGTATATATCTATTCAAAAATCAAAATACAAAATTATAAAACCTTCAAAATCCATAAAAATCAGAAAAATTCGAAAAATCTTCAAAAATATTGTCATTTTGTCATGCGTTTTCTCGGTTCGATAATATCTACGGTCTTTGTGTTGTCATTCAAAGAATGACACGGGACTTTAGATGTTGTTCAATTCAAAAAAAAAAAAAAAAAAAAATCAAAAATTATGTTTGAGAGAAAGAGAAACAATGGTTTATTGTCATTTCGTGCAAGAACCCGCTTTTCAAAGAAAGAACAGAGCCATACTTTATCATGTTTTCAAAATTCCATGCTCGGATTCTTTAAACATTTATCTCGCTGAAAACTAACGCTTTGAAAAATAACTCGGTCTCTATTTTTGATAATCATCTGACTTATTTGTCAAAATATCAATCTCTCAATCAACAACCTATGTCATTGATTGAGGGGAGAATGATTTCAATTAAATTAAAAGGTTATTTGGCATTCAATTGTTTTCAAAAGATATTCATGCATGTTTTATCAATGGAGTTTAAAGTCTTAAAATCCGATCATTATCAGCTAAAACGCTTTCATAATCAAGTCACAATTCTCCTTAAAAGCTTTCAAAATCAATTTAAATCTATAAGAGATCACAAATCTCAAATGATTTGATAATTGTGATCGGGGAGAATGTGTGATTTAAATTGGATTTAAACCGATAATTCGGTAAATGGTTTTATAAGGATGTACAAGCTCTCCTTCCCACATGTGACAAACGATTTCAAATTTTCCATGCACATGTTGAGGGGAGCATCTATCTTAAACCTATGATTTGAAACGTGATAACTTATCTCAAGGTGCAGTTTCCCTCTAGTATGTGCAAAACTCTTTTCAAATCTCGAGGCACATATTGAGGGGAGCAAAATCATGAAAACCTCATCCTTCCCCAAAATGCTTTATCTACTTGATTCGATTAGGGAAGTGATGTTGATATTTTTAGAAAATGGTAATCAAAGAAGTTAATTCTTTCTCTTGCCTCCGTGTGGAAAACTATTTCAAATACTTGATTCACATGTTGAGGGGGGGTTCTTCTTCTAAAAATATCAAAAACAATTCAGGTACAAAATGCTTTGATAAAATATCATAAGTATCTGGATTGATTTTCAAATGGTTTTCAATTGGTTCCTATGGCTGACGAACAATACCAAAAAAGACCGACCAACTTTACATTATGTATGGTGATATAAGGACGATAAGGTTAGGTATGTGTTCCCATGATCCGCCAGAACCGGAGGGATCTACCCAAGGACTATCCACTAGTTAGTGTAGAGTTCTTAGGTATGATGATAAAAGGAGAAAAATGAGATATGGGAAGAGTGCGGACTGAGATAGAGCTAGTACTGGAATAAACCCAACAAGGTTCTAGCTATGAAGTCTCGGTAAGCACTGAAGGGGTTGAAGAATTAAAAAGAATTGAATGAGAAAAGGGTGAAAACAAATAGCCCTCCATTTATTCAACCTTAGGCGTAAACCGGGTTCAATTCATTTACTACTGATGGTAACATCGGTATTGAAGACAAGACGTCATGGACCCAAAGGACGCCTGCACTTCAACTTTACAAACACTCAAGTTCCTCTTAAAAGGACTTGTTTCATTCTCACGGGGAACCGACATTATCTATCAACTTTCTTTTAGAGATTGTTGATATTGAAGAAGGAGACCCTCTCCCTAGTCTCCGATATAGGATCCAAATATGCACAAATTGAGTCTAGTGCCACGAGATCATCAATAAATCTCATTAGGACACTTTCAATGAAGACTCTCTGTTTCACACAATGTGGAAAGAGAGATTATATCTTGAGTCCTACGCATTATCCTTGTGGTATTGCGTAACATCCGAAAGTGATATGCAAACATACTCACAATGAAGATGGAAAGCCTTCTGAATCCAACATCTAACAAGCTCCTGGTAGGTGGCATGTGAGATCTATTATACAGATCAACCATGTGACAACCGAACAGAAACAATGGGGCGATTCAATCTTTTGAATCAATCCCGTTCAAGTTATGGATTGACGAATACCTTTGAAAAACCAGTCTTTGTGCTTTAAAACTCTTTTCATTAGCACGTCGACCGTGTACTAATTTTTCAAATCAAAAGGTGTTTTATGATTGATAATTGATTTTCATTAAAACCTTCGTTATATTGCAAAAACAATTTCTATTGAGCAATACACAATTGTTTTTCAAATCTCTTTTCATCAATCAGTGGACGTAAATTCGCTGGTTCACTCACTCCGTGTTGTCTTCTTTGAGACGTTCCGGTTTGAGAACAGCTAGAGCAGCGAAACCCTCAAGGAAATTCTTCGAATTATACCTGATCACAAAGTGCGATTTGTACTGATCAACGGGAACCGTGGTCGTGTACCTCAATTCATCGAAAGTGATCAAAGACACTTTCGCACTTTATTGCTAACTGCCTTATGCGGTACACCCCGACGCTTGCGGT
This sequence comes from Chrysanthemum makinoi, assembly GCA_910596185.1. NCBI lineage: Eukaryota > Viridiplantae > Streptophyta > Magnoliopsida > Asterales > Asteraceae > Chrysanthemum > Chrysanthemum makinoi. The sequence goes on from OU343219.1 coordinate 111,340,465, forward strand.
GATCGTAATGAAGCGGTCAATTCATAGCCGCATGCTCACACAACACATTCATATCAAAAGATATCATGATTGGTGCATCAATGACTCGGATATTCTAACTCCATGCTTCGCCGCCAATATCATGAATCAACTAAAGCTTCCGCTACTCTGATGAGAAGATATCATGATCAGAATGTGAGCATGTCGGTCCGAAAGTCACATCATCACATAATACCAACACCACAATGGATGTATCGAGATTTTCTATTAGCCGATGATCTCAAAAGTCGGCTCAACATTATTATCACGTGGATCAGGAAAAGACCTCCACTTGGATTAACCAAACATGCAATGAGTGGAATCAATGACTACGAAGCTTCGGAGCAAAGTACTACATCAAGAATGCAAGATCAATTGTTAATGTAATATCCGATTGTATTCAATGTCATTTTAATATATGCTTGAGGTGACCTCCCTTAGGGGGAGATTGTTAGGAATTAGAAATTCCCGATATTAAAGAGTCGGTCACCTCAAGTATATGTAATCGTTAGAATGCTCGTAGTCATAGTTATATTTAGTTAAGTAGTATTTTGTTAAGTAACACCGTGGAGGACGGACGGGTCTTTACCCACTGTATGCCTGATCCACAGCCCGTTGTGTGGCGTTTATGTAAGACTATAAATACTCTCTACCTCCCAAGGTAGAGAGTTGGAGCTCATAATAATATCTTTCACTTTCTCTCACTAAGTTCCCTAAACCTCTAACTTTCTCTCTCTAGAATTCCACTTATACGCCCACTTGTGTTAATGGTTTGATGTGTTTGTGAAATCCAATATCCAACACCCAGTAATGCCTAGGCGACCATTAATCAGCCTTGTAGACCTTTTTTTGCAACACTGCTATAAATACATACCCACTCTATCATTTTCATCTAACGAATCTCAGCCATTCTAAGCTCACTACTATCAATTCTCTCATCTTCTAACATCATAATAACACTCTTTGATCATTCTACTTGACCTATAACACATTCAAAGTGATCCAACGATTTTCACTTTGATTTCAAGTGAAGAACACAAGAAGTTTTTCAAGCTTTCAAGTGTTGTAGTTAGTAGTGTGTCATCATATACTTAGTTGTGTAACTTTGTTTATCATTTGTGTGTCATTATATTTCACCATCATCTACCAACTTGGGTACTCATCATCATACATCATCCTAGAGTGTTCGGTTAGTATTTCAGGCCTTAAAATACATTGAGTGATAAGGTTGGTCTTGCCTTGGAAAAGACTTGATATCTAGCTTAGTATCGGTAAAGAAGTGAAGCGACGTTGTAAGTTTTTCTCCGCCAAAAGGAAGATTGTTGATATAGTGCTTGTGAACTCTTGAGTTGCGTACTCTGCGAGTGGAGTAGGGCTAGGAAGATAGCTTCGTGCTGAACCACTATAAATCACCGTGTCTATTGTTTATATAAATTGTGCGTCGTGTTGATTTCACATTAAGCAACCGAATCTAAGTTTTCTTAAAAAGACATAAAAACGGTAAAAACTATTAAAACCCCTTCTAGTTTTCCATAATTGGCATCAGATCTAGGTTAACCAACATTTTTAAAAATTATTGGATTTTAAAACTTGAATCGATCTATGGATATTGAAAACTACATAGAGGGTCAATTTATGCAACGACTGCCACTTTTTGAAAGCAATGGTTTTATATATTAGAAAAATAGATTCGAGACTTATGTGAAATTAAAAGATCTTAATCTTTGGCATGTCATTACCGAGGGTGATTTTCAACCTACTGAAAGAAACTCAACTAAACAAGATGAAATTGTTCATTTTGAAAAACAATTGGACGAAATAAAAAAGAAGCTTACCAAAAATAACGAAGCTAAAATGTTTCTTTATAACGCTTTACCTAAAAAAAAATGAAATAATTTTTATGTGTAAAATGGCAAAAGAACTTTGGCAATGTTTGCTAATCACCCATCAAGGTAATAGACAAGTCAAAGATAACAAGATCGACTTACTCGGGCAACAATATGAGAAAATCTCAATTGGCTTAATATTATTATAACTAGTTTGAAAGCTCTTGATAAAAGTTTTCTAGCAAGAACTATGTCCAAAATTTCTTAGGGCACTTCATCCAAAGTGGAGACCGAAAGTCACTGCCATTGAAGAGTTCAAAGACTTGTAATCACTTTCACTTGATGAACTTATTGGGAACTTGAAAGTGTATGAGTTGATCATAGAGAAAGACTTAGAAGTAATTAGAGGTAAAAGAGAAAAGGTGAAATCCATTGCCTTAAAGGCAAGGAAGGAGTCAAGTGATGAAGAAAATTCGTCACCGGGTAATGATGATGAGGAATATGCAATGGCCGTAAAGGACTTCAAAAAGTTCTTCAAGAGGAGAGGTAGATTTGTTATACAACCTCGAGATGAAAAGAAGTCAATCCGGAAAATCCGGGATGACAAGAAAGGTAAGAATGATCAGAAATGCTACATATACCGAGACCCGAATCATCTCATTGGTGATTGTCCAAAACCACCAAGAAGCAAACATCAAAAGGCATTTGTCGGAGGTTCTTGGAGCGATAGTAGTGAAGAGGACAATGACAAGACCAAGGAGGAAACGACTCTCATGGCTCAAGCATCTAATGAGGTACGTTCCGATTTATCTTACTATAGTGATGAAGCATTATCTATGGATGACGATACTATGCAAAATGAATACAATAAAATGTGTGAAACTAGTCTAAAAATCATACTTTAAAACAAGGGTACGAAAGTCTTTAGAAAACGGTTAGAAAAAGAGATAATTGAATTAAAAGAGAAAATAAAGACACTAGAAAGAAGTAAAGCCGTTGAATGTGAGTCATGTCAAGTTTTACAATTAGAAAACCTAAAACTAAAGGAAACACAAGTTAAACTCGAAAAGGACGCATCTAAATTTGTACAATTCGAAAAGAGTACACATACGTTATAGAATATAATAAACGAAGGTAAGAATCCTAATGACAAAGTAGAACTAGGCTTTAACGTAAATGAAGCTTCAACATATGGAACCAAGAGTGTAATTTGTAGAATTCGGGTGTGGACTTTTGGCACGGTGCAGATCCACAAATTCAACGGACAGATCCGTATTATACGGATCCGCGGATCCGCCGAAGTGCAAAAGTGCGACATAACTGTTTAATATGTGTCATGACTCTTTTAAACCAAAACATGAGGTTAGTTATGATGAAATAGAGTCTAAGGCTAGTGTAGAGAAAGAAATTCCAAAACATAACACTTCATCTAGAACGAACTTTGTTATAGTTAGTAAGAAAATGACAACCAACGAAAACAAATCAACACAACCACTAAAACCTTCACTAAGACATGGTTTAGGTTATGTTTAGAATGAGTCTAGATCAAAAACACCTCCACCTAAGAGAATCATTAATTCTCAACCTAGATAAAAAAAACACCTCAACATAGGAGAAGACAAAATGTTCCAACACAACAAAACTTATATCCTATATCTTGGATCACTAGTCAACAACAACATTTCATGCCTTGGGGAGATTTTCAACCCTTTGCTTACATGCAACAAACAACTCAAATGGCTAGAATGTTTGATACTAACACTTATAGACCCATGAGACCAAACGTTTGAGTTATTGTGTCATTTAACTAGGTATGCTTAAGAGGAACGAATGGGTAAACGATCGTGGTTGCTCCAAACATATGACGGGAAACAAAAGTCTCTTCTCGGCATACAAAGCATACGACGAAGATAATGTTACTTTTGCTAGCAACCTAAAAGGAAAAATCATTGGCAAAGGTAAGGTTTCTAACGAATCACTCACTATTAATGATTTGGTACATGTTGATAACTTATCTTTTAATTTGCTTAGCATAGGACAAATATGTGATACTAAGTGCAAGGTTATATTCTTTAAGCATGAGAGTGAAATCACTAAGGATGGTAAAACCATAGGTAAAGGTGTTAGGAAACGAGTTATATGTGATGAAACTAGGAAATCACCCAAAAGATCAAATTTTCCTAGCTTCTATAGATGATAGCTCAACTTTATGGCCTAGGAGACTAGAACACGCAAACATGCGTTTGATTTAATGACTTGCCTCTAAATAATTAGTTAGAAACCCTCCCAAACTTAACTATGACCGACATTTTTATGATGCGTGTAAAATTGGCAAACAAACTCATGTTAGCCATAAGGCTAAAAACATGGTTTCAACTAGTAAGTGTCTAGAACTTTTACACATGGATTTGTTTGGTCCATCCGCTATCCGAAGTTAAGGGGGAAACTTCTATACTTTTGTAATAGTGGATGATTACTCAAGATATATTTGGAAAATTTTTTTGAAAACTAAAAATGAAGCTTTCGAACAATTTGAAATATTGAGTAAGAAAATTCAAAAGCAACAAGGTTGCTCAATTAATTCTATAAGAACGGACCATGGTCGGGAATTTGATAATGAGGCTCAATTCGGAGCTTATTGTGATGCACATGGGATAAGTCATAATTTCTCGGCTCCAAGAACTCCTCAATCAAATGGGGTAGTAGAAAGGAAAATAGTACTTTACAAGAATTGAGTCGTACTTTACTAAATGAGCAATCTATACCACAAATGTTTTGGTACTCACCATTGTAATATAACACAAATAAAATTAGCCTATATTGGGGGCTTATAGCTAATAACTTAGGGGGTATTTGGATTGACATTCAATTAGCCTATATTGGGGGCTTATATATTATTTCTGTTAGTGCAAATATTACGATATTTAATCTATACATTCTCATTTATTTTGTTGATGACAAACATGTAACTTGTAATACATAACGTAAAATGTATAAGTTACTTGTAATTATATTTTGTCTCAACATACTCTCAACACCTCTCGACGACTCAAGTCCTTGTATGCTACAACACAGGTTCGTACATGTTTGTTATGTTGTGTTATGATCAAACCCCTAACAAACCATTAAACATGTTTAGTTAAATAGTTTATAAAACACTTAAGTAAACATAAGTAAATGTGTTGGGTAAAACCCATGACCCAAGACCCATACCCATTTGACTAGATGCATTGCATCTATTAGATACATTGTATCTAATGAAATACCCATGGACCAACCCATAACCCATGACCCATGACCCAAAACCCATGGGCAAAAGGGAGCGTCCTACGGATCCCTCAAAGTGCCCATGGATCCCTGGAATTACAAGGGCCGGATCCCTCCAGAAGGGATCCTTGGAGCAGAACATGGTTTTGGTCTTTTTGCCTATAAATAGCAATCCACTTCTTACCATTTCTTCACACCTTCACACATAGTTTCTCTCCACCATTTCTAGGATATTTAGATAATTAGGAAACATGTAAACCACCCACATCTCATATGATCATAATGCTTCTAACTTTCATTTGTTGTAAGCATACTCCCGAAGTGATCCTCCAAAGCAAGCTTAGAGATCTTGCATCCTTACCTACTGAAGTGATCACCCATCACAAGATACAAGCACATGAAGATCTTCTACAACAATCTTGGGAAACTTGTCATCTTCATTCATAGAAGACTAACTACATCACGCTTTGTGTTCTTGATGTTTAGTCTAGGATTTCATATCCATTAGACACATTGTCTTGGATAATGTCTAGTATCATATTCTTGTATCTATGACTAGACTAGATGGTTTATGTATTTGTGCCATAAAACACAAGGTATGTTATGTTGGGCCACAAAACATAACGGGTATCATAGATGTGTTATATATCTATGACTAGACTAGATGGTTTATGTGTTTGTGTCATAAAACACAAGGTTTGTTATGATGGGCCACAAAACATAACGGGTGTCATAGATGTGTCAAAGGCATTAGTGAGGAGTGCTGAAGATCCGTGTTGAAGGCATTAGTGAAAGGTGCTAAAGGATCGTGTCAATGGCATTAGTGAAATATGCCTAGGGTGTACATTCGATATGGTGTGTTTTGATGTACAAGATAGAGTAGTATTGGATCCAAGGATATTGATATCCTTGATGGTGTTGTAATAAGGAGTTAGTCTCCTTTGGGGTATAGGTGTTGTGTTGGGTAGTAGTTCCACCTTTGTAATGGAACTCGGTACTTAGCCTAGTACCGGATAAAGGTTAGGCGACGTTGTGGTAGGTGTGGTTCACCTTGGTGTGAAAGAACCCGGTGGTTAGCCTAGTACCGGAAAAAGAGTAGGCGACGTTGTGAAGGCTTTTCCGCCATAAGGAGCTGGTGTCGTGTAGTGTTTACGAACTCTCGAGTAGGTGACTCGGGGAGTGGAGTGGGGCAAGGAAGGTGTCCTTGTAGCCGAACCACTATAAATCCTCGTGTTGGTTTGTCTATCCTTTTACTTATCGCTTTACTCTTATTCTTGCATTACATTATTTATTTTCTATGTGGTTGATGTCTATGTTTGTGATACATACTTGGTCTTTCATATAGTCATAAACTATATTTAACACTTTACGTATTATGACACGCTTGATCAAGAAAAAGCAACCGGACTAATAATGGTGAAACTTGATTTATAATGAACCATTAATCTTGCGGAATCTTATGTGATATTAAGGGGTTGGCCTTACATGCCGTAATACGTTAAATGCATCCTCGCGTCGAGATTAGCAAATGCAATGGTTTATACTATATTTGATACAAAAGTTTTAAGTTTTAAACGGAAACGTATTCACCCTCTACGCTTTTCACAATTGGTATCAGAGCAGTTGGCTCTAGTTTTTAAAACAAATGGTCTTCAAAATGAGTAAGGTCCTTGTATCAAATATTTGGTGAAGTCAAGCATAATATGAAAAGTGTTTTGTTGATTTTTTTTCTCTTTGAAGTTTTGTTGTTAGATATCTTGTTAATCAAGCTTGAATAAAGGTAAAAATGGGTAATATAACTTCACTAAAAAGCCTACAAAGGTTAAACCTTTTCGTCGGGTCAAAACACGCATTTTTGTAATTCTGTGTCAGATCCGCGGATCCCTCAGGTTACACTGGACGGATCCCTCAAGCAAGGGATCTCGTGGGATCCGTGGTACAGAAGATAGTTTTTGTGCGAATTTCAAAAATTCATAACAAATTAACCGTAAGTCGTTAGAAGTCGTGCCACTTATCGTTTTAAAGGTATTTGAGTATACTACTATACTTTCATTTAAAAATGATTTCATAAACTGATTCAAAACAAAAATTTACAGAATCATTTATTTATAATAGAATGTCATTTTTCGATCATAACTTTTGCACAAACTTTTGATCTAATTGGAGACGGATGTTTTCGTCTTTGAATAACAATGTGTCCTCTTTTGAAATTAAGGTTTTAATCATATTTATAAAGGAAACTAATCAAGCTTGGTATACATGTTTAACACAAAGTGATGAAAAGAACTTCCGTATGCTATGCTAAATGATAAATTGTCTTCCTTGCATTACTTGATTATTTGCTTATCTCAAATAGCTTTTGTGCTTGTTTGATTGAATACCATATGTGGTTTTCTTACCTTGCTATTCATTCTCTTGCTTGTCGATTTAGTAATATTCTACTAATCAATGTGCTACTTGAAGGAGTGTTTGGGATAACATCTAGTTGTGTCGAAAATGTTAGTTTTATAAGTTGAAAAATGTTTAAAACATATAACACACTAAATGGCTTTTTGATTGAGTTTGTCATGTGTGCAACATAAATGTTTTATGTGCTTATATGATTTCTTGATTTCATATTTTCTTGTATCATTTTCTAAAAACAACAAGAATGTACATCGGATCATAACCTACACTTGTGTTGATGATGTACTCTCCCTTTTTCCTTTTCATGATCGCTCTCCAAGCTTCATAGTAGGATTGACAACTTGATTATTTCATCCGATATACTCAAGTAAATTATTTTGCAACGCAAATATAATTGTTCATATCCGAAAGTCCAAACTCTAGCTTTCCAACAACATATGTTAAACTAGCTCATCCAACCATTTTTTTTCACCATATGGACAACTTTTAATTTTTTTGACGCCTTCGTCACCTTAGTTGTTTCAAGTATAATATTAATAAAAACGAAGCAAAGTATCATCATTGTTACTCTTCGATAGGCCATTGTAGGAATATAAATTTTCCTAACTTGAGAATGAATACTGGAGAACTTATTGCACTAGAAACTCAATTTGACCTAATGGTTGAATTGCTTCCTTGATAGAAGTTGGGTATGTGGAATCGCCCGTAAAAATGGTCGTGTTTAGCCGTAATTGAGCACCGCTAGTAATAGTCTTATACTCATTCTCTCACTTGAGAAATTTATACTCCTATGTTTTCCTAAAGTAAGTTTACAATGGAAATACTTTGCATTGTCTTAGGATTACTAATCAAACAAGTTGTAAAATTAATTTTTCTTTTAGTTAATCACAACCACTTGCCTCATCAAGCGATTATCTTGCTTTGATCGAGAAGAGCTACATGACTTCATGGACGAAGCTCATTGTATGCTAATCATCATCCGTAATAACTAGATTGTCCTAAACTATCACCTCACAACTCTTTTGTCTTGAACACCATCATGTGCTCTTTTCTTTCAAGACACATACCTTGCATGTCATTGTTAGTGTAAATGATTTACTAATCTAGACCGTAAATTTGTTTTAGGCTTCTTGAATAGTGCTTGTTAAGTTTGCTAAACCTTTGTGTTATTTGTGAGCTCGATCTCATCTGATTGCCTATATGTGATCTCTACATGCTCTCCTTGCTTTGCTTAAATGTGTATACATGTGTGATTGCTGTAAAAATCATTAGCTACCATCAATCATTTTATCTTGATCATTTAAGTCCATCTTCATGTAAGACACTTAATAGACTGAGTAACTTAGGATATGTAGGTGCTAGACCTTGCTAGAACCCAATCACCTCTTTTTCACCTCATCTGTTAGCAGGATCCCTAGACTTAAGCTAGCCGGATCCCTTTAGTGAGGGAACCGATGGAACCGTGGAACAGTAGGCACATTATCTCTTTAGATAATCATTTCAAATTTTATTTTTCCACACAAGCACTTGTTCAACACTTAGGATTATCAGTTTCTTATACGTTTATAAATGAGTTGCATTTATATGATTCTTTACGTGTTCTTTCTTTTTGTTTCATGATTTTATGTGAACAATTTATCCATTTGTATAAATGTTTTCCTTTTGTACTAACTCTTTTGGATTCTTGTAGGATGACTATGGTCAATTTCATCATCAAGTCAAGTTGTGCTCATTCGCACATTTTTCTTTATATTCCAATCTTGCATCATCCTAACCATCTTACTCCACTTTATCACTACTCACAAAGTCATCATGTCTACCACCTCTATTGAGTCATCAACCAAGTCAAAGATTTACCTTGATACCTTTCATCATCATCCCTTGCTAATCTTGAGTCTCTTTATTACCTAGTAATACTTGACCTCTCATCACCTCTACCACAACTTCCATACCTCTAAGTCATAATAACGATTTCTATCATTATCACCGTGTACAAGGTCTAGTTCATGAAATACGTGATGAAGTATGTCTCATGTTCTACCACATTCTACTTGTGTCAACCACAACCTCAAACCACAAGCTTATTGTGTCAAGCACAAGTGTCTCACTACCACTACAATTCATGGTCGCTCAACCATCCTCCACAAACATCTATGTTGTCAAAAGCCAAGTGAATTTTGTAATGAAATGCGTCTCATCCCTAAGCACATTTTTTTTACCTTGAACAAACCTTACAACCTCTAAACCAACCATAATGATGCAAGTAGTAGGATTATTCTCTTTTTTGACACTAATCCTTCCTGTGTAGGTTCATATATATACACTTTGATGTGTATGGGATTCTCGTCTATTTATGGATGAAATTTTACACTAATTCTTTTCTTTGTAGGTTCACTCATATACATAGGTTTGTATATGGAGCACTTGTCTTCGGACGAGGTTTACTTATTTTTTTCTTGTAGGTTCTTCTTGACGCCCTCGAGCTAGGGGGAGCTTCCGTCGAGCACTTACAAAGTGCATCATATGACTTACTCGTCCAAGGACGAATATAATTTTGCACTAACGTTTTGTTTTGTAGATTTTCAAAACACACTAGGAGAACTTGACGCTCTCAATAAAGGGGAGTTTTTCGTCAAAGCAAAAACATTGCAAACTTTGCAATAATTTCGTCTTAGCCTTCCTAAAATACTTGACGCCCTTAACAAGGGGGAGAAACCGTCAAGGGGGAGCATGCACACATTCATTCTTCAAAATTCCTTTATGTTTCAACAAAAGGGAGATTTCTTTCTCATCATATACATTTTTTTTACACTAACGTTGATTTAGGTTAAGCCTCAAAAATTTGATCCATTGAGCCGTTGGCAATAATGGTTATAATTCAAAGGATCTTTCTATTTTTTTTTGTGATTCTCTAGGTTCCTCTTATAGGCGAGATCACCACCTCTTGGAGATGTGCAAGCTCAAGGTTATGAGTTGCTAAGCTTCGTCATTAGTGTGTCGTGTTGAAGGTATTGGCGTGGTGTGCCAATTGGGGCAATAAGGTGTTTTTATTTTAACTTCACTAGGGATGATGCAAACTCGCCATTCTTGGGAGAAATTAAGTTTAAAGGACACACCCTTTTTGTTTCGACAAAAGGGGGAGAAGAGTGTAAACGAAGAAGGTAATGTATAGGAAGTACGGACACAAGTAACTTTGACATTTTACCTATCTATTACGTTTACATATATTTTGTCATCTTCAAAAAGGGGGAGATTGTTAGTGCAAATATTATGATATTTAATCTATACATTCTCATTTATTTTGTTGATGACAAACATGTAACTTGTAATACATAACGTAAAATGTATAAGTTACTTGTAATTATATTTTGTCTCAACATACTCTCAACACCTCTCGATGACTCAAGTCCTTGTATGCTACAACACAGGTTCGTACATGTTTGTTATGTTGCGTTATGATCAAACCCCTAACAAACCATTAAACATGTTTAGTTAAATAGTTTATAAAACACTTAAGTAAACATAAGTAAATGTGTTGGGTAACACCCATGACCCAAGACCCAAGACCCAAGACCCATACCCATTTGACTAGATGCATTGCATCTATTAGATACATTGTATCTAATGAAATACCCATGGACCAACTCTATTAGCCGTTACATATGAACTTCACGCCTTTTCCAAATTTCAATGTACCCATGAACTCTACAAACACTTCAAACCAAAAAATTCAACACCTGATCGAACTCGACTAATGATAATCAACCCATTAATTAGTTATATATCATAAAATAGAGACAAACATTTACTTTGATAAAATGCAGCACTTTCCTATCATATTCATTTTTTGAGATAATATCAGGTGTAATGTTAGCTGGTGTTAAAACCGCTCACTTTGGTTGAGAATGCAAAATCGTTGACTGAATTGCGTAAAAAATGACAACGTGTTAAAAAAATTACCTTTCAGTAACCAAAATCAGATATTTTAACTCGAGGAGGTGTGCCTCCGTCTAACGTGTTTTCAACCGTAAGATCTGTGTGACAAATTTACTGCAATATAAACAATCCATCAATTCAAATTTCCAAACACGCTAAGGAGTTGTTAGATTAGCTTATTGGTTGGCTAAACATTGTACTGAAATTTTAGAAAGCCACATATATACATCAGCTTATAAGCTTGTGAACTCCAGTTTATGGCTTAACAAAATCAATAAACCTACACTAATAAGCTGTAAAAAGTAATCTATTGATTTTCCAAATCTCAATAAGCCTATAAACCTAACCCCTAAAGTAGTACGCCACTGAATGATTTTGCATACATCATTCTGCATCACACTAATTCCAATAAACTTCATCTAAATGCATATATGGGTATTCAAAGGACATAAACTCTACCTCTTGTGTGTATGACCAATTTGATGGCCCTGCTTCCAAATTCATTCTATGTGGACATTTCTCGTCATTATTTCCGCTTCCTACCAATGCAGTCACAATCTCGCTTTCTTCAGACGCTACTGAACACTTCTTATATGATGAACATTTAGTTTCACAGTCGCTAATCCTATCCTCAGGAACCATTCCTCCATACTTTTGTCACATCTATAGACCAAAAAACCATAATTATAATTAAAGAACTGGTCAAACCTATCATTAAAATCCAAAGATAATACTTTGGAACCGATGGTTGTCCACCATTATCCTTCACCATGTTTTGCAATGGATTTGCTCTTAAGAAGGGTTTACGTAGTTGACAATGCAAATAGTTTAATGCTACCATCACGTAAGATTTCTGGTTTATTTGAAATCTTATCCATGTTATGCTAACATGCATCATTAAAAAAAAGTATTCTAGACAAATTATATGTACATAATTGGTGCACAATCACATAGTAAACAAATAATTTTTGGAAAATGATGGTTAAGTAAGTAGTGCAACAATCAAAAAACACCAAATTAGAGTAAGTAACCGACCATATAAATAATTTTAACTAAACTAATGATATAAGCATATAAAACAATGAATTGAGGCATGCATGGGGAAAGCGTAAAGTTAATAAGTTGTGAGAAACATACATGTGTGTAAAATCTAGCGAACTTTAAGCGTTTCAACTTCTGCGAATACCACAAATTTCTGTAAAACCACTTCCTGCAACGATCTTAGCCAACACTTGGATCTTGATGAGTTTTTTTTTCTTTGTGATTTGGTGTTGCTTTGATTTTATTTTGGTTCTGTTTTTTTGGTCTAACATTAATTTATAGAAGAAAGGACTATCACGAACCTTCTTATTCAGATTTGGTGATAAACATCGTACATAGTTAGTGGACACTTATTATTTTTCTGATGGTATCGTACAAAGTTTAGGTTGTATTAGGGAGTTGTTAAGGTGAACGGGGTGTGAACAGTTTCCTACAAACCACACATAAACCAATCAAAATTCGCCACCATATGCTTAAGTTTACTGTTGGGCCTTGTAATGCGTAAGTCATTAAGAATGGACCAATAAGAGACCTGATTAGTCTATAACGGGCCACATAAAAGTTCACTGTTGACACCGTTAAATTTTGGCTATTAGTATAGTTTATAATTACATACCTGAGATCATATACAGGTAATAATTTTTTCTCGAAGAAGGCAATTTCAAGTAAACTCGAGCAAAAGTACAACAAAATGATACAATAGAGAGGACAAAAGCCAAACAGGCAAGCCACAAGACTGCTATATACAAAAACAATAAAAAACTGACCCAAGAAAGGAACCAATGGCCTCACAACCTAGCCCACAACTTATTTGTTTTAAACTAACCAAACTCAAATAATATTACCATGAGTGTATCCATCTGCATATATATACACATTACTCCAAGCTATTATATTCTTGGCATTCACAGTACCAAATGGCCCTATTCAGATCCACCAGTATTTAATTAGTACATGATCTTAGATCCACCAGCCAAACGTCCCATCTTAGTTTAAATTTGCTAGATCTTTGCACAATCAAACGGCCAAGTTGAAAATACTAATAGAGCATTAAAATGAATACTAAAAAAATGGCTCAAAATAGGAAAGATTGATCATTTAAATTAGATGATGCGTTATGGGCATTTAGGACGGATTATGAAACACCTATAGGAACGACTCCTTTTCACTTAATCTATGGTAAGCCATGCCATCTCTCGTGGAACTCGAACATAAGGCATATTAGGTATAAAAAGCATGCAATATGAACTATTTAGAAGCAGGGGCTCATACGTTCCTTCAACTTCAAGAGCTTGATGAATTAAGATTGGAAGCATATGAGTTATCTATAACATATAAAGAGAGAACTAAGAAATGGCATGATAATCGAATTAAGAGTCCTAGGGAATTTGTTGAAGGAGACAAGGTATTTTTATACAATTCTAGGCTAAGACTATTTCCGGGGAAAACTTAAATCTAGATGGTAATGGACCTTTTATGGTAAAAAGATTATTAAGAAATAAGGCCGTCATTTTGCTAGATAACAAAGAAAGGGAATTCACTGTAAATGGAAAGCGAGTGAAACATTACCAAGAAAGTAATAATGACTTAGGGGGTGTTTCTTTTCTTCTTAATGGGGAAGAAATGTGAACTCAAACCCTTAATGCCTCTTAACTGGGGGAAGCATTAAAGTTTCTCTCTTCTCAATAAAAGGCTAACTAAGAGGTTTATATGGTACAACTTAATTTGGTAAACGCCCCTTTAGTTAATGAGGAGGGTATTGTTTTTGAAAATGAAGTCACGTAATAGGGCATGACTTTAAGTCTAGCTACAAGACTCGTAAATAAAAAAAAAACGCTTCTTGGGAGGCAACCCATTTTTTTAATTGTTTGATGTTTTTATTTTTGTTTGTTTGTCTGTGTCATATATGCTTAATCATAATTTTTAATTTTCATGTTTTGAATAATTTGTGAAAATACTTTATGTTGTTTTTAACCTCGTAGATAAAGTGTAGGAAAATTCACATTTTGTTTAAAAGAACAAAATTCGAACATGGAGAATTTAAAATTCATAATTAGCATATATTATATCTTGTTTATGTGTCTGTAAGAGTCAAATGCTTAAGATGTTGAACAAACGATTATTGGAATATTATCGGGCCATAAAGCCCACTAACCAATAAATACAACTTAATTCTAAAATAGATTATTAACTAAGTTATTAAATTGAATAATATCTGGTTTAAGAATATTGTTGAAATATGTTTGGATTAACGAACATGAATATGATGTTGAATTGGAAATTGTCAGAAAATATTGATTTAGGAAAATTGATTTTATTAAAGTCTTTTGACTTGGAAACGTTGTATAAACGGATGACTCATGCCGAAATTTTATAAAATTTGCTAAACTTATAGTTTTTATTTCAAAAACCCTTTTATTATTAAAACCCGACAAAGGACGAAATGTATATTTTTATTTAATTGTAAAACGTTTGATATTTAAATTATAAATTTAAAAACTTATGTTTTTTTTTATAAAACTTAAATGTTTTATCCAAACTATTTGGGATTACTGGGTAAACACCGAAACTTACCATTGACTTATTTCATTTCCTATCTTCTTACCTATTTTCTTTTATTCATTTTCCTTGCTTATTCTCTTATTTATTTTCTCTATATATTAAATGTGGTATATATTATACTTTGTCGTGTGTTGTTTTGAGTCTAAGTTTTCAAACCACCACACGAGTGATGATATACAAAACCTTTTTACAAACAATGATATGAGTCTTCCATGAAAACAAAACACATATTCTTTTGAAAACTCAAGAGCATCATACTATTTTTACGGGACATTTTATGAGACAGACTATATATTTATTAGGTTGTACCGATCCTGTGCCATTGTGCTTTACTACTTGATACCGTGTGTGTTGCTTACGTTATTGTACTCTGAGGTGCATTCTCGTAGCCCCGATTTTTAAATGTTTTTCTTGGGGTGGAAGTGGTACTGCTCAAATGCTTTTCAAAGGTTTTTATACTGTGATTTACTGTTTTCGTAAGCTTCGTAGCCCCTTTTTCATATATTATTCCTTGGGGTGGAAATGGTACTCAAATGATGTTTCGAAATGATTATATGCTGTGATTTACTATTTTCATGATTTTTGGACAAATATGTACGTTGATTGCAATATGTTCCTAACTGTGTGGTTAATCTTTTTGTGGATTCATTTGGAGATTACAAGAGGTTAGGAATGTATTGGTAGAAATACTTGGGTTGACACGCACACCCTCATGAAGGGTGAATATGAGGTTAGGATGTATTGGTAGTAATACTTGGGGTGACACCCACACCTTCATAACAGTGTGAATACTATCCACGCAATCTATACGTATATATCATATTGAGATTCAGTTGTTGCTAGTTTGTGTTTTCATTAAGTGCTTACATGTGTATATCATGCTCGCTATTGTCCTACATTATATTATTCACAGCTTCGTGGTTTTACTTTCAAACCTACAAGCTAACCAACATTATGTTGACTTTTTCTAGTACCATTTTCAGGTGGATCATTATATTAAGGTATTCAAAGGCACATTTATTGGAGTCAGACTATTTGACACTTTGCTACTATGTTTTCAAGACAAAAAGATATCAAAAGAGACAATGCTTTCTTTCATATTTGAGACAAAGATTGTGATAGCATCAAATAGTCCTGACTTTTTAGTGTCAATTTCCCCCGATTATGCTCATATTTTATGTCATTTATATTGATTTACTCTTGTATTCCTTTATATTTCACTTTCAGGTAAATTATGAGCATTGGAGCTTAGTGACGCGGATTTGGAGATTTTCCTAACGGTTTATGATAGTATACTACTTATGAAGAAGCTACGGCGTAACTCATTCTATCACATTACGCCGTAGCTAGTGTTTTATCTCGGATTGCCTACTCAATAGCAATTAAGGCGTAACTCCCAACTAAGGTTACGCCGTAATAATATAGGTCATGAAATATTTCGCGCCTCCATCAACTACGCCGTAATTCCTCAACAAGCATTATGCCGTAGTCCACTTAACGAGAGTTCTGTATTGAAGTTAGTTAAGTTACGGTGTAACCCACATCCACTATACGGCGGAGCTGCTAAATACGGCGTAACCTTTCCCTAGTGTTACGCCATAGTCTATTTAACGAGAGTTACATTTGGAGGATAATTAAGTTACGGCGTAACTCTCAACTCAAGTTACGCTGTAACTATGATCGTGCCTATAAATACAAGCCCTAAATTCTTCATTTCTCACCATTCACTCACAACTCAAAGGTAGAGAACGTGAAGAGGGTTCCAAAGGCAGATCATACGGAGCATACAGAGCCATCTCCAAGGGAGAAATCATTCCATATCGATAAGCATTAGCGATCATTTCTATCTTTTACTATTAATTCATGTCTTTCGTTATGTTAAACATTGAATTCATTGTTTCTTTTAATATGATCAGCTAAGCACCTTTGGTGCTAGCCTAGTTATGATTCATCGAATGTATTGTTTGTGTTTTCATGCATAGTTCGTTGGTAGTTACCCTATAGCTTCGGTCGTTTTGAAATGCGGTCGTATCTAGTTGTTTAGGAGAATTGACCAACTCACCCTATGTAGGTAGGTAGAGTTTGGAAGGGTAAGAAATGACCAACTGACGACCCTTCCTCTCTTGTGCGAACGACCAAATGATCACCGGTCGTCAGGATGAACTTAAGAAGTTAGGGATGAGTGTATAAGATTCTAGCGCCAGGGCACTCATTATTTCGAATCTAGCATGTAGGGTACTTAATAACTTGGCTTAGGTGACTTAAGACCCTCGACTCCCCAAGGGGTAGACCTTTGACGTCGGGGTAGGAGCCTTTGTTGATACATTAGGACGAATTAACCAAATGTTGTCCTAGCGACTTAAACCCCCACTTGAATCAATTGGAAGTTATAAAACATAGACATTACACGATAGGATGATTAATTAGGGTAGCACACTTTCTATCTATTGATCACAACCTTTATTTACTTTTCGCTATTTCTTTTCTTAGTTTAATTAATCATTTCAACCTCAAAACCAGTTTAAAACAAGTGCCACTTAGATATAATAGGATCCTCATCTACATAGCACTTGGGAACGACCTCGGCTTTACCACCTTCTATACTACGCACGATCGGGTTCACTGCTCGTTAGTGCATTAGGTAGACCTTAAGTAGACGAGAAAATATAAATATTAAATCCTGATCGAAAATTGATATCGGCCTTTTTAGAGGTCAAATAGTCAATTATAATAAAGAAAATACCAAATACGAATACACGAGAGAGAATTGCAAATAAACCGTTTTAGGAAAAAGGTCGACACGCAAAACCCGCGAATATACGATAAGTGATACCGGGCAAGTGTTACCCGGGTCGTTTCCCAACGAGGTGTGAATTGACGGTGACGTTTGAGGTTTGTTATTAAAGTGCTCGAATGGTACGGGAATTTTTGTTTTTGATTATGGTTTCTAAAAATTAAAGCACGGGAACGTAATTAAGGCAAGGGAACAAATTAAATAACTAAGTTAACTAATATTAAGAAGAAGAAAAAAAAAATAAATAAATAAAACGAAGCTACACTACGTCCTAGGGTATTAAAACAAAAAAAAGGCGAAAACCGGGAACGCACCGAGCCTAAAAAGTGAAAACTTTGCAATTTAAGGCCTACGGGTGCAAAACCAATTTTCCTACATTCTAAAAAACTGAAAATAATTTTAGGAAAAAGCCGGGTATTTTTTCAACTTTTAAATTATTTATTATGAATTAAAAACCAAAAACCTAAAAACTAATTATTAAAAATATTAAAACTTTTTGGGAAATTATGAAAATTTTATGAAAATTACTTTGAATGAAACTAATCTTAGGAAAAATGAAAACTTTAAAAAAAACATAAAGGCATAAGCTGATACAAGCTAAACTGTTAAGTATAAGCTAAATAGGAATTTCGTGGTTAAAGGAATTAAAAGAAACTAATATAACGCAAGAAACACTTAGAGCAGATGGTAATGTGGCTGCTGGTTTGGTGCGTGGTGCTGCAGCATGTGCCATGTTCGAATCCCACTCAGTGCACGTTTTTTTTTTATTATTTCTTTTTTCAAGTTTTTCTTTTTGGAACTTCTAAACACTTAAAACTAATTTCATTTGATTAAAACAAACTTTTTCTAAACCTCAAAATCAGCACAATGACTACTGATTACTCCACAGCAGCCTTGGAAGAAAAATAAACATAAGGGACCGTTTGGAACAGGGGCTAACTAAGGGATCCTAAGCATTTAAGGGACTAAAAAGCTATGGAATACTACTAATAAGCACTAAATAAGCTAGTATTGGCTAAAACTAATCTAAAATATCTAACAAGCACTAAATGGGAAAAAAAATAAGCTAAGAAAATAACTAGTAGGCTCAAATCAAACATCACCAAGCTGCTGTTCTGCTACAGCAGCTAAACATGGAAAAAGGGGTATTTGGAGCTTAAAATTAAGGTGTCTAACAAGTACCAAAATGAAAAATAAGCTAAGGCATGTAATCCTCATTTAATAAGGACTAAAAAAAAACAAATTGGGTGCCTATTGGAAGCTTTCAACAAGCTTTTACAAGCCGTTGAAAGAGGCTTATGGGGACTGATATGACAGTTTCAAAGGGGCACTAGGGGTGACTTGGAGGCCAAAAATAAGAAAGCAAATAAGCTCCTAACCCACTAATAAGCTAAAAAAAAGATAATCCTAGTACTACGAACTACTTGCACAATGAAAATCAAATACTAAATCTAACTACAACTACCTAAAACTATGCAAAGAAAAAGGGACATGAGGCTGCTATGACAGAATTTTTTTATAACATGGAAACATGCAATTTAACTCAAACAGTTAAACCATAACTGACATAAGCTCACTTTTAAACTGATTTCAAACAAAATCAACTCAAATTTTCATTATCAAAACAAGCACAGCAGTCTTAAAACTGCTGTGCCAAACACCCTCTTGAAAACTGAAAATGGCTTATAAAAAAAATGTAGAAGCTCGGGACTTAAAACAACTAACTTGGAACCTTCATACACATCTCAGCTAAGCTTATAAAAGCTTATAAAAACAGTAAACCACAAATGGCAATTTAAATTAAAAGTTTAGCAGAACATGAAACTTTCATTAAAAAGAAATACAATACTGAGAATTTGAAACTGAATTTAAACTTAAATTAAGGACAATACAATGAATTTAAAGTGCAGGAAAATAAAAGACTTGGACTAGAACTAAGGAATTCTAGACAAGATTTTTACAAAATACCACTAACTCCTATTTATACTAAACCAAGAAAAGGGTCTTCAATCTTGAGTTGTGTTTCTTTACTGAGACAGTGAGACTAAGGATCCTTGTGCTTTCTCTTGCTTCATCTCAGCCACACAATTGAGCTTGGGGACCAAGGGTAGCATCTGAGTCGTCCATTTTATGAAGAGCTTCAAAGGTGTGTTTGAGGATTGCCAGCTTGGCACTGAAGACCCATGTGATGGTGTGGGGTTAAGGTTGTCTGGTTATGTGAGAGTGACAGGGAAGAAAGTGATGGGGAGAGGGAAGGGTTTTACATTTTGGCGCCAATGGATTTTGTTATCTGGGTTTTTGGAATATGTATCTGGTTTGGGTAATATGGGTTGAAAAGGGGTAAAAGGGAAAAGGGTAAATAAAGATGGGTGGTTCAAGTGGGGAAGGGTTCAAAGGCTAAAGTTAAGTTTATTTGTATTTTGTAAAAAGATTTAAAAGTGTAAGGTTTAATAAAAATAATTGGTTTTTAATAAAAATTGTTTTTAATAAAAATAATTGTTTTTAATGAAAATAATTGGTTTTTTTTTAAAATAAAAATAGGTTTTTAAATAAAAATAATTGTTTTTAATGAAAAAATGTTTTAACTTAATGGTAAAAAGAGTGAATTGGTAATTTGGGATTTTGTTTTAAGGGAAAAATGGTAAATTGGGTTAGGGTTCGGTTTGTTTTCCCAATCTCACTCCGAAAACGTATCCCCGGATTCCAAAAATGTAGAAAAGCCACTCCCGGCTCCGTCCGCAAAGCAAGTTTTCCAATCCGAGCTAATTTCTGTCCGCTTTTTCCCTGTTTTCAATCCTTTGTACCTGAAATACATAAAAACACTGTCCAAGGATATCTGCAGTATATTTGGTCATATTTTCGCGTTTTTAGACGTTTTTGTGGTCTTAGATGGGTAAAAATGATGAGTGAATAAGCACTCATCAAATCCCCAACACTATCAATTGCTAGTCCCTAGCAATCCGATCATATGAAGTAATGAAAGGATCAAAAATACCAAGAATACCCCGTTTCGACTTTTTATTCAATACTAGAATTTTAAACTTGAAAATAAATAAATAACGTGCTTGATTATCAAAACATGGCATCATGGAACGGGATTCACACAAAATGGGTGTCTCCAGGGAATTGTAATCGTCATCCTCTTTTTTATACTCTCAAACCAAGCTTAAACTTATTGTGCAAACGTTTTTGTAAAATGCTAACACTACTTATATCAATAATCTATGTAAGTCGAGACTTAACTTTTTACTCCCGCAATTCATAAAATTTAAGTGTGTGTGCTCATTTTCAAAAGTTTGACCATTGAAATCGACCTTTGTTATGGTTGTTATCCACTTAACTAAAGTACTAACCTACCGGAAACGATGAAAGTCTCAGGATCGAAAGAGCCTCTTCCATGTAGCGGCTTTCTTCTCGGCACATCCCAAAACATTAGTTTAAGTGACCGGCTTTGACACCTCACAGAGAATAGTACCGGAATTAGCGGAATTCGATTCCAAAGATTTACGAAGCTACCGTTAAGTTAAAACTAAACCTAAATGGATTACAACCGACGACAATTTAGAAATTCGAGATTCAAAGGTGAGATCACTCCATGTTGCGACTTTCTTCTCAGCTTGTCCTTTAAGGAGGCTAGGTTTTCACCCTCGAGAATAGTATCGGAGCTTTCGGGATCTTTGAAATCAAGGATTTCCAAATTACCGTCAAACTTTTAGACAATTTTGACGAATACTAGTTCAACTTCCGATTTAAATTTAAGAAAAAGCAAGTTTCGTACATTTATTCATAAGCAACATAGTGCTTTTATTCACGCAACTCATATTTTTCTTTTTTCATTTTTCAACTTTTTCATCACTTTTTTTTCTTTTTCACTTTTTTTTTTTTTTTTTTTTTTTGACTTTGAACTTTAAACTTGCAACTTTTGCAGCATTCGAGCACTTTACGGTACTTTCATTTTGCAACATTATTCAGATTTAAAGAAAGTATGCTTTCTCGGAAATTTAAATAAAAAGTTGAACTCGGACTCTAAATCAATTTTGCTTAAAAACTTTTTATTGTAACAAGACTATTTGAATGTTCAAAAATTTGACAACGAGCACGTATTTAGGTCCATTTAAGAGCTACTGGGAGAAAAAGCCATAGATTACTTATATAAGCTCTAAAGAGAACCAACTACTCCACGCTTAGCATTTTCATTTGCACAACGCGTAAAACCTTAGCCTAATGTTAAGAGAGCAGCTAGATCAACACTCTAGCAGAGTCGGGATTCCCCTTGTTCTAGCCTAATCAAGACTAAACTATCACTAATACCGAAGCATTAATGCCTTATTTTTGTGCAAAGCACTTCTTGAAAATGTAAATACTTGACTTAAAGCGATAAAATTTTAAAATTTTTGGTCAAAACGGGGTGCTAGGGTACTAGAAGGTACAATGTGATCAAATTCGCTTAGAATTCCCCCCCACACTTAGAATTGAATATTGCCCTCAATATTCAAAGTACCGGCCGTAGCCGAAACTATAGAACGGAAAAGGGTAATACTACTAGCCAAGTGTGGAAGCGAAATCTTTTTTCACAAAAAGGATTAATAAGATATCCCTAGATAATCGTTAGCAAAAAGATCGGATATTGGGCGGCTGAATCGAAAACAGGCGCATCAATCATCACGATCTACGGGAATCCTGAAAACAGAGAGCAAACACACAACAAGCAAACAACAGTGGGGGAATTCCCCCACACTTAGTGTTAGAAAAGAGAAAGAAGATAGAAACATGGGTTGAAAACCCATGAAATGCTACTGTTTTTGTTAACCGAGTCGCTAGCTTGACTCGACCCCGAATTCATTGGTCCATGGGGGAGCAAGTGGAAGAGAAAATCTCCATCGGACTTTCATTCAAATGGTTTGGATAAACATTGAATGTGCTGAAAGTTCCACTCCGATGAGATACAACCGGCTCAAAAGAAGAAGAGATGCCAGGGTCAAATATGGTATCTTCACTCCCGTAGGAGTTAAGATATGGAGAAGAGATGGGATAAGAAAGGAGAGTGTCATTGAGATGACAACGGGCAGGTCGGTTGGGCAAAAGATCAGATTGAGGAACATTGAGCGAATGATCAACAATCTTATCCACCACTGAAGCAATGAAAACATCCGTATCGGGCTAAGAAGAGGTTCCATCATCCGGCGGTTTAGCAGGCGGACGTGAAGATGATGGGTCTAAGCCATACTCGTCACTCTCAAAACTCGGAGGCATCGAGTCATCCGGAGAAAGAAATGAGTCGACCTCTTCCATAAGAGTGTCACTCGACGAATTATCAGAAGACCTATTGTATAGAAGATTTTCCAATTCAGTAAGGTCAGCTTCAAAGTCTCAACGAGAGCGAGTTCATCGGCGAACTCCTCGAGAAGGTCTAAAGTCGAAGTGGGATTGCCACTATTCTTTTCTTCAAAAGTAGAATCCTCGAGATCGGGTAAAGAGGTAACGGGGTTTTCCGAGTAAAGGTCACTATCCTCATTCTGAATGTCAAAGATTGGGTTATCTGAAATTTGAGTGAATTCAGAATCTAAGTCAAACAGAGGATTAGTGAATGCCATAGTGAAAGGTTCCTCGGACACAACAAGAATATCTTCATCGTCCGAATCAAAAATCGAGTGTCGATTTCTCTTTCTTCAGGTTCAAAATATCTCACTTCTTCTAAGCGACGAGCTCGAAGGATCTTCCTCAACATACTCGATGTCTCCACACGATAAGGAATCGTCAAACGACGTAAAGTCATTTTCAGACTCGGAGATCATCTCAACAGAAATCATTAGGGGTGACGAGAAGACTCATCATCAACCGCTCATCACACATCATATCGAGACGCCTCGCATCACTGGGGGTTGGGACAAGGTTCTCAGCACAAGACGGTTCCGTTTTCGGAATAGTGCTAAGATGCTCATCCCCCATACTTAGAGAGTTAACGGGCTCTTCGGGTGTGGTTTTTACCGACAAACTTTCATAATATTCCTTCATTTTAATGGAATCCTCATCATCTTCATCGTCAATGTAAGTCGCGAGCCATCGGGCACTCCTTGCAAGTGCTCGCTCCGATTCGTATTTCTTCAAGACATTTTGAATCTTAGCGCTCGTCCTTTCTTCAGTAATTCTAGCATAGATTTTCGCTAGACTTTGGTCTTCGGCAAAAGTTCTTCTAGCATACTTTTCTCACGAAGATGTTGATCAATGACGGGAAATTGTTCAATGACGGAAAATTGTGGGGGTTGGAAATTGTCAAAACAAGAAGTGTTATAAAAGGATCAGTCCATAGTAATTTTGATTCCATGATTGGCATTGGTAATCATAATGAGGACCCCCACAATTTGCACAATAAGTAATTTGAGGAGAGAAATTCTGAAATAAAGGATCATTGAAACCTTGATAGTACGTTGGGTTCGTATGAAATTCTGTGGAGGGTAGTTGAAATCGTTTTGAGGATAATTGAAAGAATTTGGATTAGAATCATAAGCGCATGAATTCTCGGCACAAATCGAACAAAATCCATCAGTAAGATAGTTTCCACACCACTCGCACATACATTTGAAACAACGAAAACCTTCTGGGAACACGTCTCCAAACCGTAGCAATAAATCTTGATCGAAAGAAGATATCTCGGCTCGAATAGGATCGAGGGCTCAACAACATCACAAGTCGTATTTGTATTTCCCGGCTGAATCTTGACGGTTCATTTAAGAAGTTTTCAATCATGTTCACGATTTCGTTCAAGATTCCGGAGGCGGACAAGTGGTGTGCTCTCGAGACTAGCAATTTCCACCACTTCGTTTTGGTCTCCGTTCTTGTTCTTTTCTTTTAACCTTAACCGTAAATCGCGAAAGATTTGGATCAAATCTAGACGGTTTAGGTTCAGAAACAATAGAACAAATCTCTGGTTTGGGCGGGTGGTCGGAAAAACTTGGAGAATCATCGATAGAGTTTTTATCGGCTAATTCGCACCAATAGCAATATTTGCTTGCTCCAACCCTTCCACACCGCTTACATAAACAATCGTGATTGAGACAATAAACTTGATCCTCTTCCATACGGCCTTATGAGTGGAAAACAACGAGATAATCGATCGTCGCCATGAGAATTAAACTTGTAGAGGGTTAAAGAAATAGAATTAAGTGCTCGAGAGGATACGAAGGATAGAATTAAATGGTGAAAGAGGGTAAGAGAAATAGAATTATACGGATAAGAGGAATGAGAAGAATATTTTTGGGGTTTTTTATAAATAGAAAACATAAAAGGAAAATAAATTTTGAAAAAGAAAATATTTTTGGGTTTTTAACTTTTATATATACAAAAAGGAAAATATTTTTGTGTTTTAGGGTTTTTTGGAAAGCGAATAACTTCACGAGGAAGGATCTTCAAGTCACTAATCGTCAAACCGTAACGATATTGTCGCAACACAACCTCCCCGGCAGCGGCGCCAAATTGATATCGGCCTTTTTAGAGGTCAAATAGTCAATTATAATAAAGAAAATACCAAATACGAATACACGCGAGAGAATTGCAAATCAACCGTTTTAGGAAAAAGGTCGACACGCAAAACCCGCGAATATACGATAAGTGATACCGGGCAAGTGTTACCCGGGCCGTTTCCCAACGAGGTGTGAATTGACGGTGACGCTTGAGTTTGTATTAAAGTGCTCCCTCAATGGTACGGGAATTTTTGTTTTTGATTATGGTTTCTAAAAATTAAAGCACGGGAACGTAATTAAGGCAAGGGAACAAATTAAATAACTAAGTTAACTAATATTAAGAAGAAGAAAAAAATAAATAAATAAATAAAACGAAGCTACACTACGTCCTAGGGTATTAAAACAAAAAAAGGCGAAAACCGGGAACGCACCGAGCCTAAAAAGTGAAAACTTTGCAATTTAAGGCCTACGGGTGCAAAACCAATTTTCCTACATTC
Organism: Chrysanthemum makinoi; assembly: GCA_910596185.1. Taxonomy (NCBI): domain Eukaryota; kingdom Viridiplantae; phylum Streptophyta; class Magnoliopsida; order Asterales; family Asteraceae; genus Chrysanthemum; species Chrysanthemum makinoi. The sequence goes on from OU343219.1 coordinate 111,366,272, forward strand.
TAAACAACTGAAAATAATTTTAGGAAAAAGCCGGGTATTTTTTCAACTTTTAAATTATTTATTATGAATTAAAAACCAAAAACCTAAAAACTAATTATTAAAAATATTAAAACTTTTTGGGAAATTATGAAAATTTTATGAAAATTACTTTGAATGAAACTAATCTTAGGAAAAATGAAAACTTTAAAAAAAACATAAAGGCATAAGCTGATACAAGCTAAACTGTTAAGTATAAGCTAAATAGGAATTTCGTGGTTAAAGGAATTAAAAGAAACTAATATAACGCAAGAAACACTTAGAGCAGATGGTAATGTGGCGTGGTTTGGTGCGTGGTGCCGCAGAAAAGCCATGTTCGAATCCCACTCAAGCACGTTTTTTTTTATTATTTCTTTTTTCAAGTTTTTCTTTTTGGAACTTCTAAACACTTAAAACTAATTTCATTTGATTAAAACAAACTTTTTCTAAACCTCAAAATCAGCACAATGACTACTGATTACTCCACAGCAGGACTTGGAAGAAAATGAACATAAGGGACCGCTTGGGAATGGGGCTAACTAAGGATCCTAAGCATTTAAGGGACTAAAAAGCTATGGAATACTACTAATAAGCACTAAATAAGCTAGTAATTGGCAAAACTAATCTAAAATATCTAACAAGCACTAAAGGGAAAGAAAAAAAAAGCTAAGAAATAACTAGTAGGCTCAAATCAACATCACAAGTGCTGTTCGCTACAGCAGCCTAAACATGGAAAAAGGGGTATTTGGAGCTTAAAATTAAGGTGTCTAACAAGTACCAAAATGAAAAATAAGCTAAGGCATGTAATCCTCATTTAATAAGGACTGAAAAAAAAACCAATTGGGTGGCCTATTGAAGCTTTTCAACAAGATTTTACAAGCCGCTGAAAGAGGCTTATGGGGACCTGATATGACAGCTTCAAAGGGCACTAGGGGTGACTTGGAGGCCAAAAATAAGAAAGCAAATAAGCTCCTAACCCACTAATAAGCTAAAAAAAAGATAATCCTAGTACTACGAACTACTTGCACAATGAAAATCAAGTACTAAATCTAACTACAACTACCTAAAACTATGCAAAGAAAAAGGGACATGAGGTGCTATGACGTAATTTTAATAACATGGAAACATGCAATTAACTCAAACAGCTTAAACATAAAACTGACATAAGCTCACTTTTAAACTGATTTCAAACAAAATCAACTCAAATTCATTATCATTAAACAAGCACAGCAGTCTTACAACTGCTGTGCCACAAACACCCCTCTTGAAAACTGAAAATGGCTTATAAAAACAATGTAGAAGCTCGACTTAAAACAACTAACTGGAACCTCATACACATCTGCTAAGCTTATAAAAGCTTATAAAAACAAGAAACCACAAATGGCAATTTAAATTAAAAGTTTAGCAGAACATGAAACTTTCATTAAAAAGAAATACAAACTGAGAATTTGAAATGATTTAAACTTAAATTAAGGATAATACAATGAATTTAAAGTACAGGAAAATAAAAGACTTGGACTAGAACTAAGGAATTCTAGACAAAATTTTTACAAAATACCACTAACTCCTATTTATACTAAACCAAGAAAAGGGTCTTCAATCTTGAGTTGTGTTTCTTTACTGAGACAGTGAGACTAAGGATCCTTGTGCTTTCTCTTGCTCATCTCATCCACACAATGAGCTTGGGGACCAAGGGTAGCATCCGAGTAGCTCATTTTATGAAGAGCTTCAAAGGTGTGTTTGGGATTGCCAGCTTGGCACTGAAGACCCATGTGATGGTGTGGGGTTAAGGTTGTCTGGTTATGTGAGAGTGACAGGGAAGAAAGTGATGGGGAGGGAGGGAAGGGTTTACATTTTGGCGCAATGGATTTGTTATCTGGGTTTTGGATATGTATCTGGTTGGGTAATATGGGTTGAAAAGGGGTAAAAGGGAAGGGGTAAATAAAGATGGGTGGTTCAAGTGGGGAAGGGTTCAAAGGCTAAAGTTAAGTTTATTTGTATTTGTAAAAAGATTTAAAGTGTAGGTTTAATAAAAATAATTGGTTTTAATAAAAATGGTTTTAATAAAAATAATTGTTTTAATGAAATAATTGGTTTTAAAAATAAAATAGGTTTTAAATAAAAAATTGTTTTAATGAAAAATGGTTTAACTTAATGGTAAAAAGAGTGAATTGGTAATTTGGGATTTTGTTTTAAGGGAAAATGGTAAATTGGGTTAGGGTTCGCTTGTTTTCCCAATCTCACTCGAAACGTATCCCCGGATCCAAAAATGTTGAAAAGCCACTCCCGGCTCCGTCCGCAAAGCAAGTTTTCCAATCCGAGCTCATTTCTGCCGCTTTGCCCTGTTTTCAATCTTTGTACTGAATACATAAAAAACACAGTCCAGGATATCCGCAGATATTTGGTCATATTTTCGCGTTTTTAGACGTTTTGTGGTCTTAGATGGGTAAAATGATGAGTGAATAGCACTCAATCAAAATCCTGCATCAAAATTTTGGCGCCGCTGCCGGGGAGCTATTTTAGGATTTTTGTTAAGTCTTTTATTTTTGTTTTTGTTCGTTTTAATTTTTGTTTTCTCATGATCTTCTTTAAGTTCATGTACCATGGCAGTTGTGGACATTAATAACCTCACTCTCGAGGTGTATCTGGCTATGACTAGGGATGAACAAGGGTCGGGGCTCGTCAGGCCGGCTATTGGAGCTGAGGTCCATTTTGAAATCAAGGACTAGTTTATGAGGGAGCTACGTGCTAACCCTTTTTCCAAAAATAAAGACGAAGATGCTTACGAGAATGTTGAGAATGTTTTGTACATCGCAAGCCTCTTCAACATCCCAGGTGTTTCTCATGATGTGGTTATGCTTCAGGTTTTCCCTATGACACTTACGGGGTTGGCTAGGCGATGGGTTGATAGACTTTCCGGTGGAATCATTGACACGTGCAATCTTCTGAAAAGGGATTTCATTCAAAGATTTTTCCCTCCTTCAAAAACGGCAAAGCAATTAGAAGAAATCCACAATTTTAGACAAGAAGATGGCAAAACATTATACCAAGCTTGGGATCTGTATAATGACCCTCTTAACAAATGCCCCACTCATGACCCGATAATCAATGAAGGTTAGTATTTTCTATAAGGGTATGGGGTTGCTACGGCAAATGCTCGATTCTTAAGGGCGATCCCTTGAATGACTCCTAAACTTGCTTTAGAAGCTATACAAAAATATGGCACCCATTCTCAAAAAGTGGCACGAAGGAGGAAGCCATAGAAGTTTAGGTGAAAGTCTTG
>OU343219.1:111369669-111464046 GCA_910596185.1 Chrysanthemum makinoi
AGCCCCACCATCTCGTTAACTTAATCATCGATAAGGACCTCCACCCCTCTGCTGTGTCTCTACTAGGTCTTTCACTACACTAGAGAACGATCTACCCGAGTAGGGACCTTTACAGGTACCCACCGGAGTAGGACCAAGAGGGCGAGTACCACCTCTAATCCCCATCGGAAAGGGACCAGAAGGACGCACCCCCTCCTAGACCTGCCATCTAATTCTCAACAAAGATATCTGGCGATATTAATATCCAACGAAAACCTACCTAGTTTAAAACCCTTCATCTTCTTCTCCATTTCACCTTTGTCACGAACCCCTTTAAAAGAAACAAAGTGTGACAACTCGTAATTTCAGGTCATTTTACAAACTTTGAAAATTTCACTATTCATCTCGGGAAAATACTATTCACTGATTACTATTCATCATTTTTAAAGTCGGTTTGAGACTTTGAAAAGTTATTTCAAAATTTTACTATTCACGAAACACTATTCATTCCCCGAGAAAATCACTATTCATTAGTCACTATTCATCATTTTCGTGAAACTATAGTATCAAAATACGTAACATTGAGTGTTAAGTCGTATTCATGGAACATCATTGAGAACATTTCATATAGACTATAGTTAGTATACATATAATAAGAATATCATCTTCATATTAATTTATGCATGAGTTTATATTTCAAGAACGATATTTATTTATTAAATAACGCTATCACACGATCATTTATTTTGAATAATTGATCCACACTTCCACAATTGTCCGTATATATTTTTATACTCATTTTAAGACTATAAAAATTATATTATTAGTTTACCCGATGTTTTGAAATTATTTTGTATATATATTATTATATATATATATATATATATATATATATATATATATATATATATATATATATATATATATATATATATATATATATATAGAAATCGGTTCATTTGAAAATTGATCTCTGGAAAAGTGAGAAAGTGATCTCAACCATTAGATCACTTCCTCCTTTTTTTCTATCAAACTAAGGGCCTATATGTAACATTTTATATTTTTGAGGTAATTTCCGTAACTTTTTAACAATACCGTATATAATGTTAAATCAAAATCATTATTTGGGATTATCCTTGCCAAAATTCTCTCCTTTTCTCTCTATAAAACAAAACTTCATTCACTCAATTTTTTTCCTCATTACAACTCAAAGATCTCGTGATGCACCATCTGCCATTCATAATGACACATTCCGACATCAACCTATGTTAATCGTAACTATAATCAAGTATTTTTTTATGCTAATTGTATGAGTATGTGACGTAACACGTTCTCCCCTTTATTTTCGATGTTAATATGATGTTATATGTTGATTTTATTGATATTGACCTAATATGTGTGTTATCCATCATTTGTGTGTTTTTTAGTATATTTTAATTTTATTTTTTTGTTATTTTTATCATATATGTTAATGATTATGTTTTAGCAAGCTATGCTGTTAGCTTAATATGATTTTTTTTGTACGATGCACTATTTTTATTAATTGTCGCTTGTTATGTATTATTATGTGTTATTTATTATTATTTTTATATATATATATTAATTAATTAAATCATTTGTCAGATAATACGATGCACTAATTTATCAATCATGTTCATATTAATGTTATTGTTGCCGCAATAGTTGATATGTGTTGGTATGGTGATACGATGCTTCTTCAGATTTGTTTATGTTCGATAACGCTGTTGTTGCCTGAATAGTTGATACAAATGTTGTTGATGCACTTTATTTTTCGACGATGCACTTGTATACTAATTAGTGGATTAAGTTTGTGGATACACTTTTATTTTTGTATTCAGTTGCATTTGTATGTGATTTATATGAATTAGTTGATTATGTTTTGTATCTCAGTTCACTTGTATATGTAATTATGGATTAAGTTTGTTGATATGCACCTTTATTTTGTATTCAGCATGCGCTATGTGGAGTGATGATGCATTTGGACAAGTTTGTTGATGCAACTTTATTTTTGTATCGATGCACTTGTGTGCAATTGATATGCATTAGTAGATTAATTATGTTTATATGCATTGAATGTATAACTTGAAGTGATATGTACTAGATAGTTGTACACGGATAAGTTGATTAAGTTTATATGCACAATGTATAACTTGAAGTGAGGTGATAAGTTGATGCGATTTATATGAAGTTATTGGATTAAGTTTGTTTGATGCACCTTTTGTGCATGTATGCAATCAATATTTACATATGCACTTTTCATATTTGGTTATAAGTACTAGTTGCACAAACATGTTATAATAGTTGTGTTTTCATATCTGCAGTTATAGGTACGATTTCTTCTTCAAACAATGTTGGCGAAAGCAGCAGTTGTAGTTATGTGTGGGGTAGTTATAGTTTAGGTTCGATGGTGTACGTATCTAGCTCGCCTGAGTGATGATTCTAGTTCGAGACTAGTGCTGCCTAGTTCTTCATCGGTTGTTAATGTCTCAAATGTTGGTGATCGATCTACGGGTGTTTCGCCGGTTATTGATGGGTCAAGGGTCGGGGTTCGATGTGGATGCGCCTCTTAAACCGAAAAAGGAACCGTGTTTGTATCCTTGGTGCAAGCGTACAACTTTACGACATTATTCAAAAATGGGAGGGTTTGATATTAAGCTTGGTACTAAGAGCAATCCCGATGGTAGCGATTATCCTAGTATTAAGTACTTTAGCTGTAATAGAGGTGGGAAGAAAAGAGATTCTATGTATGACAGACATAGGTCGGATTCGATGTTGCGCGGCGTGGTAGGGTGAATGGTAAAGGTGTTGATGGGGCTTATTGACAATGGCAAAGGGAATAGACTTGTCACTGGTTGGTGATTCTTTGTTAAGAAAAATTTTAGGAAGATTTCGCTGTAAGACCTGGTTGTTTAGCTCGCAAGGGTTAGGAAAGTCGATGGGGTTATGTACGAGGTGTACATGTTTGTTGAAGAACACAACCATCCGCTAGTTTCAAAAGAAGACATGCGCTTTTTAATGAGTTCAAGGGACATGGGGTGTTCTAAGCAACATTTCTCGATGCAAGTATCGAATTCCAATGTTGGACCTGTTAGAGCGCTTAGTCTTATGAAAAGAGATTTATGGAGGGTTTGAGAATATTGGTGCAACTGTGGTGGACCGCAAGAATTTTAAACGGATGTGAGTTCCTTTATGGAGACCGTGGACTTCGTGATGGTGGTGGAGAAGTTAGAGAACCTGAGAAGCATACGCGAGGGTTTTTTGTGACTATTACTAAGGGTGAAAGATTCTTTATCCTGCTTTGTTTGGGTGATAGTTGTGCCAAGTTGAATTACCGGTGTTTTGAGACGTGATATCCTGTTTAGGTCGAACAAGTATGTTTCATGCATTACTTTTATTTTTGTCGATTTATTTATCGGGTCAACTTTTCATATATATTGGTGCAACCTTTTATAATATACTAATGCACTAAAAATCAATTGCAAGTATGTAGAATGGTGTTTGTGCCTTTATGGGATTGATAATCATAACCGGTCTGTTACTTTGGTGCGGGTTGTTTGTGATGAAACAATAGCGCCTTATAAGTGGCTTTTGGGGCTTTTAAAAGGCGCTTGTAATTGATCCAAGTTGTTGCGATCGACTGGACCCGCCGATGAAACAAGCCATTGCCGATGTTTTCTCCTAACGCTGCCATCGTCTTTGCATGTGGCACATCATGCAGAAATTGTCGGTTAAGGTATATTTGGTGCACTTATTCGAATTTTTATGTTTTGTAATAATGAAACATTTAGTATTTGATGCACTTATTTTTATCATTCTCGATGCATTTTTTACTGTGTTGGTTCTTCGCTTGCAATAACACCGACTTTAGAAACGATTATGTGCCGCTTGGAATGATCGATTTCGCCAAGTATTTTTAGGAAGAATGGAAATCGATCATTGATGAGTTTGGCCTATCTGAAAATAAGTGGCTTTCTGATATTTACGACATGCGGTCTAGATGGATTCCTGCTTTTTGCGCTGATGAAGACTAGTCCGTTTGATGCAACATCGAGGTCCGAATCGAGAATCATTTTTTGGGAGATGGACTAATGCAAACTTAACCCTTGTTGAGTTTATTAGTCACTTTGATTCTTATGGATTCTGAGGTATTCTCAAAAAAAATGATCATGAATCTAGGTATAAAAACCGGATATGCATCGGTTTGAAATTGGAAAAGGATGTCACTGAGATTTATACCTTAAACGTGTTTTTGATATACAAGAAGAAATTTCGCTCGTTACTAATTGTTTGTCTCATAGCACTCAACATATTGGGATTTTGAGAAATATTTCATTCGGGACACGGTGTTTAAAAGTGGAATGACAAGGCATCGTTTGAAGTTTTTGAGGTATGTAAATTCTTGTATAGATGCCCTTTTTGTTGTGTTTAGATGCACTAATTATTGTATTTATATTCAGTTTAGCCTTAGATTAGTTCATATAGTTTTCTTTAGTAGCCTTTTAGGACTGCACCATACTTATTCTATTTAAACCGCTTATCTTTTGATATGGTTTGACATTTGTTATTCCTCATAGCTTATTGTTTAGATTTGATATGTGATGCCTTTTAGAATCCTTTAGAAGCTTGCAGCATTAGCTTATTATGATGCTTTTGTTTCCCCTCAGCATCGGGCCATATATGCCAATCCACCGTTGTTTTTATTTTAAAATCTGCATGATAATGTCTTTTAGTCAAAACTGGGAATATGCTTTTGGTTGTTGTTTTCTTCATCTTATTTTTGTTTATTTTTAAGAATTTCCTATATTATTTGAATTTAAGCTCAAATCACCCTTCAGGTGCTTTTGGCTTAAGCTTTAGGAAACCTGATGTTGTGCTTAGATGCTTTTAACTTGTGCTTTTAGGGTCTAATTTAGTTGCAAAGATGATAACTTTAGCCGTTAAGTTTAGTTTTAGGTTATGGAAGTTTCGTAGCATTGTAATAGCTTATAACTTATTTTTAGATGCCCTTTGTTGTGTTTTAGATGCACTAATTATTTTATTTTACACAGTGTAGTAAATTGATGATTATTGAATATTTTCTAATTTTTTACTTAAATGATTTGTTAATTGTATTTAGATGCATTAATTAAGGCAATAATTTATTTATTTTTACTTATACAGTGTTGTTTTGTTCGTCTGATATGTCTGTTACCCTGCTCATGCAAGAGGTTTGATTTGTTTGGATTACTTTGCCGCCATATCTTTTATGTTTTGAGGTTAAATGGTGTTGAGGATTTCCGAGAGAGTTAGCTTGATAGGTGGTGTAAGACTCTGATGATGTTTGTTTGGATGCTGTTATGTTGCTCATTCGAGCTGATGTCGTTATTCGCTCAATTCGTCGTATTGTTGAAGACACGCTGATTGACAGTTGATGCCTTGTAGAGAAAAGCTTAATGTGTATCATTGGAGTTGTCCGATCTTCAATAGGTCAATCTGATGTTCCGCTTGGTTTAAAGAAGAGTAAATCGATACATTTTGTTCAATGCTTGGTGTTAGTGAACCCAAGGTGTTGTTATAAAGGTTCAAACAATCAAAGAACAAAGGGACCGGTTCATACTCGGAAAACATTGATGAGATAATTCAGAAAGAATCTGGGCAGAAAGAAGAGACGAAGTTTGTTTCACTTGTCGGAAGGTCAAGGACATAATTCCGTGACATGCCCTTATAAAGACACGATCGTGGTTGGTAACAAAAAGAGCATGCCATTCTACTCGTGCCATGGATGTTAATTACGAGGAGTGATTAACGTTTTACTGATTATGATATGCACCTATATACACTTCAATCATTGCAATTTGTCGCCTTTGTTTTTTTTTCTAAATAATCATAATATGCAGAATAATGTCATGCTTGTCTGATGCATGTATATGGATTGTTGATTTTTTACGGAATTGTCATACGTATTGGATACTGGAATTTTATGGAATTTAATTGCATCTTTGTAAAATTTGTTGCTTGATGCACTATATTTTAAAATATTGATGCACTGATTTTACTATATTGTATGGTTAGTTATTAAGTTTTCATATTGATGCATTATATTTTACACTTTTTTAATATATTGATGCCATAATTTTCAATATTAACTTTTCCTATATTCAATTATTTTTACATCATTTAATGTAATTTTTTTACATCATTCACATATGTATCAGTAATTATCATTTGGATTCACCTTTTTTTATCATATTGATGCACCATTCTAACCAATGTATGTTTAAACACATTTCCATCATTTAATGTATGTTGATTTTTTACGGAATTGTCATACGTATTGGAGTTTTATGGAATTTTATGGATTTTAATTGCATCTTTGTAAAATTTGTTGATTGATGCACTATATTTTAAAATTAATTTGAGACATCCCAAAAAGGAAACATGGATAATAAAAAATATGGTAAACTTGATTTATATTGATTACACATTTATTGAAGGGGACAAATTAATTTGAGACATCCCAAAAAAAGGAAACACGTACAATAAAAAATAGGACAAAGGGAGTATTATTTTATGCATGGGAAATGTAAGCTAATTGGTTACTACGCTTGTATGGTTACCGGGTCTCCATCAGTAGCAGCTTTTAGTTCAAAGGATTAGGTTTTGTGAGTGGTTATAAATAAGCCTTATGTTTCTAGGTTTTACATCTACTATTAGCCATTTCACAAATTACCACTGCCATGTCCAATCCCAAACTTGAATGAGCAAGCTGCAACCGGACTGATGAGCTCCAAAAATGTTTCAAGTTTTTTCACGCAACAAATGATCAAGAAGAATGCTTTATTCAAAAGCTTGAACAAAGAAGGCAACGATTTTATGATGCGAAGATCGAGAAGGAAGAGGAATATGTGGAGGAACTTTTGGTGCATCTCACGATCTTGCTAATGACATCATTGATTGCATCTATGAAACTATTCAAAGGGATCGTGAGATGCTTGACAACTTGGACAATGTGTTGGCGAGGCTAGGGACTGGATGAAGAAGCTTTAGAGGCACACGCTGTCATGGATTTCAATGATGGTGTCATGGATTTCAATGATGATGTCAGTGATTAGATGTCGAATGGGTTTTTATGCTTTTGGGTTTTGAAAAGCCGGGCATGTTCATGTAATTGTTTGTCTTAGTTGGTTATCTAGAATAAAGTCCGTTTGGTAGTTTTGTGTAGGTTGTGGATCAAGTATGTAATTGTAGTTGTTGGATAGTGTTTATGTACTTTCACTCAGACGTAGTATGTTAATATAAGTGTTGGTTTTTATGTATGATTAAATTGTTGTTGTGGTTATTTGTTTTGTTTGAATCTTGTATGTTAGACATGATGGGGACCGACAGTTGAGTATTACACATGGTTTGTCGCCGCTGGTGGTTTAAGGTTGGCTTATGAATCGCGCCATTACTTGTTTGTATATTAGGCAAATGTGTATTCACATGACATTTACAATTGCGAAAATTTTGTCATTGGTTTTGGACTTGTTGTTGATAAAAGTACTTTTGTCATATCGTTATTTCGGCACAATAGATAGTAATGTTATGGAACTAAATGTTGTGCTTGTAAATAACGCGCCAGGCTGCATGATAGCCTATACAGTTTGTTAGTCCGAGGAAAACAAATTTCTCGGTACTACTAAGTCAGAACACCAACAATACAATGGTAACATCAAGTGCATTATAATATGTATGCATAGTGCATCACAAATGTAAAACCTATTGCATCATTGTGTTAAATCTATTGCATCACGTAATAAAATTTCATGCAAAATGATAAACAACAAAAAAATATCAGAATTAATATAATCTTCCATTAAAATCAGTATGTTATACCTATCTTTCTTTACAATTCATCATGATTAAAAAAAAAGTAAAGAAATCATGTTTTACGTGTGCTTTCAATATAGAAAAGATAATCAATTTTTATGCTTAGATTGTCTCAAACCTTCTCTTCTTGGCTTTTTTTTTAAAACCTATATACACTTTCAATTGCAATTTGTCGTCTTTTTTTTTTTTTTTTTCTAAATAAGCATAATATGCGTAATAATGTCATGCTTGTTCAATTAATGTATATTGATTTTTTACGGAATTGTCATAATTATTGATAATGGAGTTTTATGGAATTTTATGTAATTTTATGGAATTTAATTGCATCTTTGTAAAATTTGTTGATTGATGCACTATATTTTAAAGTATTGATGCAACATTTTACTATATTGTATGGTTGTATTATTAAGTTTTCATATTGATGCATTATATTTGATGCATTATATTTACACTTTTTAATATATTGATATAATTTTCAATATTAACTTTTCCTATACGTTATTTTTACATCATTTGATTTAATTTTTTTACATCATTCACATATGTATCAGTAATTATCATTTGGATTCACCTTTTTTTATCATATTGATGCACCAACCCATGTATGTTTAAACACATTTCCATCATTTAATGTAATTTTTACTATATGAAAACTTATTTTACTGGTTTTACTATATTCAGTTATTTTATACATCATTCAATATAATTTTTTTACATCATTCACATATGTATCAGTAATTATCATTTGGATTCACCTTTTTTTATCATATTGATGCACCATTCTAACCCATGTATGTTCAAACACATTTCAACTTATAAGGTAATGTAACTTGTCATTCATAGAATCATATGTGAAAGTTATGAAAATATTATTTAATGTAAGTTCATCATCATTCACATGTGTATCATTAATTATCAATTTGATTTACCTTTTTTATATCATATTGATGCACCATTAACGCTTCTATGTTTAAACACATTCCAACATCATTCATTATAACCCATATATGTAACATGCCATTCGTAGAGTCAAAGACATAAGTTTTGATTATAACATAACATTGTTTTATGTCTTATATTAATACGAGACCATCATAATACGGTAAAGTACGTAGATCTAGTTCATAATTGAAATTTATCACATCATATTGTTTGCTGGTGTAAATTTGTTCAGAAAGCTCCATTTTTTCTTGAGTTTCTCTTCGTGCTCATCATAATACTTTCAAACCCTTGGCTGAAGACGTTGAAATTGAGTCTTATGTAAATTCGACTTTTGAGCTTCGTTGAAATTGTTGTACCTTTTCGACTCTTGTTCCAGCATCTCTCTTTTTTCGTTGATAGTTGTCATCAACATCTTCACCATGTACTTCTTTCGAAGGCTGATTAGCTGGTTTAGTTGCTGGACACTCTCTTTTTTCAGACCATAATTGAACTCTTTTTTCCTTCCAAAGAATGTCTCCATGTGTCTCAATAGAAAAATCCCAGAATCAACACGGTTCAATCCTGTCTCCCATTCCAGCTTCATGATTTTATGTTTTGATGTTGCTATTTTAGCTGCAGATGGGTGTTCCACTGAGTGCAGATATAACGCAAATGATTTTGTCTGTAATTGAATTTGTTGATCAGTATATGTTAAATACATTTAGATGCACCTTATTTATAATCTTTGATGCACTAATTAAAAAACAAAAAAAAAAACAAAAAACAAAAAACAAATAACCAAATAAATATATATATATATAATATTGACAACGTAAACTGCATAATAAACCTAAAAATATTTCATGCATTGTATCGTTCAGTGCATATATATTATCCATACAACTAATAATAGTTTCATTTGCACCACCAACTCAAACCATACTACTAAGTAATATAAAATCTGAACCCAGATGCACTATTAATACAACATCCACACTAATAAACTTATCACTAACTCCATACTAACCTATAACTTTGTTATGTATGATACATCAATAAACAAACTAATTCCATTATGATATTTAAAGTCTGAATAACTAAGTTTATATATAAATTACGAATCGCGTCATATTTACAACATATATTGTATTTTGCATTCAGTATGTCAAAATACCATCATACATGTTATGTTATATGTATTCTCAATTAAATCATACCGGCAATTAAATGAGATCGAAAACAGTATCAATCAATCATAAATCAAACTATTTGCTATTATCTTAACATCAAACATTCATATTCATACACATTCATTTGTGTGCGAATAAAAGTTTCTTACCAGTGCCTTTGGAATATCCCCGTATCTTTTATGTATGTCTTGACTGTCATCATGCTTGTTATCAATAATATCTACTTCCATTGTCTTCAAATTGTAGACAATAAGGTAGTATCGATTCATTTCTTCTGTTGGCATGGTTATTGGGAAAATACCTGCTTTCGTATACATATTTACGTTAAACAACAGTTTGAATAAACAATGTACTGTGTTTTTGTTTTAAATCTTACCAGCTCAACTTTGTCAAGGTTATTTTTTGTAGAATACTCAAGCACCTCATCCATTTTTCTTTTAAAGTCCTCAGGTTTGCGTGACATCTGTAAATAAAATGCATTATACAATATGTCATAATTTTGATTCAAAATTTTATCAATTGTTTTTTTCTATATGAAAATATGTATGAATATTATTGAATTCACTTACCATCATTCCTGTTTTGCAAAACAAAAAGCGTGAAGATACCCTGTTTTTCAGCTTCTCGTCATTGTTTTGAATTATACTCCATACGTCTATAGCTGCACTTGTTACCGGTAAACTTTCACGCATGCTCTCAAATACCACACTTGGGACCTCCATGTTCATTGTTTTGAAAACAATATCGCTGTTCATATGTAAACACGTCAGTTTAATAAAAGGGATGCACTAATAATTCAACTGTGATGCACTAAAAATAAATAATACTCTATATATTTGTCAAATTCACATTTACTTACTTAGCCGGCAACGTTCCGCTGAATATGAACTCGACGATAGGTTTCTCATCAGCCTGCAAATTGTTTGAAATGCTGACCTTCCTCTTGACGTATGGAGATAGCAATACACCTGATAATACCCTCTCCCTTTTTTGTCTTACTTTCTTTTCCGGTTCATCTTGATTATCATTTGTGTTTCCTGGTTTCATGTATCTTATAGGAACTGCTCTAATTGCGTCAGCTGGTGTGATACTTCCATCTTCAGTGGTTACCAACTTTTTTGCTTTACTCCTTGTGGTTGGTGAAGGTTGCCCTTGAACTACTTTTATTGTAACCTTCGGGCTTTTGGTATTTACAGTTTCAGTTCTAGGTTCTTCTGTGTTCTTCTGAACTTTTTCTAATTCCTTTTTACCTTTTTCAACATCATTTTGCTGAATGGTTTCATCATCTTTCCCAGCATCTGTTACTTGAGCAATTGGTAGCTTCAAGACTTTGTCCAATCCAAACATGTCGTCACTCTGTGAAATCAAATTGAAGCTTGGTGGTGTAAAATCCAAATTTTTCTTTGTTGCATCTTTACCAGTTTTCGAACTTTCCAACGTCTTTTCATTGTTGCTCTGCTTTTCCATTGTGACTGTATCATTTAGCAAACGTTTTAATTGACCTTTGCTTCTCATGTTTCTCATAATCGGAAACAGTCCTTGTAGGTTCACTGTTTTGTTTTTCTTTCAACCCTTCACCCAACGTTTTCTCTTTTTCTTTGTTGATGTTTTCTTCCTCATTTACATTTAGATCTCCCGTTGATACAACATTTGTATTTTTCTCCTTTACCAACCCTGTATTTTTCTCTTTAACCACAACCTGACTATTATCTGTTATATCTAAGTCCACATTCATACCATCATTTTCTTCAGCTGCATTTCCCGAAATATTTACCTCATTTACAGCATCACTTACCCCATTTTTTACCCCATCTTGAACCACGGCATGATCATTTACCCCGTCATTTATCACATTTGCAGCATCATTTACCCTAACATTTACTTGTGTTCCGTCATTTGGCCCATCATTTACATCCATGTTTTCAGTCGATTGGTTCTGATTTTCATCTTTATCTCCGTTTCCTCCTCCACGTACCCTATCAGTGTCCACTTGTTCCCCATCATTTACATCCATAAGCGTGTCTTCTTCAATATTATCGACATCAATGTCTATTTGTGGACTGACTTGAAAAAAGTCATCCGTGCTTATGTTGTTTTCTTCTTGTGATATATGTGCGTTGTTTACATCTTCATCCGATTCAACCACTTCTTTTTCGGATCTGCCATCCGATGTGATCTTCCCTGGTTTGAACGCTTTCATGAGTTTTTCGTTTCTGGTTTGAACAATTGCTTTTAAATCCTCATCCTAAGGGTAAGAAATCGAAGCCATTTCGAGCAATTCATCTACCAGACCTTGTACACCTTCTGATATGGACAATGTCTTCATTATTTGCACTTTCATTTCCTGAATTATATAATTAATATGCGTTAAAAAATAATAATACAATAATATTAATAATAATAATAACAATTGATATGCTTTAACATATTTTGTGCAAACCTGATGTTGTAAATATACTAATCAGATGCACTTAATTATATTTATTTGATGCACCAATCATATTATTAAGATGCTTTAAACTGTCATACAGATGCTCTAAATGTAAACATAACTAATCAATATATATTATTTACATATTTTTGACACATATTCCACATAATCTTTTTAAAAATACACATATATATGCTTTAAGAAATTTTGTGCAATCCTGATGTACTAAATATACATATCATACGCGTGTAAAATTATTTATTTGTTGCATCAATCAAATAATTTACATAGCATATGTACTAAATATATATAACAGGTGTGTATAAATATACATATGTATGCACATACATACCTTTGATGTTTTACTTTTGAATATTTTGAATGCTTCATCCTTATTTGAAGGTTCACCTATCCCACATATTCCGTCGCCAATGTAAATTCTTGGTGTATATAAATGGTGTATGATGTCTTCTTGTGCATACTCCAATTGCTTAGCTGCAAATTAATTTAGTGATTATTATTAAATATCACAAAATTATTGTAATACATGACAATTTGTAATATAAGCTAACTTGTACATATTACCTGGTGATTTTTTGGAATTCCTGATTGCCGACTTTGTAATACCTCTCTTTCTTTTCTGCAATGTACTCGCCTTCTTTAATTGGTAACTTTCCAAAACCTCCCATTTTCACTTCCTGTTTTTCTCGATCTTCAGCTTTTAGTGTCCCATGCTTTGATAGCTGGGTTTTCTTGAGCAACTTCAACCTCTTCTGAGATGGTTGAGTTTAGATACAAAAGCTGCAAAGATAATAATACAAGGAAATTAGCATAAATATACAATGCAGATGCATTATTTTGTTGGATTATGATGCACTTAGATGTTTGTACAATACTTACCACCATTAACAGCAGTGGACCCCCGAACCCTGATGAACTGTTATACTCTCTTTTTGATTTCTTCATTGTTTGCAACAAGTATGTACACCAATCCATATTCTTGATATCCTCTTCCTTTTCGATACACCGCAAAAACTTCGGTTAATTGTCCGCTTTTTGTGCATTCGCCAATAATCGAGATGAATGCAACAAGGAAGTTTAGCTTGAACTCCCGTCCAGTGTGATGTTCTACAATTAGTTTCTCAACCACATTTTTCAAGTAGAATCTATCATCTGGATAACCATGTGTGTGCCTCCATTCAACAATTAATGGGAACTCTTGTTGCAGCGACGCACTTCTGTGACAGTGGTATCTCCCATCGGGATTCCAAGCAGTTCTTGTATCATATTTGCAAAGTGGATCGTGAGATTGATCTACCGTCTCCCATCTTGATTGTTGATGTTTCGTGGATCAAACGGTCTACCACCTACTTTCCCAGTTTTGTTGGTGTTGTCTTTATATTGAAGTTCCTGTCCAACAACGATCCAAACCCCATGTCAACAATGTTCTCTTCTCGACATCTCGACAACCTTGTTAAAATTTCTAATAAATCCCTTGGCGACGACCTAGATTTAATAGTTGGGAACGCCTTTTTGGTACAATAACGTATTTTTCTTCCGCAACCTTCTGTTTCTTTTTGTCATGGCCACGCTTTAATTTGTGTTACTTCCTTGATTTCCTTTTTTTGTAGCTATTTTCTTCTTCCTTTCGGCTTTTATTTGTGTCGGTACTGAGATTCTCGTTGCCTACATAATGAAACACATTCAGAGTTAGTGGACGCATTAAAAGTATGATGCAAATATAAATACGACATATGCTGCAAATATAATCATATTGATGCACCTGAAATGTAACAAGTGATGCACCAAAAATTCAATATTACATACAGATGCACCAAAAATTCAATATTACATACAGATGCACTTTGAGTATACCAACTGATGCATAATAAATAATACGTTGTATACATATGCTGTAATATTAACCATTGATGCTCCTAAAATATACAAACTGTACAAAGTATTTTACACACATCAAACAAGCGATGCTTACCCTTCATGTTTATATCACATTCCCCAACAAGTGAAGCTAAAAACACATCCCCTTCGAGACTACCCCCAGGACGCGTTTCTTTACATGCACATTTTTAGTTTGTTTCTCATATTACGTCCACGAATTCCAGTTCAGTATCATGTACAACCCCTTCATTAACTAATCTTAAAATAACATCATTCATTTTAAATCATAAACTACTTCATATATTCTTTTAAATCATTGCATTTTGTATTCAGATAAATAATACCGCATATAAAATCAGTTTCGCACATGACATAGACGACATCAAACCTAACTCATGCTCAAACGCTATAAATTATAACCTATTACATCTTAGTTCAACTTCTAATGGATCAGATAAATTAACAAGCATACAACTCAATTTCGCAAATGACATAGACTACATATAACTAGACTAATGCTCATACAGATGCACCAAAAATTCAGTATTTACATGCAGAAAATGCAAAAATGCATACATCAGATGCACTTTTGAGTACAGCAACATATGATGTAATATTAACCATTGATGCTCCTAAATATAAAAACCGATGCTCCATAATTAAAATTATTCTTAACATGAAACATATGATTAAATTAAGAGTGTATATACGCCGTAATAAACAATTTAATTTATGTCGCAATGAAATATATGTATAATGAGCAATGTAAATATACGTACAGTACACATTTAAGTATATTTGATGCGTTAATCACATGAAACATATGCTGCAATGAATATTGTGTAGTATGTAATAAATAAATAAATAAATATTTATACATGAAGTATTCAGTATACACATAAATATTATACATATACATATCAAATAAAAAAAATAATAATAATAAAAAAAAAAAACAGATATTGAAATAATATGATTTGTAAAATCCCCATGAATTCTCGAATGTCTTCCTCTGACTTACTATTTTGAGATGTTTCATTCTGAGAATTATGCCCGCCATTGCCTTCTTCTTCATTTGCTGAAAATTTAAATTGAAAATAGGTGTCATAATACTGATAATACTGGAAAAAGGTGTCATAATACTGATATTAGATGCTTTAAACTTAAGTTTAGATGCACTAATTATATATTTAGATGGTTCAATCATTTTAACTAACCATTTTTGATTCACTAATAATGCAAACATATCAGTTTGATGCACTAATTATATCATTTGATGCATTAATCATATAATTTTTGCACTAAACTTAAATTTAGATGCCCTGAACTTTAAATTTGGATTCACTAAACTTAAAATTAGATGCCATAAATTTGGATTAACTAAACATTTAGATGCTATAAACATTTCAATCAACCATTTTTTGATGCACTAATAATGATAACTTATTTTTGTACGCTTTAACCATCAGTTTGATGCCGTAATAATAACATTTTGATGCATTAATCATACAACTACCAATTTGATGCCCTATTTTTGCATGTATAAGATTCGACGATTTATATAAACTGGTAACCATCATATTGATGCACTAATCATACAATATGATGGTGTGATCAACTAGTTTGATGTACTACTCAAATATTCAGGTGCACTAATTCTAATAAGCATTATTTATTAACACAGATGCACTAAAATTATACATTAATCATATCTACAATTACTTGTTACATATTACTAACTAAAATTAATATCACAGATGCACTGAAACTATACCTTAATCACATCAAAAATTACTACCATAGATGCAACAATTATACAATAAAAATATAAATACGTAAAATTAGGGCACTTACATTCTGATATATGTTGTGCGTTTGTTAGTTCCTTCTCGATAGTTCTGGGGCTCACAGTAGTGAAATTGAAAAAATCAAACAAAATTGTAAATACTGATTTTGATCGTAATAAACACGAAAATTAGGGCACTTACGATTCTGTAGATATGTTTTTTTTTCATTTTATTTTGATCGGAGTTATTTGTTTGATCTGGTGGAGACGGTGGATCTGGTGGCGATGGTGGTGTTGACGGTGGATCTGGTGGCGATGGTGGTGTTGACGGGATTTTGATCGGTGTGTGTAGATGGTGTGAGTGTGTGTTTATGTGTGTGTTTTTGTGTGGTGAAAAAGTGTACAGCACACGCATAAGGCGTGATTATTTCTGTTTTCTACATTTGACCTTCAAGTTTCATCTGTTTACATAATCTACCCAGAAACTTTTTTTCTCACTTTTCCTTCTATTTACACTTTTCTCTATAACCGGACTCTATATATATATATATATATATATATATATATATATATATATATATTTACGACGGTTTTCGTAAATTCAATTCGATAAATATTTATTCACTCAATACTTGCGGGAAATGCATTATTATAATTTTTATGACTTTGATATATTTTATTTTGTTCCGTTAAAATCGATTTCTAGCTAACGCTACACATAATAATTAATTAAATGTACAAACTACACATTATACATAACATTTTATACATTTAATCCACAAAACACATTAAACCCTTTACCCTTATACCCTTGCCGCCACCTCCCCCTAGTCATCCTTTTTACAAAATATCCTAATTAATATGTACACCTATTCATATTTACTAGATATTTGCAATATACAAAAGATTTATCAATCCAAAACACATACATAACACACATTGAAGGTGAAAAACAAAAGAACTCCTCTCCATGGTCCTTGCGGTATTCGGCCAAAGCATGAAAGGAGGAAGAAACATAATAGTTTTTTAAGCTCTAGTGTTAAACAAGTTATAGAAGTAATCTAGTTAGGGTTTTGAAATAAAAACCTCAAGATTATTAAGTTTTCTAGCTCAAAAACTCTTCAATCACTCAAGTAAGCTTCTAATAATTTTTACTACTCTTATAAACTCTTATTTGATGTATTTTTATGATTCTATTAGAAAAACATGCAAATATACTATGATCCATACCACTTTTACATGTTTTTACTTCTTAATATGGGTTTAAATTATCCTATTTATATTCCTATGAACCTTATCATTTTGGTTGAAGTTTAGGAACCCATGACACCCTAAGAAGGTGTATAGTAGGTTTAGAATAGCTTTGGTGTTGATTGGAATGTTTTAGAACAAGTTTCAAACAAGAGAAATCGTTTTCGACGAAATATATATAAGGGCTGTCCAATTTTGTAAAATCTTGAAACATCAGTGGGTCATGGACTATTTTCGTTTATATTTTCAGAAAATAGACTTTAAAACGAAACCGTGGTCGCTTGAACGTGTTAAAACGGATTTATAACGAAGAAGTTATGCTATTTTCAAGTTTAACGACGAAAACTATTTTTCTGAAAATATACATGCTGTCAAGGGTTATTTAAGGGGCAAAAATGTGTTTTAAACCTTATCTAAATGAGTCGACTTATCAAAAATATATTAGTACATAATATCACGATTCCGAGGATATATAGAACGTAGAAAACGGACCTATAACGCTAAAGATATACATATTTGAAAACCGACGTTCACAACTTATTTCCTTCAGCTTTTACTAAAATGTTTCCAAGTGTTGAAATTGTCTTTTCGGGTACCCATGTTTGGAGCCGTTTTTCTCAATGATCGAGTTGGTTTTGGTAAAATAGTATCTCTGAGTAAAAGTTATTTCACCCGGCCTATTTTCCAAATGTCCAAATTCGTTCAAACGGATTTATAACAAGTAACTTATGACCTCTCAAACTTTCAAAAACCGCCCTGAAAAACTGTGCATTTTAGCCCGACTACCTCACTTCACCATCATTTTTATCTAGGATCGAGACTCGTATGGAAAAAAGTTCAGTGTTACGACTTTTAGATAATGTTACAAGCATTCCAAAACCGCTGAGTTTGTTTCCTAACACTCGATATTCACTATTTTACGACTAGCTTTACAAGGCTACATATCCATTTTCACTACTTATAAAAGTACATTATTTTGCGACGAAAAACTATAATTTCTTTATAAATCACTAAACGACTATCGTAGGATTTCGTTTCAACGTAAGTACTTGTAAAGTATTTTATAACATGGCGAGATGTCATAAACATATATTTCGGCGATAAACTCTATTTTCAAAAATGCACAAGTGGTATGGATATCACATGAGTTTGCATGCATAACATTATTTCATGACTTATATTAGATCATATCATTCATAATAGGTTGCAGTTAGAGATTGCGCCTCATTTCAGTGTATCCACTTTTGCCATCATTATCATTGTATCAAGTGAGTTTTCATAGCCCCGTTTTATTCAAGTTTATATTTCATTTCAAACCTACGGGGGAGAATACATTGCACATCATTTTATTACGAGCCCAAGTATATTCAAATTCATTACATTGCTTAAGTTACCTCATTGCCAATTGAATGTCCTGTTAGGAATTAGAAAATTCCCGGTATTAAAGAGTCGGTCACCTCAATTATATGTAATCGTTAGAAGGCTCGTAGTCGTAGTTATTTTAAGTTAAGTTGTATTTAGTTAAGTAACACCGTGGAGGACGGACGGGTCTTTACCCACTGTATGCCCGGATCCACACTTGTGTGGTGGCGTTTTATGTAAGACTATAAATACTCTCTACCTCCCAAGGTAGAGAGTTGGAGCTCATAATAATATCTTTCACTTTCTCTCACTAAGTTTCCTAAACCTCTAACTTTCTCTCTCTAGAATTCCATCTATATGCTACCTTGTGTTAATGTTATGATGTGTATGTGAAAAGTTATATCCAACAATTGGTATCAAGAGCCATGGTTAGATCATATCTTGCACATCTTTGGATTTCTAGTGGTTTTTAGGTGGTTTTTGAGTTTGAAAAAGTTTAGTGGTTTTTGCATCATTTGATTGATTTCTAGTGTTAAAGTTTCGATTTTGGTTGTACTTTTGTGTTTAGAATCATCACAAGTGTTTAGGTTTTGATCTAGAAGGTTTGAATCATAGTGGTTGGGTTGTTTTTTGGATTGAAAAGTGATGTTTATATGGTTTTTCAAGCTAGCGACTTAGTTCACGGAATATTTTTCTTGGTAGCGACTTGCTTCACATTTTTGTAGCGACTTAAAGTGTTGGAGCTAGCGAGTTAGATCTAGCGAGTTAAAGTACAAGTAGTGGATTCTCCACTACGGTAGCTTGACTCTTGGTGGTAGCGACTTGGTCGCAGAGTTGCTCTTTAGCTTACTTGTGTCTCTAGCGACTTGTGTAGCGAATTGCTGCCAAAAAATTTGGTTAGCGACTTGAGGTTAGCGAGTTACTACTTAGCGACTTGCATTTGTCTAGCGACTTGGGAATCTAGCGACTTAGTGGTGTATCGAATTAAGTGTCCAGCGACTTGGGTCCTAGCGACTTGGTCTTAGCAACTTGGTTCAAGAATTCTTAGCGACTTGTTGACTTTTCCCGACAAAACTTCAAACGGCTATAACTTTTGATCCGTAACTCCGTTTTCAGCGTTCTACCCATCAAAACAATCGTGAGAACGAGGAGAATGTCACGGGTCAAACTTCGAGGGCTAAATCCGCTCTGAACAGAAGTTATTGAGGTTTTTATGTTTTAGACCTAAAATTCTCGGGAAAATCGTGCAACAACCAACCCAATCACAACCAAACAACATCTCTCCGCTTATCCCACAAACAATCATAAGTCCTAACACACAATTGTCTATCATTGTGTCGATCCATCAATCATCTTAACACATTCCATTGGTCATTGCTTAACGGTTTGGTCTTGATTTTAGTAAAATCCCGCGGAAGATTCTATTTCTCGGTTTAAATCATAGACTTGTAAAATCCCGTGCATTCCACCACATCATGTCTTACTCTACTTACTCTATTGACCCAGTGATTTCAGAAGTGCTTAAATTGTATGATGTCTGGACAATAATGTTAATGATTGCTGCTAATCGAACGATTAAAGATGTTTGAATTAAACAATGAGGATGTGAAATCTTCATGTTCTGAGTACAATGAGAATGAATTGCACCTGCTACTGAATGCCATGCAAATGGAATGCAGATTGAGCCCTATCGCCTACTTCATCTACACCTCATACAAAATGTTATCCATAGCCTGGGATCGAACATGTAGTGCTCTTTTCCGCCAGGACTTACCTACATTGACAAGAAGCGTGTTGTTGAACTTAGAACACTTAAAGCTGCAACTTACCAATAAAGAGGTTCAAAAGGATGGTTCCAGTGCAGATCTTCAAGTAATCTACAAAAATTTCACCCATTCATCGAGTGGGGAATATTCGCAGACATTCGATCAACACTTGACTGGAATTTCCTTCAAAAACATACTGGAATGGAAATTCAGGAATTCATTGAGACATTTATCCAACTCATGGATAATGTGAAAAAGTACATTGAAGAATCTGCTCATAAGAATGAAGACGTGAATGAGTGGTGTCGTGCAGTTGAAAGATTGTTGTGATAAGTTGGGTAATGTATCTGTTGAAGAATCGAGTGTTGCTGAATGCGAATGTCATGACAACAAAAATGATGAGTCGGATAATGGAAAAATGGAATCTTCGTGCTCAAATTCACAAAAGAGAGAGGTGCACCGACACAACTGTGCAAGTTAATGCAAAGGAACACTCCATGGAAGCTTCGGATGTACCAAAGATAGAGATGCACCCGCACACAGTGCATGTCAATGCTCGTGTAAGTTGCATGGATGTTTCTCTGTACCTAGTTGTGCATCTTCTACTCAAAATGATGATTATGAACTGCATGAGTATGCATTTGTGCCCTGATGATTCCCTTACCACGAGCTTAACATATATAAGGATCAGTTGCTATTTATGAACAAGGTGCTAAGTTTGAGTTGACCACCCGTGAGCGGGAAATGGATGTCCAAATACGTACAACTATTAGAAAAAGTAGGTTTAGAGAAGAAGTATTAAAACAAGAGTTAAACTCCTTACAAGAAAAGCTTTCTAAAACTACTAAGCAAAAACACGAACTTCAAGAAAATGTTAAAATGCTTAAGCAAGAATTCAAGGCTAAGGAATCAAAACTTTTGAATGATTTTTCCAATCTAAAACTTTGAAAAACAAGCTTGAAAATAAGTTGTAATGCAAGGAATACCATTCGACATGCTCACATGATCACTAAGCATAGAGTCTTAAGCGATAAGCATAGCATTTCCCTTGTTGAGGAACCTAATCCAGAGGTAATTAAAAAGGCTAGAAATGCTCATAAGGTACTATATGATGGTAATGAGATCCTTAAGCCTAGACAGAAACCTAGTGCTCTGAGTGCACCGAGGAAGATAAGAAATCAGATGAAGTCACTAGGGAGAAAATGAATAAGAAGCTAGAAGATCCCGAGTGTAAAAAGAACAAGATAACGATAAAACCCCATGATTACACTAAGGAAAATTGGATATCCTTAAACATGTTTAAGCCTCAGACTCTATTGACCCCTGAACAAGTGTTCTGGAAAAAGGATATGGACTTGCAAAAGCTGAAAATCTTGTTGAAATGAATCCCCTTGTAGGAAATTCCTAAAGAATGTGTATCCTCCAAATACACCAATGCATTTAGTTCCTAGAACTATTGCCACTAAGAGCAAGACCTTAATCAACCAATATGTTATTCTTCAACTATTTACCGATTTTGAGAAAACTTGTAAGAAAAGGATCACACCCAATGGGATAACTGAAGGGGAAAGGGGTTTTGAGCAAATGAAAGAATGTTATTTAACCGAGGTCATGCCTTTCTTTAAACAACTAAAAGATCATTTTGAGAGTCTTAAAAAAGGGACAAAATCGATATTAAAGAAATGGAAAAGGAATTTGATGCAATGGTAGTTGAAGTTAGTGATTATGAGCGTGCACAAAAATATAATGAGATTGAGAGGAAGAACTTGCATACCTTAAATGAGACTCTTATTACCGAATGTGTTGCTCAAGATATCTTTTTCACTTCAAATTGCTCTATTAATGCTTCCAAATTTCATGAACTATCTCGGGTCCTGAAAGTCTCCCATGATCGTGTCATTGAGCTTGAAAAAACTAATTCTAAACTAAACGAGAAAATTGAACCGGATGATCACGACAATTTGGTTAAACATTTTTCTAAACTAGAAGTTGAGCATTTTAATTTACAACTCAAATATCAACATCTCAAAGAAAATGTCAAAACTTCATATATCAAGACATCTTCGATGCTCAGAGTTTGATGCGTTTTTCAAATTAACAAACGTGATGAACAATTCAAGCTCAGTGCAATACAATCGAGAAAGTTGAAAGCCCAAATCTCTCAATTAAAGGGTCAAACGAACAATATGACAGGCTCCCAAATGCCTCCTCCTTTAGATTCTCGGAATTCTCAAACGTTTCATCTTCAAACCTAGTAAATGCTTTACAAAAGGAAAACGAAAGTTTTCTAGAAGAAAATGAAAAGGTTAAACGACATTTTAAAGAGTTATATGATTCAATGAAAGCCACCCGTGACCAAAACAACGAAAAAATAACGTCTTTACAAAAGGAAATTGAGAATCGAGAAGTCGGGAAATGGGAAACTGCCACTTGTTTTCAATAAGAATGTTGTCTCAAAATCACCCTTTGATTGCAAATACACTGATGACAGTTAAATATATTCCTCCTCATCTTAGGAATAATGAACATGCTTTTCATGACTACTGTGCTCACCTTAAGGATAGTCTAGAATGTCTCCGTGAGATTGTCGAAGAGGATTTCATTAACAAACCTCTTGATAGTGAAATTAGGTTTGCTTGCCTCCAGGCCAAACGATCTCAAGAGTCGCTTGAATGTGTAATTGCAACATGTCCAAAACCCTTAGGTGAAAAAGGCAAAGCTGTGAAGCCTTGTTCTATGCCTAGTGCCAAACAGGAAATCCGTTCTATGCCTAAAGCCAAGCATGTTGAAAATTCGAATTCTATATATAGAGTTACAATATGCGACGACGTCACTCTTTAATTGTGACACCGTCGGGTCGCCGCCATTAGGTTTTTGTCTTGGCCACGTCAACTCAAGCGACGGCGTCACCTTATGCTTGTGACGCCGTCGCTTTCATCTGCCTCGGAATCCAAATCTAGGTCGTCTGAGTTGTTACGCCCTACTCTTTTAAACCTGATGCCGTCAAGTGCAAAATAGCAATTTTCTCTCTGAGTCATCTCAAGGTGTGTCGCGATGGCGTCGTGAATTGGTTGTGATGCCGTCCCCTTCAGTTCCAGCAGCTTGAGTGTTTCGATTCTTGACTTTGGCCATTTTCTTCATATATTCGCGCTTTTTCGTCCGAATAAGTGTTATTCCAGCAATTTGCCTTCAAGAGACCTAAAAAGTGAAAAGGAACGAAATTAAGTAGTAATGGATACAAAAGTGATCAATTAAGGGCTTAAATGAACCCTCAAAAGTGTACCTTTTAAATCCTTATCAAATATCTCTACACTTGGAATTTGCTTGTCCTCAAGCAAATGTGCTTTTGGCCAATTAATTTATAAGTTAGGGGTCATGAAGCATTAGTTTAGAACAATTCACAACACGTATACGCCCCGAAAAAGTCATAACAAGCACGAAAATTACATACTAGCACCTCACAAGTGGTGTTTGGATACTCTCATCTCTCGGGTGTATATGAAATATACCAAGTTGGAAATGGAAGATAAATACTCATTAACCGGTCCTAGTATATAGATTACCATAGGCTTGAGACTAGATCAAACCTTCATCGCTTTGACGTAAGCACCTAGGAAAAACTATCCAAGAGGTCTTTTAAAGGGTTGTAACGTTAGGCTTACGGTAGGGAAACAAAGGGTTTGGTGGGATAGGTGATTTAGTGGTGGCAAGACAAAAATCTTTATGTCACAAGCATGAGAAGAATGGCGTTGCTAAGCCAAGACTTGACACTCTAAACTCTAGATAAATTAAAACAAACAAACATAAATTTAAAGATAGATGTAGGATGGTTGCCCGTATGTTTTTCTTAACACTCTTTTTTTTCTTTTTCTATTTTTTTCGATTTTTTTTTTCATACACTTTTACTCTACCATCCTCTACGATAACATCAAAATAATAGGGATTTATAGGCACATCTCTACACTTGAGTTTTTATTACTCTAACACTAATTTGACCCGAATTGAAAAGATCAAAACACTTGGAGTACATTATTACGCAAATAAAGGGAATTTGAATTTAACGTTCCTTCCCGTCACTTCATAAAATTTAACTTTTCCCATGAGTCCCAATCCTCCCAAAACTGTGTACAAAGGATATGACTCGACTTAGCAACTTATGCAAGCAACTAGATAATTAAACTAAGGTTTTAGTATGATAACAATAATGCACTAAAAGTGAGTGCATACAAGGTAGGCTAAGGCAATTTGGGGGTGGATTGTTGTTTGGTCACCATGTTTGTAACACAAGCATCAATATAAGAGATAGATAAGAAGTGCTCGGATGAACGAACACACACACACACACACACGTATGAATATTCAAGAGTTATGCGTAGAGAGTAAATGTGTGAATTGAACAACCAACCCTCAAGTGAGGGTTTACAAGGATTATTTATAGGGCAAGGAGCTAGGGCAACACTACTAGCATCCTTCCCTTCTTATGGGCTTGGGCCTAGGCTTATGGGCCTTCTACATAAGCCTAAGCTTAATAACAAACATAAAGGCCGTAATTAAGCTAACTATTATATATTAATTACTAACACTTTAATTATAGTTTAGGAGTAATTCCAACAATCTCCCCCTAAGTGTTAGTGATTGATAATATAAACGTTGTAAGTGCTGATGTAATAGTAGCTTTGATGTCCTCTGACATTCTTCTTTCTTGTGAGAGGAAATGTCTTGATTCGAACAATCTCCCCAGTGTAGAGAAATTGTTTCCTTTGAAGTATTCTACTTTGATGTCATGATTTACTTTGTTCTTTGATCTTTTTTCTTTGTGATGGTAGTGATAGTATGTTGTGGTTGTCTGCATCAGGTCTGCTTCGTTGCTCCAGTGTCTCCGCGTCTTTCTCCAACATGCTCACACGTTCTTTAACTCAGGATTTCAGTAGTGATATAGTTCTCTTAGTCTTTAAACTTTGTAGATTCTTTGACTTTGACGAAGAATCATTCTGACTTTGTGTTGCCTTTTGCGAGAACTTCCATTATTTATGTTGGTGGTATGAGTATGTGGAGAATCTGCACGATCAGTCCGCTCCAGAGCTTCCATAAGAAGAAAACATAAGAGTGGTTAGTGATAAACGGATTCCAGCACTTACAAGTTTGAACTTCGAGAGTGTTAACAACATAGTGTGAAAACACAACTCTAATTCTCACAAAGGCTGTTCCTGAACTGGAGTCCCACAAGTGAGATAACACGATGTACCGAAGTACACCTACAGTTTAGATGAGTCGCTGAGGTACACCGAAGCATCACCTCACGACTGTAGACCATTTGAGACACACTAAGCGTAATCCACGGGGAGTTACCGAAGTGACCTGCTGTCAGGGCTGTTTGATGTTGACCCTGGCAGGAGTTTCCATTCAATCACTGAGAACCACAAATGTGAACCTCTCATAAATGTTCTCGACAGACTGCTAAGATCTGTGAAGGATACGATAATGTATCACTTGCGTCCTTATTTTTGAACGACAAGAGATAAATTGTGAAGTGTACCTAAGAGATCTTTTGATGAATCTCGTGGCTCTAGACTCAATAGTGTGCTTTGGTTTTCCTGAGCGGAGACTAGGGAGAGGGTCTCCTTCTTCAATACCAGCAATCTCTAAGAGAAAGCCGATAGTTTACGTAGGGTTCCCTGTGAGAATGAAACAAGCTTCTGTTGAGAGAAACTTGAGTGGCTAAGAAGGTTTAGTGCATGCGTCACTGGGTCCATGATGACTTTTATCTTCAATACCAGTGTCATCAAGTGACAACCAGTAGCATATGAATTGAACCCGGTGTCTGCCCTAAGTTGAATAATCTGGAGGGCTATTTCTTTTCACCCTTTTCTTTGCATTTCTTTTTAATTCTTTAACTCCTTCTTTCTCCGATTCTCATTTTCTCCTTTTTATAATCATACCTAAGGACTTCTAATTATAACTATTGGTGGTATCCTTGGGTAGATCCCTCCGGATCTGGCGGATCATAGGACGGTTATTCCTAACCTTAGTCACCTTATAACTCCATGACTAACCTATGTTGCCACGAAACCATTTTAATTGAAAATCTCTCAAAGTATTTATAAGTAATAAATAGTTTGTGATACTTCGAGAGTTTAAGATTTTTCAGAAATACTCCCCCTCCACACGTGCTTAAGTGTTTTGACAGAAATCTGCACGGTGAGAGAAGAGCGCGCACTTTTGAATTGATCAACTCATAATAGACAATCCCCCGCGAGACACAGTTACGTTGCATAGTTAAAGAGCATTTGTCAGATTTTAGGTGACAACTAGCTCTAATAACTACCTTGAAGGTGTGGACAAACCTCGAAAGGTTGTCAACCCCGTCAAAGTTCATGTCTACCAAGAGTTTCTCGAATGGTACATTCTACTCGGACACGTCCTTTGCGAGACACGTTTACATCACTAGCGAACTAGCTTGAAATTATTACCCGTCCCGGACAAGTCTTTTTGAGTTACTAACATTTCAGAGTTCGTCAATTCATTGGTTAAGTCTTTTAGCACAGCGATTCATTTACAATTTAGAACATATTTCTTATCACATAATTTTTCTCCCCCTCAAAAATCGCATATCAAATGTTATTTTTGACGAAATTTTGATATCGAATATGACCATTTCGAGTTTTGGTGGGAAGATTACCACAAAGAACAATTTTTTGAACAAAGTTTTTAATCAAATACTCCCCCTCAACAAGTGATATTAACTTTTGAGGTTTTGAAAATTATAAGGGGAAGTACTTGTCCTTTTGAGCAAAACCTTTTAAAAGGAAAGGTTTGATAAGTTTTATTCAAAAGTAAGAAGCTTTCGCTCCTTTAATAAGGATTGTGGCACTGAAGCGTACCACAGGGTCCTTTCATTACAAGAACGGGTTGTACACTGTTATGTGTGCACAAGCCATTTTAATTAATTAATCACACATCCAAATCAATATAGAAAATGAAACAGTTTAAGGGGTACCAAAAGATTCAGGTAGTCCAGCAATAACACCAGGAATACGAACTGAGCGTTGATAGCCTGGGAGAGAAATCTTGGGACGACCACCTACGAATCTCTCCAAAGTTCTGAACTGGTCCCTTCTAAACAACCTTTCATCAATCCGCGTGATAATTCTCTTCACATCCCGTCTCTCCTTAGAATTCCATCTCTTTTGTGACCCAATGCCTTGTTGTATCGCCTTTAACCGATAAGCTAAGCCGTCCCTGACTTTCTTTAGTGTGTGATCTCCAAACTTATGAAGATCTCTACACGCCATCAAGCAATTGCGATGTAGTTCACTATGGTAAAGTACTCTAAATGGTTTACTGATGAGAGTGTATTGAGGAAGATGATTGATGTCGGGGAGGTTGAGCTGAGGTTTGGTGAGGTTGACACGTGTTTGATACAATTCAACGGCAAGTTGCAAGTCTTCTACACATTCCTGGATCACTATGCTTCTGATGAAGATTAGCAAGGACTTGATGTATTCACGTTGGATTTCTGTCGAGAATTGTCTCATTCATCCCTGTACCTTGGCAAGATACAGATCTTCAATGTCATTGAGAGACAAATTCTGAAAGTCCGCTTCATAGAAATCATAGTCCCTTTCATCTTGTCTTTTGACCACGATTTTATTGAGGAAAGTGTAATCCCATTTAGACGAGAGAGCTACATGCTTAACAGCAACGATCCCTTTATCACTGTACACTTCATGCTTAGACTTTCGAACCTGGCAGCTTTTGTAGTAGATTCTTCGGCGTTTTGGCCAATGGTGAATCCCATACATTGCATCGATGTCATACTGTTCCACGTTGTTGGCAAACATGTGGGTAGCCTTTTCCTCGATGGCTATACAGTTGGAGTATATGGCTGCCGGGAACGGAAGTGTAAGTGATGTAGCGTATTTCTTTGAACCATCGCTACCGTGTAAATTCCAGGTCATTGTTGAAGAAGTAGCGGAATGGAATCTTAGGTTGATCTGGTTGACCAATCGTTGGTAGAGGTCTGGTACAGTCGGTGTAATATGGAGCATTGTCTTTTCGTGTGAAGTCAATGTTAGCTTCGGGGTTGAGCCAATCGATGTTGTTAGACATGGCTCGTGCTATGTTTTCAAGATGGTATTCAACTTCGATAGCACTTTCTGAGCTGTCTTTGAGCAATTGAAAAGCTTCATTCTTGATGCGTTTTAACTCTGACTTGGTCATCTTCTTCACCCGAAACTTCTCTTGAAGCAACTTAGCATGCTCCAATGTTCGACCTTCTACCATATCTTGATCATCAGTTAGGGAGGGAGTAGCATCAACAAGTGTAGAGAACCATTCATACTCAGTGTCATCTTCGTCTAGCCATGAGACGACATCAGCCTTAGGCGTCTTCTTCTTCTTCTTTGGCCTAGATGAGGATGCTGGTTTCTTTGCTGAAGCGGGAGAGGTGGGTTGTTGTTGGGGCTCAGGGATCTCTTCATCGTCACCACCAGTGTACTCGAAGTGATCACCGGTTTTCTTTGTCTGAGGTGGTAACTCAGAGTCCTGAGGTTTATCAGCAGCAGCAGAACTTGGTGGAGATCTTCTTTCGGTTGGAGTTCTTTGGGGTGGTGGTTGCATGGAGGATGATTCACCAGTTTTCTTCGGACGTTTAGGCTCTGTATCTTTTTCCTTATCCTTACCATCATCGTCTCTTGGACGCTTAGGCCTTTCAGCCTGCTCCTTGCATGAAATCTTGAGTTGATATTCCAGTAATGCCTCAAATAGTTTACTTTCGTCAGAGGTGAAATTTGCAGATCGTTGAGACAATTGTAGCACCAGCTTGGAAATCAACTCTGCATCGGAGAGTACTGCAGGCTCAATTGGACTGATCGTCATTGTAAACAGGGTGGTTTGCATTATTTGCTTGACCAATTTCATGAGATTTAGATAGAGTTGTCTGGTGAACATCTCCCTTGTAACTCCAGGAACATTGTCGAGAAGAAACTTATGAGTATATTCTCTTGCCGTCTGCTCCATTTCCTTTTGGAAATCTCATTTGATAAACTTCTGGATATGCTCCCTTTTTTTCAACAACTCGTTTATCCCATTTTGAAAAAAGTTGATTCTGTCAGCAAGTTGAATCAGCTTTTTGTTGATCACGTCTTTCTTCTTGACTTGCTTGATAGCTTTGACAATCTTTGTCTTAGCTCGGGATATCCAAGAGTCGGTTGGTTGCTTCACTGATTTAGATGTGGATCTGGTTGTTCCTTTGGATGGTGGAGGTGATGAGTGAGAAGACGAGTCTGATGATGAGGAGACGTGAGGTGGCTCTAGGTCCTTTGGTGGCTCAGAAGTTTCCTCCTTGGAGCGTGCGGGACTGTCTAGAAGAAAATTATCATAATCAGTATCTTCATCATTTCCAGACTTAGCCGTTTCATCAGCTTTAGTATCTTCACCAAAAGTTTTCTCAGTCTTTTCCGTGTCTGGTTCCTCTTTGTCAAAGTTGATGGAATCCTCAATCTGCCTTTGCTGTTGTTCGTGGGTGATGGTGGTACCAGTTCCCTTATCGGGTTGATTAACCGCATCGGAAACTGGTGTGGCTTGGGTTCCACCACTTGACCCTCCGGGGCCACGAGTTTGTTCTTTTACGAATTCATCGGCAAGGTATTTGAGTATGAGGTTCTTCAACTTCTTTTGATATTCTCTTTCCTCATCAAATGGTTCTTCTTCAGAACTTTCCTTATCATGCTCACGCACGGGAGTTTTTCCTTTGCCTTTTTCAGCTATTGGACTGGGAGGTTTAGCTACTATTGGAGTGTCATCGATTGCAGTTTCAGAATAGGTGACCTCTTCGTCTGATTCAGTTTCCTCAAAGCTTTTATCCAGTAGCTTTCATTGCGGTTCAGGCTTGGGAATAGGAATAGGAATAGCTTCCTTAGAGGGAACTTTCCTTTTGAGAGTATGTGATCTCTTAGGAAACTTTCGCTGACTCTAAGTGCTTGTAATACTTCCTGCACTGCCTCTCTTGGTTTTCCTAGTAGGTGTACCGGAGGACTTTTCATCAAGAAAACCTACTTTGCCTTCATCAACCACTACCAGATACCTTTTGTATGAATAGAGTTGTTTGACTGCATCAGTTAGAAGGTGATATGGCAACACTGCACCCTGTTTCTTTGTTGTAGATTCCTTAAATCTGACTGTGAGTGTAGGCTCATACAACATGGAGTGATTGTTGGGGTCATTGAGTCTCAAGGGGATATCAGGATTATATCCTAGAGCTCTTTGGATCAACAATTTGGTATATCTGATATATGGGATCTTGGAGCCAAGCTTTTTGAGGAAAGACATCATGTCGTCCCATATCAGAGCTTCAACTTCAATGTGTTTCATGTTGACCAAAGCCCAAAAGATCTGTAGTTCCATGAGCTTGGGATGCTCATAACCACTATCACGTCCATAAACGGATTTCGTAATGATGATGTAGAGGGTTCTCCATGGTTGAGGAATATTCTTAAGATCCACGTATGAATGCTTTGTGATTACTCCTGTAGCTTCGTCATAACCAATGTCGATCATGAATTGCAGAATGGCCTCTTCAGTTGGTGTGGCATTGTATTCAGTTGGCTCGATGACGGGAATGAGAAGAATAGCCCTTAAGTCTGCTGGTGTGATGGTGACTTGTTTGTGGTTGAGTGTCACTGTCACAGCATTTTGACCTTTGAACTTTTGCATTGTATGCCAAAATTGGTGAATGTAGATCTCCGGCACTGTAGCAGAATTGGTGAGCATGTTCCGATAAGGATGATTCTTCAGAATGTCCACAGCAATCAGACAAGAAGACTCTAAGCAGGTGAAACTATCAAAATCAACACGAAGGTTATTCTTTCCGATCTTCATTGGATAACCATGAGGGAAGATATCTTCAACAGTGAGAACGTTTGGTGCTTCCACATTTTGCATTTGAGCGTCCATGTCGTGATCTGAAAGATATTTAGCCAAAGAACCAACATATCGAAAGACATTACGTTAGTCAACAGTTGATTTTATTGTCTATTATTTGAATGTGATATGTCGATGATTGTTACGAGTCCAATGTCACTTGTTAGTCCAATAGTCCAAAGACGTCGTGATAAGTTTCATGAGTTGGTTAACTTTGAGTTTTAAAGTCCAAGTTTTGACTTATTTTTCACAACTTATTAAACGTTTAAGCTTATTAGTGACATTATTGGTTTCGTGGCGTTATGATTTATTTATTTACAAGTTTGCATGCGTAACAATTCATAATTTTTGGTTAATACTAGGCTTAGGCGTAGATATTGCAAGCTTATGCGTAAAAAGGAGTGATTATACGTGTAAACGTAAGCTTATGCGTAGGTTCTTGACTTACGCGTAAGAAATATTACGCGTAGGAAAAGGGGGCCTTATGCGTAGAGCTTACGCGTAAGCGTATATAGGACCTTACGCGTAAGGCTTACTCGTAAGAGTGAACCTTATGCGTAGAGGTTACTGTTTACGCATATCCTTCACAGGATACGCGTAGTCCCCATTGTAGAACCTTACGCGTAAAGGTTACGCGTAAGATTTCTCTTACGCATAACATTCTACGCTTAAGGTGATCCTTATGCGTAGATGTTCAAGTAACCTTGATTCTGAATTTTCACGCGTAGAAAACCTGAAATAAGTTTATCATAGCACCAATATTAACACATACATTCAATATTTATCAGTTCAAACCATGAATACTCATTAAACAGTTATGCGTAGAAAATGGTTTACGCGTAGACCTTAAAACCCTAAAGCTTAATTTCTACGAGTAAACGTTCTAGCCATAGGAATTGCACAAAACTTGTTCTGGTAAGTCTAAGAAGCCTAATGAGTTGTTCTATCCAAGTTTTAACATCAAAATCTCAACGAATCAAGAATACCCAAATATCAAGAACATAAACCCTAACTTTCAATTTATATGCAATTAGTGTTTCTGGGTAAGTTCTGAGCCTAGATATGATCAATTCAACATAAAAACAACATCAAACAACTATATTTTTAACCAGAAACATTCACATGTGAAAATACCCAAACTTACGCATAAACCCTAATTCTCAAAATCAATCAATTCGTGTATCTGGGTGAGTTTTATTGATAAAAATGGTTTCAATGTGATTATATAAACATTTTGACTCTATCATTTTAACCAAAAACACTCACACTTGATTATGTGTTCATACGCTTATGCGTAGAACACAAAATCACTTCTAGATAAAAATCTAGTCGTTGGATTTCAAAACG
The DNA here is from genome assembly GCA_910596185.1 of Chrysanthemum makinoi. Taxonomy (NCBI): domain Eukaryota; kingdom Viridiplantae; phylum Streptophyta; class Magnoliopsida; order Asterales; family Asteraceae; genus Chrysanthemum; species Chrysanthemum makinoi. The sequence continues at coordinate 111,402,391 of OU343219.1, forward strand.
ATTTAAAACATATGCTTAGAAAGTTACAAAGAATGATTTTCCACTTACAAATTGATGATCAAACAGACGGATTTGAGGGTTGATTTTTATGCGTAGGATATGAGTTGGTGGATATTAAATGTAGTGAAGTCAAACACTTCATACCAATCCGGTGGACCAAGTCATTAAACCTAGCAGGAGCTAAGGCTTTGGTGAGAAGATCTGCCAGTTGGTATTCAGTACCCACAAAGTATAATTCAACAGTACCCTGTTCCACGTGATCCTTGATGAAATGATATCGAAGATCGATGTGCTTTGATTTCGAATGGTGAACTGAGTTGCATGAGATCGCAATAGCACTCCGATTGTCGCATTACATCGGGATTCTCAAATACATAACCATAGTCTTTGAGTTGTGTTCTCATCCAAATGACTTGAGCACAACACGCTTACATGGCTACATATTTGCTTCGTCATTGAGGACACGATGTACAATCTGCTTCTTCGATTGCCATGACACCCGTTTATCACCAAGAAATTGTAATGCTCCTGAAGTACTTTTCCGTGAATCTAAGCATCCTGTATGGTCAGCATCTGAAAAAGCTATTAGTTCAAAAAACGAATCCTTCGATACAGATCCCCAAATTAATGGTTCCCTTGATGTATCGGAGGATTCTTTTAGCCTTTAGAGAGGTGGGTTTCATTGGTCTCGACTGATAACGGGGTCAAAGATATACGGCAAACACAATGTCAGGCCTGCTAGCTGTTAGATACATTAGAGACCCAATAATACTATGGTATTTGGTAGGGTCCACCAATTTCCCATGTAAATCAGCGTCTAGATACTTAGTTGTAGGTTTACCTCGACTAAAGTATGAAAAGGATCATCTTTGTTCAGCATGTCAATTGGGAAAAAGCAAGAAGTATGCCCATAAACCCAAACCTACTAACTCTGTCACAGAAGTTCTTCATACAATTCATATGGATTTATGTGGACCAATGAGAGTGCAGAATATCTTTGGGAAGAAATATGTGTTAGTTATAGTTGATGATTACTCTAGATTCACCTGGGTCAAGTTCTTAAGGACAAAGGATGAAACTCCGAATATCATCATCAAACTCATCAAACAAGCTGCAGTTCGACTTAACAAAACCGTCAGAATTATCCGGACAGACAATGGAACTGAGTTTGTTAACAAACAACTTAGTGAATTCTATGAAAGCATTGGAATCAGCCATCAAAGAAGTGTTCCACGAACTCCTCAACATAACGGTGTAGTTGAAAGACGAAATCGAACTCTTGTAGAAGCCGCTAGAACAATGCTGATTTACTCAAAAGTTCCAATGTTTCTCTGGGGTGAAGCTATTGCCACTGCATGCTACACACAAAATCGTTCCCTGATTCACACTATTCATGGAAAGACACCATATGAACTTGTCCACAACAGAAAACCTAATCTCTCTTTCCTTCGTGTGTTTGGTGCATTGTGTTATCCAACTAATGATGGTCAAGACTTAGGAAACTTAGGGCTAAAGCTGACATTGGAGTATTTGTAGGATATGCACCAAACAAAAGGGATACCGAATCTATAACAAAAGAACCCGAAATATCATGGAAACCATTCACGTTACGCTTGATGAGCTGACCGGTCAAATGGCTCTCGGACACTCCAGCTGGACCCGCACTTCAAAAAGTCCCATTGGTTCATCTCTTGTTCCAAACTCTTCTCAAGAAACTCCATATGTACCTCCATCTGAAGATGATTTAAAGAAATTGTTTGATCCTATGTTTGATGAACTGTATGATTCAATTACTAATGAGGTGTTGATCCCTACTACAGAGGATGCTCATATTCCTGTGAATGAGGTCAATCCTTCAGTCTCAATATCTTTAAGTCAAGAAGCACCTGATGCTGATCCTTCTCATCAACAAATCATCATTCTTCAAATGTACATCATGGAAATGTTTCTGGCATCAATGATGAAGTTAATCCCTTTGCTACCCCTGAAGATGCTCCATTTGAAAACATATTTGCCTCCCTGAATCATCATCGAACCATCTTCTTCAGGAGACATCGAATCTTCTACCTCAGTCCCTCAACAACTACCACATGAACACCTCAGAAAATGGACTCACGATCATCCATTAGACAACATCATTGCTAATCCCTCTCGTCCAGATCAACCCAGGAAACAACTTGCAACCGATGCCTTATGGTGCTTCTTCAACTCCGTACTCTCTAAGATCGAACCAAAAGATGTTAAAACCGCCATGAATGAAGATAGCTGGTTCAATGCCATGCAAGATGAAATTCATGAGTTTGATCGACTTGATGTATGGGAGTTAGTACCCGCTCCAGACTGTGCTATGATTATTGCTCTTAAATGGATCTTCAAAGTGAAACTTGATGAGCATGGTGATGTGTTGAAGAACAAGGCTCGATTAGTTGCTAAAGGATATCGTCAAGAGGAGGGTATAGACTTTGAAGAATCTTTTGCTCCTGTAGCTCGAATCGAGGCAATCAGAATCTTTTCTGGCTAATGCCTTTGCTAGTAAGAACATGGTAGTCTATCAGATGGATGTGAAAACGGCATTTCGAACGGAGATCTTAAAGAAGTCGCTCACGCAGCCAACTCGAGGATTTGTGAATCAAGAGCATCCTACTCACGTTTATCGTCTGAAGAAGGCTCTTTACGGTTTAAAGCAAGCTCCAAGGGCATGGTATGATACACTTTCAAAGTTTCTTCTATCAACCGGATTCAGCAAAGGAGCAGTTGATCCTACATTGTTCACCAGAAGTCGTGCAAACATTTAACTCATGTTCAAATTTATGTTGATGATATTATTTTTGCCTCGACGGACCCAATGGAATGTGATCGTTTTTCAAATGAAATGAGTTCAAATTTCAAATGTCAATGATGGGACAAATGTCATTTTTCTTGGGATTACAAATTTCTCAAAGTCCCGGAGGCATTTTCATAAATCAATCTAAATATGCAACCGAGATTTTAAAGAAATTTGGATTTGATTCAAGTGACCCTGTTGACACCCCATGATTGACCGAACCAAACTAGATGAGGACCGATGTACCTCACGCTAGTAGACCGTATTGACATCTTGTTCGGCCACATTTGCATGTGTGCTAGATACCGTGCTAAGCCTACTAAAAGCACCTTGAAGCAGTTAAACGGGTCTTTCGGTATCTCCAAGGAACCATCAATATGGGAATTTGGTACTCGAAGGACACTGGTATGTCACTAACAGACCTATGCGGATGCCTGATCATGCAGTTGTCAAGATACTCGTCGAAGTACATCCTGGAGGTGCTCGTTTTTGGGTGATAAGCTTGTGAGCGGGTCGTCAAAGAAGCAAATGAGTACTTCTATTTCCTCTACAGAGGTGAATACATAGCCATGTCATCTTGTTGTGCTCAAATCTTATGGATGAGATCTCAATTATCCGACTATGGCTTCGTATTCAACAAAATCCCTCTCAGATCGCGGATAATAAAAGTGCTATTGCTCTCTCATGCAACAATGTTCAACACTCAAGAGCAAAGCATATCGACATACGACATCATTTCATCGGGAACAAGTAAAAAAGGTGTGGTGGAACTCTATTTTGTGAGGTCCTAATATCGATTAGCGACATCTTCACCAAAGCTCTTCCAAGAGAACGTTTTGAGTTTATTCTTCCACGACTTGGCTTGAAAAGCCTTCAACAAGAAACACTCAAACGCTCTTCGTGAGGAAGATGAGGAGTAAAGGTTTCCTTCATCTATCTCTTGTAAATACTTATTCGAAAAACAAAATACAAAATTATAAAACTCTCAAAACTCAAATAGAAAATTATAAAAATTTCAAAATCCATAAAAATATAATAATAAAATATAAATATATAATATATATATAATATATATATATATTATATATATATATATATATATATTGTCAATTTGTCATGTTTTTCTCGGTTCGATAATATCTACGGTCTTTGTGATGTCATTCAAAGAATGACACAGGACTTTAGATGTTGTTCAATTCTTAAAAATCAAAAATAAAAAAATATTTTTGGGAGAAAGAGAAACAATGGTTTATTGTCATTTTCAGGCAATAACCCGGTTTTAAAAGAAAGAACAGAGCCATGTTTTATCATGTTTTCAAATTCCATGCTCTGATTCTATAAACATTTATCTGCGGAAAACTAAATGCTTTGAAAAATAACTCGGTCTCTATTTTTGATAATCATCAGGACTTATTTGTCAAAATCTCTATCTCTCAATCAACAACCTATGTCATTGATTGTGGGGGAGAATGATTTCAATTAAATTAAAAAGTTATTTGGCATTAAATTGTTTTCAAAAGATGTACATGCATGTTTTATCAATGGAGTTTAAAGTCTTAAAATCCGATCCGTATCGGTTAAAACGCTTTCATAATCAAGTCACAATTCTCCTTAAAAGCTTTCAAAATCAATTTAAATCTATAAGAGATCACAAATCTCAAATGATTTGATAATTGTGATCGGGGGAGAATGTGTGATTTAAATTGGATTTAAACTGATGGTTTTATAAGGACGTACATGCTGTCCTTCCCACATGTGACAAACGATTTCAAATTTTCAATGCACATGTTGAGGGGGAGCATCTATCTTAAACCTATGATTTGAAACGTGATCATTTATCTCAATGTGCAAGTTCCCTCTAGTATGTGCAAAACTCTTTTCAAATCTCGAGGCACATATTGAGGGGGAGCAAAATCATGAAAACCTCATCCTTCCCCAAAATGCTTTATCTACTTGATTCGATTAGGGAAGTGATGTTGATATTTTTTAGAAAATGGTAATCAAAGAAGTTAATTCTTTCTCTTGCCTCCGTGTGGAAAACTATTTCAAATACTTGATTCACATGTTGAGGGGGAGTTCTTCTTCTAAAAATATCAAAAACAATTCAGGTACAAAATGCTTTGATAAAATATCATAAGTATATGGATTGATTTTCAAATGGTTTTCAATTGGTTCCTATGGCAGATGAACAATACCAAAAAGACCGACCAACTTTACATTATGTATGGTGATATAAGGACGATAAGGTTAGGTATGTGTTCCCATGATCCGCCAGAACCGGAGGGATCTACCCAGGACTATCCACTAGTTAGTGTAGAGTTCTTAGGTATGATGATAAAAGGAGAAAAATGAGATATGGGAAGAGTGCGGACTAAGACTGAGCTAGTACTGGAATAAACCCAACAAGGTTCTTGCTATGAAGTCTCGGTAAGCACTGACGGGGTTGAAGAATGAAAAAGAATTGAATGAGAAAAGGGTGAAAACAAATAGCCCTCTAATAATTCAACCTTAGGGCGTAAACCGGTTCAATTCATATGCTACTGATGGTAACATCGGTATTGAAGACAAAGACGTCATGGACCCAGACGCACCTTGCACTTCAACTTTCCAAACCACTCAAGTTCCTCTTAAAAGGACTTGTTTCATTCTCACGGGAACCGACATTATCTATCAACTTTCTCTTAGAGATTGTTGATATTGAAGGAGGAGACCTCTCCCTAGTCTCGATATAGGATCCAAATATGCACAAATTGAGTCTAGTGCCACGAGATCATCAATAAATCTCATTAGGACACTTTCAATGAAGACTCTGTTTCACACAATGTGGAAAGAGAGATTATATCTTGAGTCCTATGCAGTATCCTTGTGGTATTGCCGTAACATCCGAAAGTGATGTGTTTACATATTCACTGTGAAGATGGAAAGCCTTCTGGAGCCAACATCAAACAAGCTCCTGGTAGGTGGCATGTGAGATCTATTATACAAATCAACCATGTGACAACTGAACAGAAACAATGGGGCGATTCAATCTTTTGAATCAATCCTGGTTCAGGTTATGGATTGACGGATACCTTTGAAAAACCGGTCTTTGTGCTTTAAAACTCTTTTCATTAGCACGTCGTCCGTGTACTAATTTTTCAAATCAAAAGGTGTTTTATGATTGATAATTGATTTTCATTAAAACCTTCGTTATATTGCAAAACAATTTCTATTGAGCAATACACGATTGTTTTTCAAATCTCTTTTCATCAATCGCTGGACGTAAATTTCGCCGTTCACTCACTCGTGTTGTCTTCTTTGAGACGCGTTCCGGTTTGAGAACAGCTAGAGCACCGCGAAACCCTGTCAAGGAAATTCTTCGAATTATACCGATCACAGCATACTTGTACTGATCAACGGGAACCGTGGCCGTACCTCAATTCATCGAAGTGATCAAAGACACTTTCGTGCGCTTTATTGCTAACTGTCTTATGCAGTTACACCCCGACGCTTGCGGTGATCGTAATGAAGCGGTCAATCCATAGCCGCATGCTCACTAACACATTCATCTCAAAAGAAATCATGATTAGTGCATCAATGACTCTGATATTTTCTCTCCATGCTTCTGCTCGCTGCGCCAATATCATGAATCAACTAAAGCTTCCGCTACTCTGATGAGAAGATATCATGATCCCGAATGTGAGCATGTCGGTCCGAATGTCACAACATCACATAATACCAACACCACAATGGATGTATCAGAGATTTTCTATTAGCCGATGATCTCAAAAGCTGGCTCAACATTATTATCACGTGGATCAGTAAAAAGACCTCCACTTGGATTAACCAAACATGCAATGAGTGGAATCAATGACTACGAGCTTCCGAGCAAAGTACTACATCAAGAATGCAAGATCAATTGTTAATGTAATATCCGATTGTATTCAATGTCATTTTAGTATATGTTTGAGGTGACCTCCCTTAGGGGAGATTGTTAGGAATTAGAAATTCCGGTATTAAAGAGTCGGTCACCTCAAGTATATGTAATCGTTAGAAAGCTCGTAGTCATAGTACTTTTATGTTAAGTAGTATTTAGGTTAGTAACACCGTGGAGGACGGACGGGTCTTTACCCACTGTATGCCTGATCCACAGCCCCGTTGTGTGGCGTTTTATTGTAAGACTATAAATACTCTCTACCTTCCAAGGTAGAGAGTTGGAGCTCATAATAATATCTTTCACTTTCTCTCACTAAGTTCCCTAAACCTCTAACTTTCTCTCTCTAGAATTCCATTTATACTCCACTTTGTGTTATGGTTTGATGTGTATGTGAAAACTTATATCTAACAATCTTTAATGTTTTTAGGTTCAGATTGGCAGTTAGTGCATAAATGCAATGTTCATTATCTGTGTGAAGATGTTGTCTCGTTATGACTGGTTGATTCGAGTTACCAATAATGTTTTCAAGAGGATGGTCTTTTGTCCAACGATGTGTAGAGGGTTGATGTTGGTATACATTGTGCATATTTTGAGGATTCAAATGGCTTGTAGATGATTCTGCAACATCAAGGTCGCGGCATAGCTTCATTAGCAAACGGGTTAAAGAACGATTTGGATCAAAATCGCAGTGGGGTACTTCATTGTTTAGAACATCATCATTTAGCCTAATTCGTTGGAAGCGCGGTTTGTTCAACTTTGTTGTAGAGTCAACTCGGTGGTGCTTCTTCAACAAAGATAGTTGTTGTAGCAGTGTATCGGTATTGGAATATGATCAGGTTGAAGTGCGGAAACAGCGGATACACCTCGAGCCGTTCATCAATGTCATCACTAAACGGCGGAGCAAATAGCTTTTCCATTTGTTGACGAGTAAGCTGGGGGCTTGGTTCAAATGATGATAGGGGTTTGAGGGAAGTTTAAACGGTTGTGACCGGGTTCCAAGTCGTTATGCTCGTCGAAGCCATGTCAGAAGCTCATCGAAATTTGCATGAATCGTTTCCATAACCCGCTTTGTATGATTCCAGATTCGGTAACCTTTAGAATTATCACAGTATCCAATGAAGACTCCAATGTCAGCTTTGGCTTTGAGCTTTCCAAAGTCATCATGATCATTATTCGGGTAACAAAGGGATCCAAATACATGAAAGTGTTTGAGATTCGGTTTTGGTTGTGTGGAAGCTCAAATGGTGTTTTGTTGTATGCTTAGTAATCATTGAGCGATTCTGAGTGTAACATGCAGTTGATACGGCTTCAGCCCACAAGTAATCTGGAAGTTTAGCATTAATTAACATCGTTTTGGCAGCTTCCACTAACGTTCGGTTTCGTCTTTCAACAACTCCGTTTTGTTCTGGTGTTCGTGCAATAGATGTTTGATGCTCAATTCCCACTTTCTCATAAAATTCTTGAAGATTTCGATTCACAAATTCAGCCTTTATGCATTGCTCGATTTGTCGGACCGTGTTCGGAGCTGAACTTGAATTTTGTGAGAAAGGTGATAACATCTGTGGAGCTTGATCTTTACTGAAAATAAACCCAAGTCCATCTGAGTAGTCATCTACAATTACCAAGATGTAGCGTTTGCCATTAATCGTCTGCACGCGCATCGGGCCACACAAATCCATGTAAAGAAGATGAAGCACATGCTGAGAGTTGTGTTCCACCTTTTGAAGGAAAATGAGAACGAGTGCTTTTCCCTTGTTCACAAGCTGAGCAAAGGTGATTTTTAGAATACCGGAATCACGGGAGACCTTCAACAAGTTTGTATCGAGCAAGGTTGGTTATGGTTTGAAAGTTTAAATGTGAGAGACATCGGTGCCATAGCTAAGATTTTGTAGATGTTGCCTTTAAAAGAAGACAGATGGGAGATGAAGCAATCATGTCTTGCATAGAGATAGTATAGAGACTTTAATTGCGAGTGCCAGACATAAGATCATTTCCTTGTAGATCACGAATGAAACAAGTTTTCTCCCGAAAAGCAACTTCCAAATCTCCATCACAGAACTGACCTACTGAGAAGAGATTGTGACCGAGGCCTTCCACATAATAAACCCTGCTAATTTCGATGTTTCCATTGATGAAATCTCCGTAGCCCATGATAGCTGCGAAGTGATCATTCCTGCGAAGTGATCATTCCCGAATCTGACAGTGCCAATGAACTTTGCAACAAAGTTTGATGACGTTTAAGATTGCTGTCGTATGTGTCGGGAACATCCGCTATCAACAATCCAAAGGATGATCAGATCACCATGACATTACACTCAGGCACACAGATGGAATAGAAGTAGATGTGGAACCCGAAAAGTTAGAGGGTTCCAAGGCAGCTATAGTCGAAATACACACACATCAATGATTTTAGGCATCCATTTAAATCCTAGTGTATTATGAATCCATTTCGCCATCTCCAACTAGTCTTAGCTTTAGTCTTAGTGAATGCACTAGGTGGTACTACATTCCTTGGAGGTGATACCGGAACTACAGGGACATCAATGCGTTTCTTAGAATCTAAAGCGGGCGGTTTACCAAGCACAGACTTAAAAGCATTAGTGGGCCTAGAGGTATTCTGTTCTTAGGATTCCGTAAACGAGACAAGATAGTTTTAGCAACACATTTATCATGACAATCCGAAAGCATACTTTTACGACATATAACACAAGAAGCTTCAGACTTAACATCAAAAGTACTTAAAGGTTCAACATTCGTTACAACATTTTTTCCATTACATTTATCGACGCAAATATCTAAAGTGGGTGCAACATGGGTCTTATTCAAAGTCCTAGGGTGTTCTTCTACTTCAGGATTCTTTATTGTTCTTTTCTTACGTCGCAACTTCCTATTCTTCCTTGTATTGCTCCGAACGTGAAGTGCGGCGTTGGGAAAAAGGCAACTATTCCTGTTTCAGTAGAGGGAAGCACATTAGTTTCTTGTGGTTTGTCAGTAGATGTTCTAGAGTCATTTTGAATATGTTTGGGTGTAATTAATACTATGTTGCTATCCGTATTTTTCTTAAGTTTCACCACCTCTGCTTTCAGATCACGTATAGTGTGTAACAAATTAAGATTTTCATGACGAGTGAGACCATCTCGTGAAAACATCTTTGGTGTAGGCAAGATGATCATCAAGATCTTTTGATGCTTTAGCACGAGTCTTTTTAAGTGAATCAGATATGACACTATGTGCATTTTTAATTTTTGAAAGTTCTTGTTCATATTTTAAGATTTGACACTTCAAAGACGCGTTTTCATCATCCAGTTGCTTAGGTTTTGAATGAAAGGTTTTTGCTTGCAACTGAGTGATTTTGTTTTGCCAAACGAGTTCACGAGTATGACAATCTTTTTGACACCATTGAAGACGACGTCTTGCATTTGAAAGCTCGTTTGTCACTCGTTCATTTTCAACTTTTAAAGACTTGATTTGTGACACAAGATCAGTATTCTCAACATTTGCAACAGAATCAATAGAATCAGCAGAGATATAATCAAATGCATGTGCAAAAGAATGAAGTAACACAACATTATGGATATCAGCACAGATAACAACTCCCAAGAGTCGATCAACATCTTTTCGTAACATTTTCTTTTTACGTTTTGTATTCGAAACAAATGTTTCTGTTTTCTCGAAAACGATTTTCATCAATCCAAGTTCCTTATGAAATTCCCTTTCCCAATACAATGCACAATTTTTCAAATTTTTAACATGGGGTAAAATTCTTTTCTAAGAAAAATATCTTTGTTCTCGCGCCTGAGGCGATTGAAAATGTTCAACTTTTATTTCAGAATGAAAGTCAATCTCACGTTCTAAAAGTTTGAGGTCAGAAGTGAAAATGTCAAAATATCTAAGAATTTGACGATTTTCAGGTTTTGAATTTACTTCACTAAGTGAAGGTAAAGGACCATAAATTTGTGCATAATTTGGTTGGGGAGCAACATTAGATGACTCAGACGTATTTGTGATAATCCTGGGTGTGTTAGAAGAATCCTTTTGTGTGATGAAAGTGACAGCTTTTGAATAGTTAAATGGTTTGTTATAAACAACATTTTCTAATTTTGATCGACTCTCGTCTTCTGCATCTAATTCCTCTTGACGATGATATTCAACAACACTCATAACAGAGTTATCAATTTTGTATTCTTCACCTGGAAACTTCGGGATTTGGTTTGAATGCTTTGGTTGAAAGCTTTGGTTTGTAATCAACAAGATTCGGTCCATGTCCATTTGGATTGGGTTTTAAAGTAAACTTTTGAATAGTTGTGATTGACTCACCATGTTTATAAACAACATTTAGAAACTCTTTGAGTTTGTTTTGTAAGCCGACAATTTCTTCAAGATGGTCATCTATTCGTTTTCGTCGAATCTTTTTGTACTGTGCAGAGAACTTTTTGACAAGTTAACAACTCAGCCTTGGCCTTTTGAGTTTCCAAAGTAAGAGCGTTAAGTTGTTTTTTATGTTCATGTTTCAGTTGTTCTATTTGAGAAAACAAAGCATTCTTCGATGCGGCTAGATCACGAATCATTGGTTCTAAAGATTTTTCGTTTTGGTGTGATTTAGCAAAAGCGACTTCAAAACCTTTTCCACGTTTTTCTTGAGTTTTGAAAAAATTGTGTTGCCGTTTTAAGCATTCAATATCCCTGGTTAACAGTGCATTTTTACTGTGTAATTGCTGATTTAATGAACGACATTCATCCATTCGGGATTGTTGGTATTTAAGTAAGAGATCAAAATCTGGATTAGGCAAAGGTTCAGCGTGTTCAACGTGAGTCTCGACATGATCACTATTTAGATCCTCAAGTATGACCACGGAGTCAATTTGAGTGTCAAAGGTAACCATAAGGTCATCTTGATCATCAAATGTAACGACGAGGTCTAGTTTAGAATCGTCAGAATGATATGTGGACGGCTCATGTTGAACATTCTGAGCCTCGTCGGATTCGTGATGTTGGCTGGATATTAGATCAATGATGAATATGGTTTGTTCGGGGTACTGAGACAAGCCATCGTGTCATACACGGGCCGTGGTCACTCATGTGGAGAGCTTGCATTTGTGCCATCAACATCATCTGCTTGCATTAGCCTGCAAGTCCTCCATATCATCATCGAGCGCAGACCGCCATAAAGCTCGTTCTTTGTTTGTGAGGGTTCCACCAGCTTCATCCTTAAGAGCCAAAAGTAAAGCCTCCTTGTGATATGCACTTTGCTGCTAGTCCTCGGCTTTGGGCATGCATTAGCAGGAGTGACCCTTCTCATTACGGTTGTAGCAACGAAGACCATTTATCCCATTCGAGCATTCCCTGGTCAACCACTTGAGCTCTCTGTTGTTGTGGAGCACCCATGTTATTCCTTCCCATAACATTAAACCCTTGACCACCTCCCATCTGACGACCATAACCACAATTCTGAACCTCAACACGCCCATTGTTCACTACCGACTGATTCCTTGTGTTTGATGAGGAATGAATGCGATTGTTGGATTTGTTTGTATATCGGCCGAAGGCTTTAGAAATCATAACAAATCCTTGTTGCAATGCATCGAAAGCTTCGGAGTCCTCATTAGCTTCATCAGTAAAGTGCTTGATCATTGTTGTTGTTGTATGGAACCAATTGATTTTGTTGAGATTGTTGCTATGACGGATAATATGGTGTAATTGTTGCAGGTTAAAGCGGGTTAAGGAGCGAGTTAAGGAGGATAACTAGTTTGAGCCCACAAAGCAAGTTGTTGATTGTCCGGAAGTGACGTTGGAGCCGGTAGTCCACGGATAGCCCTTTCTTTGTCAACTTCCTTTTGATGAGGTTTCAAATAGTCGTACAACAATCCGTATGTAGCATGATGAAGATTTTTAGCTTGACGGATGAAAATGACATATTTCTCCCAATCAGGACCAAGACTACTGAGGAACTTAGTATTGACAATTCTTGGCATGATGATGTTGTGTTTTTCCAAATCATTGATGATGTCTGAGAATCGATGATGATAAGATTCTAATGTCTCTCCTGGTTCAATCATGAAGTGTTCATAAGCCAAGTAGATTTTGGATTCCATGTGTTCTTGATTGTTCTGCCTTCCATAAGAAGATGATTATGTTCCCACATTGCTTTGCAGTCTTTTGAGCATCAACACTTCGAAGGATTGGATTGGGTAATCCTAAGAGGATATATTGCATTGCTAGCTCATCAGCTTGAAATGTAGGTTCGTCACCGTAAAGGTCAGCAGCAGTTGCAATGTTTGTAAGATCATCTCTTGGTGGAATAGCATTTGATCTCTCCGGTGTAACGAGGGTAATCAAATGGACCTTCCAGGATGACCTTTTTTAAGAACTTTCCATGTGGCTTCTTTAGATCACAAAACCTATAGAACCTAATCACCCATTGATCATAGTTTCCGAGAGTGAGCATTGGAAGTCCATCAAGTGATCCTGCCTCATGAATGGATTTTACTACAAAGCTTCACACATCTTTGCAAACCAAGTCGGTTCCTTCATAGTATTCCTTGTTGGATGTTGATTGTAAACGTTTGTGTAAGGTTGTACTTGAAGACTAGGTGGTTGTTGAACCATTTGTGGTGAATTGCTCCTTGTTGTGGATAATGTTGTTGATTAAATTGTTGTTGATAAATTTGTTGTTGTTGATTAAATTTTTGATGTTGTGGACTGTTGTTGTTGTTGATTATACGTGTAAGGAAAGTAGTTAGAGTATGGAGGTTGAGACATGTTGAAAACTTGTGTTGTAAAATGGATCTTTGTAGTCGAATGAAAAGTTGTTGATGAAGTGTCCTTAGGAGTAGAAACCACGTTAAGGCAAAGTAATGCTTATTTAAAAAACACCAAACGCACGTAAAGATGATATTTACGCGTAGGATTAGCTTACGCGTAAGAATTGAGAAACACTAAGATTAGGCGTAAGCTGAAAGTTAGGCGAGAAAGCTTATGCGTAGGATTAGCTTATGCATAAGACAAGGCTTAGGCGTAAGAAAAATCTTAGGCGTAAAGAGTTCTAGGCATAAGTTTGAGCTTATGCGTAAAATTAGGGTTTGCCCAAAAATCCTTTACACTATCACAAAGTGTAAATGATATCCAAAGTCGAAGGTGTTTTAGCTTATCCAAGCAAGAAAACACCGAAAACCACGAAATCAAGATCAAGTCACGGATGAGTTACGCGTAAGATTAGGGTTTTCTTACGCGTAGAAATTAACCAAAATTGATTTATGCCCCAAGATGTTTCTAAACCAGATTTTTGTGATGAAACAGCTTCAATATCACCAAAATAACACAAAAGTGTGAAACTTGATGATCCAAAACTTGTAAACACGTTACGCGTAGAAGTAACCACAAGTTTAAAACCAAGCTTAAAATCAATGAAATACACGTAAAGTTCAAAACTTTTTGCCAAAAACAGATATTTTAACACCTAAAGACGTTGAAAGTACAAGAATCTTGGATTGAAAAGTGTAAAAAATGAGTTTTTAAGCGTGAGAAAGTTTGTGAACCGTGAGTTACGCGTAAGACCAAAACTAACTTCAAAAACAAAACCTTTTCACCCAACTATTTGGCGATTGATACCACTGTTTGGTCACCATGTTTGTAACACAAGCATCAATATAAGAGATAGATAAGAAGTGATCGGATGAACGAACACACACACACACACGTATGAATATGGAAGAGTTAAGCGTAGAGAGTAAATGTGTGAATTGAACAACCAACCCTCAAGTGAGGGTTTACAAGGATTATTTATAGGGCAAGGAGCTAGGGCAACACTACTAGCATCCTTCCCTTCTTATGGGCTTGGGCCTAGGCTTATGGGCCTTCTACATAAGCCAAATCTTAATAACAAACATAAAGGCCATAATTAAGCTAACTATTACATATTAATTACTAACACTTTAATTCTAGTTTAGGAGTGATTCCAACAATTGTAAACAATGCTCTTCATTGATATTCTGGAAAACCGAAACATCACGAGAACCTCGAAAAGGATAGGCTCTGAGGGGTTAACTAGGGGTATCGTGTACTAAAGACGAGTACAATGCAAGGGTGTGGGGGAATTACTTAACCGATGTGGAAGAAGTAATTATAATACGGGTATCAAACAAGGGTTATCCTAATGCCTCTTATCATTTAGTTATTCCTAACTACACAAGTGTAGTCTCACTAGCGATCTCGGAATGAATCACAAAGCAAGTTCTAAAATCTATTAAACTACCGGTATACTCTCGAAGCATTAAAGTGGAATGCTTTAATTCCTACAAATCTAAGGGTGATCCTCACACTTTGGGTGGAATTTAAGTGGTAAAGGGCTTTGTGCTAGTCATATAACATCCTATCCATGAGACGCTTTATTAAGACTAATGGCCCACTCCTACATGTCATGAAAAAATTTAAATTTGGTGCCAAAATTACCCTAACCGTTATTTCTCATGGTTTATTACACAAATGAAATTGGACAAGGTAAATAGTCAAGGATAAGCATAGTTTTAAAGTTCTCGTTTTATTTTCCCTCCCTACACTTAAACTGAACATTGTCCCCAATGTTCCCCGAAAGTATCAAAGTTATGATAATGGAAGGTAATTAGAAACGAAAGAAACTAATACTCCCCTGATTAGCTCGGTAGGATCCGTGTGAAGTAGTGGTTAAATCTTTTCCAAGAAGAATGTATGCGTGAAAAGCTCCATCCAATCTTATGTATCTTCTTCTTGATAAATAAAACCTGCACACTTGAAGAAAACAAACGAAACCTTCGCGTAAAATCGGTAACAATATATATATGACTCTACTAAACTAGGATATAATTCTTGTGGAATAGATGTTTACAGATTTTCCGGGAAATTAAGACCTGGAAAATTCCAAAAATTTATAAGTAGCTCTGAAAACGAGAAAAAGTAGTAAGTTGTTTCTACTCCTCCTGACGCCGTCGGGTTATCTGACCGGATGTAAATCGGTCTGCGATTTTCTGGAAAAATTCGGAAAATTTATATCTTAGAATCTGGAAAAATTTCCTGCAAAACATCCATTATGACTCGATAAAAGCATTTGAATCAAACAAATACACATGTATATCTTTTTAATAATCGTAATTCTCATGTTCACGTTCTTTTTGAAAACGTGTGTAATCCTCCCTCACTTATCCCTTTTGTAAAATACCTTTATATGTAATTAAGACGAGGTTAAAGACAAAATAAAGCATTTTTACAAGTTAAAACATGAGAATAAACAATCAATAAAAGATATACGACACACAAACAAGCAAACAATTAAGCATGGGTTGCCTCCCACGAAGCGCTTTTCTTTATTTATGAGTCTTGTAGCTAGACTCGAAGTCGTGCCCCTACGTGACATCATTACCGTCACCTTCTTCACTTACTAAGCCTTAATCAAAAGGTTGTAGACGTTGTATGCTTACCGTGGACTCCTTCCCAGTGTCGTCTATTATGATAACCGTTTTATTTTTTAGATTAGTTTCTTTAACCGTATAAGGTCCAAACTATCTTGGCTTGTTTCTACCTCTTAATGCTTTTATTCTTGACTTGTATAAAAGCAATTTTTCTCCCTTTAAAAATTCCTTAGGGTTCTTTTGAGTTTTTGGTATTGAGGTAGGATTATTTCCTAACTTTTTATCGCGTTTCCACAATGTTGCATGTAGCCCTTGAACCATGAAATCTCTAAGCCCTTTTTCCCAATCGTTAATTTTCTTCCTAACCATATTGTTAGGAACTTGTAGATTCTCATCCGTAATCTTTTCCATAATATTTAAAGGATATCTTGGAACAATAGGTATCCTAGCGTATCCCTTGCCACTCTTGAGTATAATGATGCCCTCGCCGCATTTGATGGTTGCTTTGGCAGTGGCCAGGAAAGGTGTTCCAAGAATGAGTGGCATATTTCTATCTTTCTCAATGTCTATAATCACGAAGTCCACCGGATAGACAATATTGGCCACCTCTATTAAGACATCCTCCGCTATTCCTATGGGGTAGACATATGTGTGATTTGCTAAGGAAAGTCTAAGATTGGTCTTGGTTGGCTTCTCCTTAATCAACTTATTATAGACTGATAGTGGCATTATGTTCATATCAGATCCTTGATCAGCTAAGGCATTTATATTATCAATGTCACCTATGCTACATGGTATCACAGTTCCCGTGGTTTCTCGTTTTTTTGTTACTGGTTTTTTTAGAACCAGCTCATACATAGGTCCCATAGGCATGGTGTCATACTCTTTTCTTGTTATTTCTCCTTCAAGGGCTTTCCTAAGAATCTCGTTGTACCTAAAGTTGTTCACTTGGTTAACAATGGTTTTTTTATTAATCTCGTGCTTAAGGTAGTACTCAATGGTCTCGGGTTCATCATTGGTTTCAGCCTCCTCCTTCTTGCTTTTCTCAGTTTCCTTCTCCTTAACCGTTCCATCTTCATCAGGTACAATGGAAATGGCGTTAACAAACGAAGTGGGGGGAGTGTGATCATCGCTTCTCACTAGCACCTTTTCAGGAACTTTTATCTTCGTATACTCTTTTACCAAGTTCATCATCTCCGTCATATTTGCCTGCATCTCCTCCCTTTGCCTATAAACCTCCTCTTCAAATTTTGCTAATCTTTCCGTATGGGCTGCCATGTACTCCCTCATTTGTTCCTTAAAGCTCGGTGAGAGTGGTATTGGAGAAGTAGAACGGAAGCGCCGTTCGGAATTGAGATTTTGCTCACGACTTGGTGATTTAGATAAGGGTATTTGGTGGTTGGTGGAGTTAGTGGAATTAACCATTCCTCGAGGGATTCGTTCAGGAGCTCTCCTTTGCCTCTCAATTAGATAATCGATCCTTCTCTCAAGAGAACTCATTTGCTCTTCAGTGATGGAGGACTCATGAGGAATCGATATGGCATTGACCACTTTGACGGGGGTTTCATGGGATTCACTCCAATTTTCATTGCTTTGACTGACAAGCCCTTCTATAATATCCCATGATTCTTCTGCGTTGGAGTTGCTAAGCCTTCCACCGGCGGCTCGATCAATGGATCGCCTTGTGATGAAATCGGTATGGTCATAGAAGATTTGGATTTGAAGCCAAAGATCAATGCCATGATGAGGGACTTTATGGAGAAGATCTTTGAATCGGGTCCATGCCTCGTAGAGAGACTCGCCTTGAAGTTGTTGGAACGTCAAGATGTCTCGTCTAAGTTTAGTAGTTCTCCTTGGTGGGAAAAATTGAGCAAGGAAACGAGTGATGAGATCATCCCAACTTGAGATGGAGCCGGCGGGAAGTCGCTCAAGCCAATTACTAGCTTGGTCCCGTAGAGAAAATTGGAAGAGACGCAAGCACGTGGTCTCCCGAGTAGTAGCATCGAGGTCGATGAAATCGACGATTTTAAGGAAATTCTTAAGATGCTGATTAGGATCTTCGGAACGAAGTCCATGGAATGCACATCCGTTTTGCACCAACCGGATGGTGTCGGATCGAAAGGCCGTATTTTGGGCTTGGTCAGGAAGCTCAATGGTCTTTCTATAGCCTAGGTGGCTTGGTCTTGAGTATTCACCAAGAGTACGGCCTCTTGGCGGTTCATTTGGTGGTGGGTTTATGAGTGGTGGTTGATTATCACCTTCCATGATGAAAAGTGATGGGGTTATGAACAAAGGTCACGAAGAAGGGGGATAGACTACGAGGAAGCTAAAAATGGGAAAAAAAAGCTTATTTGATAGGAATCAAGTAAGGGAACCTAAACGAGGTGGAAATCTAACTAGCTATTCTATTCCCCGGCAGCGACGCTAAAAACTTGATACGCGGCATAACGCGTTCGGGGTCAAAGGAACTTCCCGTCGAGCAAGTTTTTCAACACCTAGCAATGAACCTAATCATTGTAGTGTAGTATTAGGGTAAGCCACGAGAATTGATATCGTTCTCTAGGAGAATAGTAATGCTAGTGAGAAATTACTACGCTAAGGTTGGGGTTGAGGAAGATTATTTTTTATCTTTTTTATATTTTTTAGAAAATTTAAAGGTACGAATCTCGGGGTATTGGATTGGGGGGGGGTTGGTATTTCTACCGATTACTCTACTTATCTAATTATCTAATTAACTAAACTAAGATGAGTGTAGTCTATGTCTATTGTTGTGTGCTCTTATGATGATTAAAAATGTGTTTACTTAGATGCTATTACTCCCTAGTTATCTCCTATTGATGGTTGAATTATCACGTCCTTATTCTTAATGCGTTGTGTCTTCTAAGGTCGTAGGGTATGCGTTTTTCCCTAACTCTTTGAGACTACCTTAAGGTTATTGCCTACGAAATCTCTAGTATTCATAAACTAACTCTAAGCTTATCTTTGGATGTTTTGACTACAATAACTCTAGGTGATTATAAACTAATGTTCACAAAGATTACTCAAGCATTAAAAACACAACGAATGACCTATCGCAATACTAGGTCAATCACAATTAAGATAAGAGACAACCAATCAATATTCAATACCTAGGTTTCATAGATCTAAGCAAACACACAAGTAAATTTGCCGGACATGGAAAACATGCAAGCATACACACAAACAATTGAAGACATAATTGAATTAATGAAGTAAATCACTTATCTTGTTGTAAAATAGGTTATGGAACCCTAAGATACTTGCCAAGACATCCTAGGTTCGGTTTAGGTTTTACTCCACAAAACTACCTCTCTAAAATAATGAAAATTCGAATTCTATATATAGAGTTACAATATGTGACGGCGCACGATTATGACGCCGTCGGGTCGCCGCCATTAGGTTTTCATCTTGGCCACGTCAACTCTGTGATGGCGTCACCTTATGCTTGTGACATCGTCGGCTTCATCTTCGATGCCATTCGGAATCCAAATCTAGGCCGTCTCGAGTTGTGAAGCCCTACTCTTTAAACTTGATGCCGTCAGCCATGTAAAATAGCAATTTGCTCTCTCGAAGTCGTCTCAAGGTGTGTCGCGACGGCGTCGTGAATTGACTGTGACGCCGTCCCCTTCAGTTCCAGCAGCTTGAGTGTCTCGATTCTTGACTTTGGCCATTTTTTTCATATATTCGCGCCTTTTCGTCCGAATAAGTGTTATTCCAGAAATTTGCCTTCAAGAGACCTAAAAAGTGAAAAGGAACAAAATTAAGTAGTAACGGATACAAAAGTGATCAATTAAGGGCTTAAATGACCCCTCAAAAGTGTACCTTTTAAATCCTTATCAATCGTGTATAACCCGAAGTCATATAATGACTAGACGGTGATGAAGAGCGATTCATAACAAAGAAAGGATATCGCGATAAACAAGAATTGTGATGCCAGTGTGCTGGGTGTGAAGGAAAAAATTTATAATATTTCATGCTCGTATACACACACCAAAACTTTACTATTTCCCGAAATCAAACCAAAAACCCACCGGACATAACTTTATTATAACTACTTCCAGTATCACAAAATTCACCTCTGAGTCGGACATAGGTGATCAGTCTATGTCCCACTGTCCCTGGTTGAATATAGGTGATCAGTCTATATTCACCCGACGTTCAATGAATTTTGATATACTCGACTTAGTTACACTAGCACCATGTCCTTTACTTCCAAAGTCCGTTTCCAAAAGACCAAAAAAAATATCCGCACTCGAGGATGAGTGATGAGATTATGCGGGGAAAAAGGCGCAACGCTACAACATGTACGACGTGTAAGCATAAGTATGTCAAAGATACTTATAGCAGGCAACGAAAAATAAATGGATATACTCATCCAATAGTAAGGAACACATCTCATCAAATATATTAGCTATCAAAGTCATAAGTGAGGCTTCAACTTAGCAGGCAGGCACGTGTCAGTCATAGGGTTAAGTTTTCATAAAAGTGGTTATAGTCTAAGTTTTGAAAATTTACCCAGTTCTCTATAACCTAGGCTCTAATACCAACTGTAACACCTCCAAAATTTGGGTTTAGCGGAAGCATACGAGTCATGGGTGCTACTAATTGGTATCACAACAAAAGTATAGAATAAAGGGTTTTTCTTAATAAAACTCATGTATTCAATGTAAATCAAAGTTTACACTCAACTCTAATGCGGAATTAGGCCCATAATAAATAAGCGGTCCTCAAATACAAATATCAAAGTCTTCTATGACCATGACATGCTATCACTGCCAAGCGCCTCCCAATTCAGTTACCCAAGCCATACTTATCAATTATCTGAGAAAAACATGCTAAAAAGTTAGCAAAAAGCTGGTGAATTCATAGGTTTAAATCAAATAACGAAGCATTTGGACCAAACAGTAAACCCACTTATTACGCAAGCTAAGCCAAAACACATAATCGAACATCACGCTCTAATCACATACATATACCAACATGTTATACGTCATGTCAAGTTAATGCAACCACAAATCCAGGTGCCACCCTGGCAAATTGGGCAAAAAAGTCCAGACGGGGTGGTCAACCACAATAGATTTATCTATAACATAACTAATGGCCTAATAGTGGCAAGTTAAAGAGATACTAAACCTTAGCCTTGATTACGTAATAAGAGCAATAAAACACAATTTCATAACTGGTCCAATCAAAACATTTTGCATGTTTTCTCACCCCAAGATTTAATAAAGCCAAAAAGTATGAATAAAAGTGGGGCTATGAAACTCACCTCGATACGAAGCTATGCAAGAATCACAACTGGCATCAGTGAGTAAAGCACAACAATCTCACAAGAAAAGTACAACGATATTCAAATAGTACAAGCACAATGGTACTACATCGGCACAACCTAATTGGAATACGCTATCTCAGAATACGTCTAGCAAAGCAAGATAATAACCGAAAGACAACGTCTCTTAGTTTTCGTGGAATAATCGCATCAAAGATTTCAAAAATCCATTATCAATATCTCAAAAAGTTTAGTTTTAATGTTTCGTGTGGTGGTGAGAAATCAAGGACTCAACATAAACTCACGCCAAAAGTATATTATAGTTCCCAAGTGTGACTCGCACCAAGTGAAACTCATGCCAAAGCATAATGTATCTCCCAATACATTATAAGGAATAGTCAAGAATTATTGACCAAGACTCACGTAGAGAAGAAGACAAAGACAAGAAAAGTGTCGTGACAATAGCGACACATACTTACTTCAAGAAAGTTACATCCAAGAATTATATCCAAAGAAGTCAATTGGTAGTTTCGGCATTTACCCAATAATCCCAAATATCTTTAAAAGAGCTAAATTGTGTTCCTAGAAACACCAATTTGTATTTCATTAAATGAGGATTTTACAATTAAGTAAAACCATACTTTCAATATTAATCGGGTTTTATCACAGCGAAAGAGATTTAAAAATAAAAGTATAAGTTTAGCATGTTGGATGAATTTCAGCTTGACGCGTCCAATCATACAACATTACCAAGTCGTCGTGACTTAAAAATAAATTTGTAAAAGTAATATTTCCTGACAATTTAATAAAAAACCAATAACGAGTATTCATTGATTATTAGACAATTTTTCTTTATTGTATTCTTTGTGAGTCAAATATATTAAATTCATAATGAGTCCAATATATTGTATTCGTTTCCATGTCCAATAAGTCCAATTTGTCGAATGTTCAATAAACATCTATTGTCCAATTAATGACCAAGTACAATAATATTAATCCGTATGCAAATCCCATCAAGTATCTTTAATACCTAAATCCAAATCGCAATCCCATATTATTTCATTCATTTCCAAAGTCGAGTATCGATTCCCAAAGTGACATTCTAATGTTTACCGAAACGTACCAAAACCAAATAAAATGCTAGAACTCAAAATGTAATATCCAGTTGTAATTAAGGTGACCTCCCTTAGGGGGAGATTGTTATGATTTACAAAATTCGTAAAGTTAAGACTCGGTCACCTCAAGTATGTGTAAGCATTAGAAAGCTCGTAGTCTTAGTCGTTTAGTTATTATTAGTAGTTTGTTAAATAACACCGTGGAGGACGGACGGTTCTTTACCCACTGTATACCTGATCCACAGCCCGTAGGTGGCGTATTTGTAAGTTAATATAAATACCCTTTGCCTCCCAAGGCAAAGGGTGGAGCTTCTCATAATAACACATTACATTCTCTCACTAGAAGTTTCCATCCTCTCCACTTTCTCTCTCTAAAATTTCATTTAGGCCGAATCTTGTTTGAGTGTTTGTGTATTTATAATAACCAATATGTTACAATTACTCCCTTTATCTCATATTTATTGTCCACATTCATTTTGGAATGTCTCATATTAATTGTTCACTTTTAAAAATAGATAGAGAATTTAGTTTGAGTTTACCATATTACCCTCATTGTAGGTTATTATTACAAACATTAAAGAAGTTTTAAATTAATTAGTTAAGAGTAAAATTGTCATTCTTCAAAAAGTAAGAAAGAGAAAACTGTAATGATGATATTTTTCATAAACGCGTTTTTTTTTGTGGACCATAACTTTAGGACCGGGGGAGTATATTTTAAGAATTAATATTCATATGTCACTTTATTTTCATGATTAATTTCATATATACCGAAAGTATAAGTTTTAAATGCATAATATATAATGTTTTTAATGCATATTTTAATTATATTTAAGTGGTGAATATTTCTAAACTCGTGCATCTACAAAAATTTTAGTATTACAATTAAATGTATTTAAGTTTATGCATTGTTTTAATTTTTTGAAGACAAAATAAAGTAGATATTAATTGATTTTTTCCTATCAAAATACGGTGACATGATAGCTTTCTATAAGTCGCATGGCTCCACGGCTTTTCTTACCGGGATTAAAAATCAAATATGAAAAGCTCCCAGAGTTCATCTAAAACGAGCAAAAACCTTTATGTTTTCGTCTCTTAGTTACGGAGTATTACTTTCTATAAACATGTTAAGACTTTGGGCCATTCGTTAGAAGAACTCATGCTATACGAAAAGGGACTTTACTTACGAAATTAGCCTAGCCAGCAATACGCTAAATGAAAAGTTGCCTCCTGCCCATAAAAAGGTAAACAAGATGTTGCATTTATAACTCTATTTTGGGGGGGTTTATTTGTTAAAATGTTCTGAGTCTGAATTTGATTTGTACAATTGAATTTGAATGTATGGCCGAAAACTTTGAATTTTAACCAATTTATGTTTTTTGTTTATTAAACATCTAAATAATTATAATACAAAAAATTAGTTTATATATCATTAAAAGGTAGTGTAGGTTCTCAAATAGAAATATAGAGAGAGAAAGTAAGAAATATATATATAGAGAGAGGACGACTTAGAGAGAAAGAGGAGAGAACTGGTGATGAATGTAAAATATTTTCTCACACTAAAAAACACACTCACACACCTCACAAATGAGGTGGTGGATCGTATATATACAAAGGTAATGCCCATGTTGGGCTTGGTGGGCTTTGGGCTTGGTTTGGACTTGGACTAAGACTAATCTAAGGGGTTGTTTCTTTTTTTTTATCCTGTTTGAAAATAGTTTCTTTCTAGATTAAGGATGTTGTTTAGAGTAAGAACCATTTGAACCAAAACTTGTTTCTTTTTCATACTAAAATAACCATCACGAAAAATTTAAATGTCCAATCTACCCTTGTCAACAAAATTCAATATCTACTTTTTGTATTATACCTGTGTGCCAAATTCAATAACATGAACTCAAACAATCAAATCTATTAAACTACATTTCGTGATCCCATATTCTTAAAAAACACACATGGAAATTTTCCTATCTAATGGTGAAAAGAAGAAAACAAATATATATCCGTAATCATATCAATTTCAACTAAACACATGCTCTTTGTGTAACAATTCAGAATCAAGAAGAAATAAATTTAAACTTAAATTACTACAAACTTTGAAAAACACAAGATGAAAAAGACACAGATCCATTTATATAATCAACTGATATGTTTTTGGGTTAAGGGAGAAAACCCCAAATTTATTGTAAATTTTTACACATACAATGATGAAGTGATTATGTGAAATTAAGAAAATCTGTTAATGGTGGTGACGACGGAGTAAGTCGGCAGATCGGAGTGGAGCTGACATTTACAATGGGATTTATGGTGTCATGAGAGGTAGGTGTGGAAGACAAAACACAAGGGTACAAGAGGAAGAGATAGAATAAAAGAAAAAAGGTGAGGGTAATAGTGTCTAAAAGGCATCCTAGATAGAAACAACCTCAATTTTAGCCCTCTTCCACGTCTAGGATTTCATTTTGTAATAAGTGAAAAAGAAACAACTTTTTTTCTAGTTGGGTTAAGAAATTTCTCCATCTAGGACATTAAGCAAAAAAAAATCCCTAACTTAACCTTATACAATATTAGCTTATCAAGTCCCAAAGCCCACTATTAATCTGTCTAACAATCTATTACATTCGAACAAGGTTCATATGAATAAATGACCATGACTTCTAATATAAAAATACAAATGCTAACAATCTCTCCTAAGGTGTGGTCATTTATGAATGATGCCTCTTAAGTCTTGAACTTGTATCTTTGATCTTTAACACTTGCATCTTGAGTCTTTCAACTTGAATCTTTGATCTTCAGCTCTTGTTTCTTGAACTTGAACCTTGTTTGTAATAGACTTGAGAGACTTCTTTGTTCCAGTTCATGCTTTTGATCTTTATCTTTCTTTCAATACCTTCGCTTGATCTGTTGTTGAGCTCTCTCCGACATACTCATACCCTATGTAGATTATGCTCTTCGGATCTTTAATCTTATGATATTCCTCAGATATTCTCTTAACTCTGACGTGTTCTTGACTTTGAATTTGATGAGTCTTTTTGTCTAAATAATTGTTGTCTTAAACTCGTTGAGGATTGATCACTTGAGTATGAGTATGTGAAGCTTGAAGATGTTGATGAATATGGTGGTAAACTCCTTTTTTACAAAGGAACATCATCAGTACCTACATATTCATTGTTAGTTGTAAACACCAATTGATCACGGTGGACTTTTCTTAGAGAATAGACCACTACAATTGTTTTACTAGTGAATGTCTTGATTCCATTGACCTTAGTCGGGCATATCAGCCGTCTGAATCTCATTAGGGACATTTATCATTACTTTGGATAAATCCAAGTAACGACCCACGTCTTCAGGATTTGATTCGTGAAAGGAATCTCTTTAGCGGGATTTCCAACACTTATAAGCTCGGACGTCGAGAGTATTCACAGCATAGTGTGACAACACTTCTCTAATCCTTACAAAGGCTGTTTCTGAATTGGAGGCCCTCAAGAAGGCTAACACAGGTATACCGAAGTATACCAACAAGACACGTGAGCCGCTGAAGTATACCGAAGTATCACTCCACAACTATAGACCATTTGAAACAAAGTAACCACCATGATGAATGTTTGGCAAGATTACAAAGATCTTGCATAGGACTCTCGTACAACTTGTGTTTTTATTGGTGAACACAAATGTATATATATGGAAATTGTATTCTAAGAGATCTTTTGATGATTCTCGTGGCTCTAGACTCGATTAGGTGCATTTAAGTTTTAGAGGTTGGAGGTTGGAGGCTGGAGCAGTGTGCCTCCTGTTTCAATACCAACACATCTCGGAATGAGAGGTCGATAGATTATGCAGGGTTCTCCATGATAAATGAAACAAGAGCCTTTTAAGAGGAACTTGAGTGGCTAGGAGGGGTGGTACAACGCGTCACTGGGTCCATGACATCTTGTCTTCAATACCAGTATCATTTTAGTGATAACTATTAGCAGATGTATTGACCCGATTTCTGCCCTAAGTGTATGGAAGGCTATTTCTTTTCATCTTTTCATAACTTTTCTTTTTAATTTTTCAACCCATTCTTTCTCCTTTCATCACTTTACTCCTTTTTTCAATCATACCTAAGACTTCTAATCTATCTATTTGAAATCGTCCCTAGGTAGATCCCTCCGGCTCTGGTGGATCATAGGACATAAAAACCTATCCTTAATCACCTTATAACTCCATAACTATCCTATGTTGCCATAAAACCTTTCATTAAAAAGGTTATTAATATGAAACATGTTTTGTTGACACTTTGAGGGTGTTTTTCCTTTAGAAATACTCCCCCTCCACATGTACTCATTTGTTTTTAAGGTACATTTGCACATTAAGTGAAGAGTTCGCACTTTTGAATTAATAGACTTTCAATAGACGAGACCTGTGTGAGACACGTTTACATCACTGGTTAGACCAGCTTGAAATTATTACCCGTCCTGGTGCACGTCCAAAGAAAGTTTCTCGAGATGGTACAATCAACTCAGACAAGTCTTATGCGAGACACATTTACATCACTGGTTAGACCAACTTGAAATTATTACCCGTCCCGAAACAAGTCATTTCGAGATCTGACTTTGTATATCTCGTCAATTCTTAGGTTATATCTGAGTCGAGCTCTTTGAGATGATCACATTTTAATCACATTTTCTCCCCCCTAAAAAATAACATATTGATGGTACTTTTTATACCAATTTGATTAAAATCTTTGTTTTTAATGCTTTTAGGGAGAAACGAATATTTTTGCATGAACATTTTTGGAATATTTTTTTGTTTAGAAATACTCCCCCTTAAAACTTGCATTTGATTTGAGAATTTTAAACCTTTTCAAAATTTAGAGGGAAGGAGTCTTGAAGCAAAATTTTGAAAGATTTTAAAAATTCTAGTTTGAAAAACTTTTGAACAAATTTTGCTTCAAGGAATATTATACCTTTTGTAGATGTGAAAAATCTGTTTGATGGTATCTAGAGAAGAGAATTGAAAAGTCATCTTTTCAAATTGGAAAGAAGTTTAATCAATTGATTTGGAATTTCAGTTTTGAGAAAAACATCTTTATTTTGAACTGATCCCCCTCAAAACTTGAACACTTTTTGAAAGTTTGAGGGTTGAGTCTTCTTAAACAAAATACTGAAAGAATTTGAAAATTCATTTTGAAAATTTCTTGAACAAATTTTGCTTAAGGTTTCTAAAACCAAGATTCAACACGATAAAACAAAGTTTCTTTTGCAAATATGATTTGAAAATTCAGTTTGTAAAATCTTTGTTTTTGTTTTTGAAAATTTAGAGACGACGTGTTTTAGAAACATTTAATGAACTCTCGCTCAAGCATCTTTAAACATCCATATTATTGTTGAATGACATTTCTAAATACGTAAAGAATATCGATTATACGAGAGACATGTCGTAGAAGAATATTTTTTGGATTGTTTGAATTTTTTCAATTTTGTATTTGGTTTTATAAACTTATATTTTTGTATTTTTCTTTTGTTGGTTTTTCAAATTCTGTATTTTGTTTTCCGAAAAATATTTACATGCGAAGCTTTTGGTTTTGGAATTTTTTTTCAAGAAAGTTGGAGAAATGGTCTAACTCCTTTGGAGGTAGGCTTCGCATACCAATTCGGTGAGCTAAGTACTAAAACCTATCTTTTGAAAGAGCTTTCGTAAATAGATCAGCTAACTGGTAATCTGTCTTGACGAAGTATAACTCAACTGTACCGTTTTCCACATTCTCTTTGATGAAATGGTATCGAACTGTGATATGCTTTGTACGCGAGTGTGAAACTGGTTGCAAGAGATGGCGATGGGACTCTTTAAATCACAATAGATTGGGATTTGGTTAAAGAGAAAGTCATAATCTGATAATTGCATGTGCATCCAAAGAACTTGTGCGCAACATGCATATAAAGATATATACTTAGCTTCCGAAGTTGACATCGCTGTGCATTCTTGCTTCTTGGATGACCAACTTACAAACTTCTCACCAAGAAACTAAACTCTGTTAGATGTGCTTTTTGTTGTGACTTGGCAACCTGCATGATCATCGTCTGAAAAAGCCGTGATTTCTATTCCAGAATCCTTCAGGTACCAAAGTCCTAAGTGAATGGTCCTTTTAAGATACCAAAATATCCGTTTAACCTCTTTGAGGTGCTTCTCAGTAGGCTTTTCTTGAAACCGAGCACATAAACAAATAACATACATAATATCTGGGCAGCTAGCTTTTAGGTACATGAGGGACCCGATCATACTACGACATTTTCTAGGATCGACGGGTGTCCCTTGTAAATAAAGATCTAGCTTGGTGTCAGTAGAAACTGGTGTACTAACACTATCACAATTTTCCATTCCTTGTTTTTTTCAAAATGTCCAAGTTATACTTTGACTGATTAATGAAGATACCACGAGGGGACTGATGTACTTGTAAACTGATAAATTTTTTTAATGGTCCCATCATCAACATTTGGAATTTTCCAAACATTAGTTTTGCAAACTTTTGTGTATATTTTGGATTTTTGGAGCCAAATATTATGCCATCCACGTAAATTTGTACTAGCAAAATGTCGTCGTGGTATTTTCTAATAAACAATGTTGGGTCAACGATACCTTTGGTGAAATTGTTGGTTAAAAGGACTTTTGAGAGTTCTTCATACCATGCCTTTGGTGCTTGTTTAAGGTCATAAAGAGCCTTCTTTAGTGTGTAGAACTGATCAGGATATTCTGGATCTTTGAATTCTTTTGGTTGGCTGACGTACACTTCCTCTTTGAGAGTTCCGTGGAGAAAAGCTATTTTCATATCTATTTGGCAGACTGTAATGGACTTAAATGTCGCATATGCCAAGAATATCCTTACTTCTTCTATCCTAGCAATCGGGGGCGAATGTCTCTTCGAAGTTAATTCCTTCCTCTTTTCTGTAAACTTTGGCCACGAGGCGAGCTTTGTTTCGGATGACAACGTTTTATTCATCAACTTTGTTCTTCTAGATCTACTTCAAACCAATGACGAGTTTGTTACTAGGTTTGTCAACTAGTTCTCCAACTCCTAGTGTGTGAAATTGGTTGATCTCTTCTTGCATTGCCTCGATCCAACTGCTTTATGCCATTGCTTCCTTAATGTTTTTTAGCTCTAATTTTGTACATACAGTGAATGCAAATACGTACAATTCTGGATCAATGGCTAATTGTTCTTTTGTTTGTACGGGTTTAGAGGGTTCACCAAGTATTTATTCAAGAGGGTGTTCTTTAGTCCACTGGTACTTTGAAAGGGTATTTTTGGTAGATTGTATGCATGTTAGAAGGATCTCTGTAACAAGTAGATGATTCAATTGACTCTGTTGATGGGGGTGTGCCAAACAGGTTAACAAGGGCTTCTTCTTCTTCTTCCAACACTGTAAAATCTCCATTTTGAGGTATATTTTCTTGAACTTGTGTGGTTTGCTCATTATCAACATTTTTTTTGGTACTTGCAATATTTGGAGTCACTGTTGATGTATTTGTTGTAATCGGTGATGGTGCTTCGGATTCAACAGTTGTGGACGCAATTTGTGTCTAATGATTATGAGTAGTAGGTGCAGCGGAATTAGTCGTGGGAGCATCACGTTGATGATTTACGAAGTACTCATCATATTGACTCAAACAGAATATTCAAGTCGTGCTCTGTTGGTTTAATAATTTGTTTTATTGATTGAGCAAGGTTAGGCACAAGTCCTGAACTGATGTGTTCAGAAGTCATTGGGTTAAGCACGGGTTCTGACGTGAGTGGTTCAGAAGCCATTGCCGAGATCTCATTAAAATTTATGTTCATCGTCTCCATGATCCTTTTTGTTCGTTGGTTGTATACTCTAGAAGCCCTTGAATTTTCAGCATTACCAATGAAGATATCGATATCTCCTTTCGCCGTGTTCATTGGGTTAAGCACGGGTTCTGACGTGAGTGGTTCAGAAGCCATTGCCGAGATCTCATTAAAATTTATGTTCAGCGTCTCCATGATCCTTTTTGTTCGTTGGTTGTACACTCTAGAAGCCTTTGAATTTTCAGCATTACCAATGAAGATATCGATATCCCCTTTCGCCTTGAGCTTTCCTAGATCTCCTCGGTTATTCAACGGGTAACACAAAGCGTCGAAGAAATGTAGATGCGAGATATCTAGTTTACATTTGTTAAGGAGCTCGTAAGGTGTTTTGTTGAATCTTGTATGGATAAGGTAATGGTTTTGAGTGTAACACACGGTGTTCACTGCATCCGCCGATAGTGGTGGATTTGAGAAAATCAACATAGTACGAGCAGCTTCTACCAACATGCGGTTTCTTCTTTCAACGACTCCCATCTGTTGCGGTGTACGGACAACGGATGTTTGATGTTTTATGTCAACATCATCAAAGTAGGAATTTAGTTGCTGGTTTGTGAATTCAGTGCCATTGTCAGTTCTTACAATTCTTACGGGAACTTGTAGACGAACTCGTACACGCTTCAGAAAGGTTTTAATAATGGTTGGTGCTTCATCCTTTGATCGAAGAAATTGTACCCACGTAAATTTTGAATAATCATCAAAAATTACCAAGATATACTTTTTCCTGTTTATGCTTCCAACTCTCATCAGGCCAAATAAGTCCATGTGTAATATGTGTAACCTTTCCTCTAACTTGGTGTAGTTTTTAATTTGTGTGATGCACATTTACTTTTACCTAATTCACAAGATGGACAAAGATGTTCTTTTTCATATTTGAGTTTTGGTAGACTGATGACAAGGTTATCTTTTGCAAGCTTGTTGATGGTATCCAAGTTTACATGTGATAAATAATGATGCCACAACCAAGACTTAGTTGATGAGGCTTTGGTCATGAGACATATTGGTGATGCGGAAAATAGTTCAAAGAGATTGATTATGTAGAGTGTAGAATTGTGGTTGCCGTGAGATCCTGTCATTAAATCAACACCTTCCAAATTTCTGATAAAGCAATTTCCTGAATGCAACCTCGAGATCTAAATCACAGAACTGCCCTACTGAAAAGAGATTATGTCCCAGAACCTCCACGTAATATACCCGTGTAATCAAGTAGTTCCCATGTTGTAAATCCCCATAATCTAGAATCGGTGCAAAGTTATCATTTCCGAATTGAACGGTGCCCAAAAATTTCTCAACAAAATTCTTTAGAAGTTCTTTCTTGCCAGCCATGTGTTTGGAGCAACCAGAATTGACGTACCAAAGACATATTTGAATCACCTGCAATGAAAGTAGGAAAGGGCTATAGAAGATGGAGAAACATGGATCCCCATCTTTCAATGGGTTATGAGATGTTAGAAGCATAAGGTTCGAGTGTCAATTATCTTCTTAACACTCGAAGTCACAATTTCAACTATTCTCTTCTTAGCCTCTTGTATTCGTTCAGTGGGGGTCACTTTCTCACGTATTTTCTTAATTACCCACCTATAGCATGGTTGTTGAAAACACACAGAGACCTTGACAGATCTTGAGCACTCGTGGATCGTTAGTGTTGCCTATGTAATCACAAGCAAACTAATAGAAGATCTCTACAACTCGTATTCTTTAACGGAATGTAAATACAAGTTATAATAACTAAGAACACTTGGATCCTCTATGGATCTTTTATTTACTGAAACTCTATGTTTCGAACGTATGAAAAACTTATCTATTACAAAACAATAACGTTCCTTTTATAGACAATGAACTCTACACTATTTCTAGAATCTCGACTAAGCATGCAAGCATGCAACTAAACATTTGTTTCAACCCATACATATTATGGGTAAACACTAAACAACATTGAGCAATACAATAAACCCCATGCTAACCTCGGGCAGTTAAAGAATAAAGATGGGTTAGCATATTTAAATAATACTGCGCCTGACGATCCTACATGGATTCACACTCTCAGCAGAATCACGATTTCTGCTTCACTACTTTAGCAGAACTATAACTTCAGCAGAATCCACTCGCTTGAAGAACACTTGCAGAAACTTCGAGTTCAGCAGTTTCCCGTAATTCCCAACAATCCTCCCCTAAACTGGAATTTGACTTGGTTAAGTTCCAGTTTCCTTGATAGATCTATAATTCTTTTGAGGATTGTATCAGCAAATGACAAAATTTTCCAACAATATCCTTCCCAACAATCCTCCCATAATTTCAACACTTCAGAACTTAGAGGATCAGACTTGGTTAAGTTCCAGTTCCTTGAGCTCAAACACTTCAGGTTTAGAGGATTGTACTTGAACATCAGCCACAAATAATCAGAAGAAGAACATCTCTATGATGACTAAACTTTGACACCCCAGATCTTTGCAGCAACAAATGACAACATGTACATCAAAACATATAAGTTTCATACTATTCTCATCACATCCAGGTGTGTTAACTCCTGTGAGAGGTGAATCATCGAAAATAATGGATTTGATGTCTCTTTACCAATAGCCATCACTACTGGAGTAGCCAAATGTTTAAGTTCAAAAACTATGGTACACTGATAACCATCTGATTTATTGGCAAACCAGAAACCATATAAACGGATTTGATGTGTCTTTACCTGTAGCCGTTTGCTCAAGACTAGTCAATTCTTAGAATTGGTGAACTGATTACCAAATATGGATTCATTGCCTTTACCACAAGCCATATACATGTGGGCTAGCCAATTCTTGGATTCCAAACAGGAATAGATCATGGTGAATTGATGACCATACAACACTCAGCAATTAAGCATGGGTGGTTGTGACCCTATGATTTTGAGCAAATCATTACGACTATCAACGATTGGATGTGTCTTTACCAAAGTTGTACCCTTTGGACTAGCCAACTCTTGGATATACACAAGGTATATCTGGTGAGTTGAAAACCATCAACTATATACAACAAACCCAAGCAAGAAAAGTTAGTTTTTTTTTTTAACTAAGAAACTACCAAGTGCATACAATACAAATAGTACCAAAAGGAATATAAGGCAGAAGACCATGAGAGATACCATTATGAAGATGAAGGCGACTTGATCTTGAAGGAGTTGAGACTTGATCAATCTCACGGTTGTTCACCTGTGGTCTTTCATTTCCCACTGGATCTGGAGGAATTTCCAACTTCTGAGTCAGCATCCTCTCCATAAGTCTTTTGGACAATGGATAAGTTCTTTCGGCAAACATGCAGACTGTGATTCCACCCTTTGTTTCAACCACATGCACCCGTGGGAGAGGATAAAATCTCCAGGACTCGACCTGCCATAAATGTGAGTTCTGCCAAATGGAATGTCCTTTATTATTGGGAGATTGAGAGCTAAACAGGACATGAAGATCTCCCAATAGGAACATCCCAGAACCTTGTGGTGCATTATTGCAGTAATGGCTGGTAACGAGAGTGAACAGAGTAAGCAAATCTGCCCTATCTACCAAATGAAGTATTTCCTTCAAAAAGGTAAACTCCAGAGATGTTTTGTCCTTTCGATGTATGACATTCAGCTCTTTGTTTGTCAAAGTCCAATTGACCAACACATTTTGATCTCCATCAGGAAAGTCAGAGGAAGACCCTTCTTTAATAAAGGTTGATTCATCAGCCTCAAGATCCAAGGGAGTTATTTTGGCCATCCTCTTCTTTCTCCTACCAGGATTATAGATTCCTAAAGATGGTGCATCTTTAGATTCTTCATTAGATTGGCTGGCACGACTAGAGGAAGGAGAAGCACCTTCACGAATGGCATTCATCCTTACTAGCAAGTTTCTTGCCTTTCTAGTTTTAAACTTGTCATGACGCTCGAGCCAACAGATGCCACAGATGGAGTGGGGCGGTACATTAGGTGCTTCAGAAGAAATGGCAACTGGTTCAGCAGATGGAGTCTTTTCAGGTGAGCTAGCAGTCTCTGTAGGAGTTTCAGCAGAAACCATAGATGGTTCAGCAGAAAGAACCTTGTCATCTTTTCTATCCAAAACATCTTCTTCTTCCTCAGCAGATGCTACAGTTGGGCTGGAAGAGGGCAGGACTATTGCTTCATCAAACTTTTCCACAATATCAACTGTCTTTGTCCTCTTAGTCTTAGGAGCAAGTGAAATACCAGCAGTCCTTTTCAAGCTGGAAGTGTGAGATGAAGAATACTTCATGATTTGATTATACTTGTGAATCAAAACATGATCGGGGAAAGCCTTGACTTGCTTCATTGTCAACCCAGAGTTATACAGAGTGGAGCTCGGTTTTCACCACGAGTCTCATTTGAGCTTTAGTAGGAGGTCTCTCTTTGTTCTTTTGGGTCGTGATGGCTCTTCTCTTTTCGCTTCTTGCTTCCTTTGTCTTCCACGAGCCATCATCGGATCCACAAAACTTTCCTTTGTTGAAGTCGCACCTAAGATACTCTGAGCAAGTGAAGGGTTTGATATGACTTGCTGAGTATAAGCATCCCAATGAGTGTCAGGTAGCTTAGTACGAATTTCATCTAGTTCCCTTTGTCTTTCAGGAGGCAAAGTTGAAGTAGATTGATCTTCAATCTGCTTAGCCACTTCTTCACTTTTCTTCAACTCAGCAAATTCAGCAAATCGACTTTCTTGACCTTGCTTTTCCTCTTCACTCACCAAGTCTGGACCAAGCTCATCTTCTACCATTAAACCTTTCCCTTTATCAGCGGGTTCCTTAGCACAATCATCTTCAGTAATATTAACTACAGGTATCTCAGTAGTAACACCCAAATCAACCGGAAGAAACATGTTGTGAGGGTTCTTCAAGAAAAGGACATCATGGTGTTTGTATGGATGAAGATTGACCAAGATCAAGTAGCAACATCCTCCATTGGGGTATCATCGATGCGGCTTTGACAAGCTCGATCCTTGGATACTTCAGTAGATGCTTTATTCAAGTACGATCTCTTTCTCCTTTTATAAAGAACATGTTCCTTCTTCTTTGAAGATTCCGCAACTACTGATGAAAGATCATTAAGAGACACATCAGCTAACATATCAAGAGACCCATACTTGAGGTTCTTCTTCTTCCTCCTCAGAAGAAACCACAAGCTTCCTTTTGGTGCCCTTTTCAAGTCTGTTCTCTAGGTCCTTAACTTTACTCTGTAGATCTTCAATCTTACTACCAAGAGTAGACTTGGTCTCTGCAAGCTCCTTTTTCAGACTAGACACCTCAGCTGCATACCTGTTCACAAGAGCATACACAGATGTGAGAGTAATATGATCCTCAGCTCCACCAGCAGATTGCTCTGTGGTAATGGGAGCTTCATTGGACCTTTCAGTGGAAACATGGTCATGCTCAAAATGAGGAGGTACCTCATCAATAGGTACCCTTGGAGGACTAGGTGTGGTCATCCTGTTCGTGTCAGACTCAAAATCATCAAGAGGATCTTGTCTTTGGTGGTGGACTAGGACAATGTGCTAGAGTCGGTGTTGGTGGAGGCTGGTCCGAGCAACATGAGAAGCTTCACAGAAAGGAGGGGCCCCTCATCAATGTTAACTGATGGATTGCCATCAGTAGCAACATTTGAAGAGGGTGGGATGTTAGCAACATTCTCCTCATCAGCAACCTCATTGCCTTGAGGCAACATAGCTTTTGTCAACGGATAATGTGCCCCCTCAAAGTTAGTTCTCATAGAGGCAAAAAGTTTGGCTGAAAGAGCTCCTACGGCATAAAAGGCTTGGGTTTGGGTAGAGGTGTCTATGATTATTTGTAAGAATCTAGGGTACATTAAAAACTTATGTTGTTTTCTATTGATATTTTCAACCAAATTGTCAAAAATAAATTTAGAAAAATTATAAGTTATCCCTTGAGATAGACACACAATACCATATGCCAGTTGGGAAGAGAATTGATCCCATGCGTTAGGGCATAGTGAATCTTTGATCTTTTCAAGAACTCTACCACAGGCACATACAGCTCATCTCCTTTTGCATTTCCCAAAAACGCAACTTTGTTGTGATCCTTCTTGAATAGAAGCGCCATTTGATGAATTGGTATTTTAGGGTTATGTTTCTCGTAACTTGATGAGTGTTTTTGGGTGTAGGAGAAGAGGTAAGGGTTTAGTTTGAAGTAAAGAAATGCGAATGGTGGAGTGGTAGTTGTGGTCCAAGCTATATTCAAAAGAATTAGAACTTTTGTTTTTGACCGTGGCTTACGTGTATTCAACTTTGACCAAAGATAATTTAACCCTTCAGCAGAAACAGATACTCAATCTACTGAAGTTATACCCTTCAGTAGAAACCAACCCAAGACTAGGATATCTTCGGTAAGATTCTAGAATTACTGTGCCAACTAACTCACATTAACCCTTGCATCCGTCTATTTAATCTTCCCAATGCAACCTTCTTTCACATACTTTTACCCCAAATTACCATCACAAACCCTAGTTTCATCACACACCCAATCAACCAAAATTAACCATGAATACTTCACCAGAGGTTGTAAATCCAACCTCTTCTCCATCATCCTCATCATCCAGTGATTTCCTCCAGTTTTGGTCATATCCACCTGACCCTTGCCCTTTGACATCCCATTTTCTCTCTTCTTCAAGATGATGGTGTAGTGGATCCAAGTGAGTCTTCGATGACTCGTGAGGAACCCACTTTACGAGATACCTTCTTACTCCTAACCTCCAGCACCTCAACCTCAACAAAGGCCTCGTGCCAAAAGGGAGGTGGTACTTGCTCTACCTGCGCCATGTTTTGGTGCATCTTCACACATCGTATAGAGGAAGAGCTTGGTGAAGAAGAATGGATTGCTTTTTGGTGAAATCAGCAGATGAAGCACACAGGACATGTGTGGTCATCTTCATCATCATCGTTTTCATCAATCCATCCTTCCCATTTTGATCCTTAGCTTCCTCGTCCTAGTGGTCATGCATCTCCAGCCATCGAGATAGAAGAAATGGGTGGTTATGCAAGTCTTCACAAACGCATATCCAGCATCTAGTGTGAAAGATGTGAGCGATCATGCATATCCAACAGCCTGTTAGATGTTGGAATAGATGAACTAGATTAGGATTAGTAGATCATGTATAGCTCTTTTCTTGTAGTTGCATTTGAAGTTGATTGAATTTTGTAAGTCGTAAGTGTAAACATTTCTTGAATGAATGAATGAACAATTTGACTTCAATTTCTTCTCTTGATTACTCTAACTTGATGGAATCAACTTGTTTACTTCAGCACTTTAGTTTCAGTAGAAACAAGCTTCAAAGCTTACTTGACCATTTATTAAAGAATCACACTTGATGAATCTTGGACTTGAACATGGAATAGACAAACTGCACTTAAATTAGACAAACTGCAACACAAACACAAATACACACAAAAACAAAACAGAGACAAACAAACTAAAGAATTATTAGCAAGTTAGAGTTAGCAAACAAAATTATAAACAACAATGTACAAAGTTTACTACAAAATCCTCCCCTGAGGCATATGCCTCCCCTAAGGCCTATGCCTCCCCTTAAACTTTGCAGTTAAGGGTTAAGCATTCCAATATTGACCACAAGGTGTTGAAACCTTGGTCCATCAAAAGCTTTGGTTAACAGGTCTGCCACATTATCATCAGTATGGATTTTAGCCATTTTTATCAAATGTTTTTCATATGCATCTCTTATAAAGTGGTGCCTGATTTCAATGTGTTTAGTTCGACTGTGAAAAACTAGATTTTTGACAATGCATATGGTACTTTGATTATCAATAAAAATTGTTGTGTTCATGAAGTTATACCCATAATCCAACAATCGATTTTGAATCCAAAGGACCGTCCACGAATTTGCAGCAGCCACATACTGCTTCAGAGTTGAGGTAGCCACAATGGTTTGTTTCTTGCATTGCCAAGAAATCAACCTCTTTCCAAGGAATTGGCAACCTCCAGTTGTGGATCTTCTATCCGATTTGCACCGGCATAATCACCGTCACTATATGCTTCCAACTTGAAAGGAGACTCTTTTGGGTACCAAAGGCCTAAATGAGGTTGACCTTTGAGGTACTTAAAGATCTTCTTGACTGCATTGAGATGTGAAGCAAGTGGAGTGACTTGATGTCGAGAACAAACACTCACAGCAAAGGTAATATCAGGCCTTGAAGCTGTTAGATACATCAATGAACCAATCATGGACCTATACAAATGAACATTCACAGGTAGATCTGGTTCATTGTTGGTCTTAGTCTTTGGAGCTTCATAAGGTGTTGTGGCAGTCCTAACACCTTCCATACCAAATTTCTTCAAAATGTCCCCCACATATTTATCTTGACTAATAAATATGCCATCTTGTTTCTATTTGAACTTGTAGACCCAAAAGAAAGTAAGCTCCCCATAGCACTCATTTGAAATTCCCCCTTCATCAGCTCCTCAAACTCCCTGCACCAAGCTTCTTTAGTGGATCCAAAGATGATGTCATCCACATACACTTGCACAAGAATGATGTCTGTGGAGTTCTTCTTCAGGAAAAGAGTCTTGTCAATGGCACCTCTTCGATAGCCATGCTTCAGCAGAAATGATGAAAGCCTAGCATACCATGCTCTTGGTGCCTGATGAAGTCCATATAGAGCTTTAACCACCTTGTAAACATGATTAGGATGATCTGGGTCTTCAAATCCTTTGGGTTGAGTGACATAAACCTTTTCTTCTATCTCACCATACGAAAGCGACCTTTAACATCCATCTGATACACCATAAAACCCATGTAAGATGCATAAGCCAGGAAAATTCGAATGGCCTCAACTCTTGCAACAGGTGCAAACACTTCATCATAATCAATCCCCTCCTCTTGTCTATACCCCTGAGCCACTAGTCTTGCTTTGTTTTTAATAACAACACCCCTTTCATCTCTCTTGTTTTTCAGAATCCATTTGGTCCCAATTGCATATTTGCCATCAGGCAGTGGTACCAAGATCCAAACTTGTTGATTTTGAAACTGTTGCATTTCTTCTTGCATTGCTTCAATCCAACTTGAGTCTTCAAGAGCTTGAGTAACACTTGTTGGTTCAACTTGAGAAAGAAAACAAGCAAACAGACAATGTTAGAGGTCTGTGTGATTGTCTCTTTGATTTGAGACATCGAGAGAAAACCTGTCCAAATTTAGGACTAGTGATAGCCCTTCGAGTTCTAACAGGTGCTAGAATGTCACCAATAATATTTGATTGAGGGTGAGTTATGTTGATTCTTTTGGTAGCTGTGGGGTTGACTTCAATGGAAGAGTCAAGATTAGACAAAGTTGGTTCAAAAGATGTATCATAGGAAGGTGAGGTGAAAATGCCGGATTGGGTTGATGATTTCCAAGATCGATGGTCTTGGAAAGCGGTATAGGGTTCCCAAAGTCCTGTGGACACTTTAGAAGGAATAGGAGTAAGTATGGAGCCTTCGTAGATTTGATGATGATGGGAGAGGGTGGATCAACTCGAAACATGGTTTCTATGACACTTCATTTGCAATCTTCCCATTCAACTTCTCATGTTCAAGCTTAGCCGCAAACTCTTGAGTCGAAGCTTAGCAAGGTCCTCAGCATAATGTGATTCATCTTCACTCTCATCAGAAGTATCTCTAGAAGTGCTACCTGCAATATGGTTAGGGGAGAAAGAAGGCACAAGTATAGGTTGTTCATCATCTTTAAACTCACTTTCGTGAGTCAGATCCAAGGTACCTGCATTGTTAGTAGGAGACTCTTGAGAACCTGCATTTTGGTTAGCTATATGTCTAGTATAACCCAAATAATCAGTTAAGTAGTCAAGGTCAAAAGACCACACATAACCCTGTCCTTGAACATTGGGCTTATCTTCCATGTATCTCAGGTTCAAGGTCTCCTCTATCTTCTTGGTTTGCAAATTGTACACCCTGTATGCCTTACTGTGAGTTGAATAACCCACAATATAACCATCATCAGCCTTCTCATCAAACTTCCTCAACGGATCACTGGTGTTTAGAATGGTCACTTGACAACCAAAAGGTTTAAGGTAGTGAATGGTAGGAACCTTCCCAAAGAGAAGTTCATATGGTGTTTTGAGGTGAGGTCTAGTAATGGAGACTTTGTTTAGCACATAGCAAGGTACTTAATGGCTTGATCCGTGAACATAGTGGGCAATTTAGAGTCTGCAAGCATAGATCTTGCAGCCTCTATTAGGGTCCTATTCTTTCTTTCAGCCACCCCATTTTGTTGTGGGGTTCTTGGATTGCTATAGTCCCTTTGTATCCCTTTAGACCTACAGAGTTCTATAAGAATAGCATTCTTGAACTCGCTTCCATTATCACACGAATTCCCTTAATCTTTTTTGTTCAACTGATTTTCAACAAGGGTGATGAAGTCTTTGATCTTGGAGATGTTTCATCTTTAGTCCTTAGAAAGAACACCCAACAAAATTTGCTATAGCCATCAGTGATGACCAAACAAAAATACTTGTGATCAATGCTTCTGACTTGAGTGGGACCAAATAGGTCCATATGTAACAGCTGAAGAGGTTCAGAGATGATGCTCACAGCAGTGACAGCTATGTAGGAGGCTCTGTGTTGCTTTCCTTTGTTGCATGCAACACAATTATGATCATTGGTGAAAACTTTGGAGGGAAGACCTTCAACAAGACTCATTTTAGAGAGTTTGTTTATGGTCTTGAAATTCACATGAGCCATCCTCCTATGCCATTTTGTAGACTCATCCAGGGATGCTTTAGCCACCAAACAAGTGAGGTCACCTTCAGGTTGAACTTCATTAAGATTGAATGTGTATAGATTGTGGTTGCGAGGAACTCTCAGCAGAATTGATGTATCTTCTGAAAGCTTGAAGTCCTTAGACAGCACAAGACATTCATCTTCAGAGAAGAGTACCTTGTTCTTGGTATCACAGATTTGTGAGACTGAGAACAGGTTGAAGTGCTAAAGTTCTCTAACATAGTACACATTCTCAAAGTTCAGTATAGGTGTCTTGATGGTGCCTTTCCCAGTGATTCTTCCATTACTTCCACCAAAAGTCACATTGCCTCCTTCTTCTATAGGAACAAAATTGTGCATCATGTCTCTATTACCCGACATGCTTCTTGAACAACCACTATCAACAATACCAATATCTTTATGCTTAAGAGGATGATCCTATAGTAACAAAAAAAAAATTATATACAAAAGAATGTTAGTATACAAAGGAGGCTCAAGTCATTGTTGACTTGAACACCTTGCCTGTGGATCATAAGTTGTAGGTCTAGCAGATGAGAAAGATCCACCATTGTTCTTGGGTTTCCATTGAAATTTAGGTCCCTTATTATTCCAAGAACAACCTGCTGAGGGCTTGACAGCAGTACCCCAAAATCCTTTCCCATCATTCATAGAGTCAGCATATGTAGGCCAATAACTATGATTAAAATATGGGCTAGTTGGTTGCACATAGGGTCTGGCAACTGATCTTCTCCAAGGAGAATCAGTATATGCTGCTTGTGGGACATAAGGTGGTATATTATTAACATTGGTCCACACTGGTCTAGGCTTTTGTTGAGTAGCACATGCACCCAATCTTTGCTCATAAAAATCACAATCCTTAATTAAATGAAATTTACTTCCACATACAAAACATGTCTTCCTTTTGGAAGATTTATGCAAACAAGAAGATGTTCTATTACATGTAGAAGTACTTAAACCAGATACATTTAAGGAATTGTTTTCAACAGACTTATTATGCAAAGTTTTAAAAGACAAGTCTTCAGAAGAAACTGTCTTGGAAGTTGATTCCTCAGCAGCTACCCTAGAAGGCTTGTAGGTAGCCTTGGGTGCAGGCTTGGGTGTAGGTTCAGGTGAGGGCTTGGGAAGGTCTGACGTATCACTTGAATCACAACTGGCATAAGAAGTAGACCCTTGATCCGATGAATTGTCACTGTCAGAGCAAGAGACAAAGTCATTAGATGAGGCATCGGGGTCTGGTAAGTCTTTAGACTTTTTGCCATATAGATGGTGTGATCCATCAAAGTCAACAGTAATGGACAAGTCAGTGGGCATGAATACACCTCTAATAGGTCCAGGGACAGCATGCAAATTACCTTCTTTAACAAAATTTTCTAAGCCTGCTGGGGTAGATTTACGCACATCATTCCTAGCTTCCAATCCTACATACTTTTGAAAGCCTAAACCTATTCCAGAGGTCACTTGGTTGGACTACTATAGATTTCTCTAGCTAGATTGTCACTTGATATTAACCATTGTTTATGTCTAGCTATTTCCTCAGCCAGTTTCTCTTTAAGCTCTAGGTTCTCGGCAATAGCTTCATCTTTTCCTTTCTCAGTGAGTTTTAAGTTAATATTTGCAACATCTAGATCAAACTTTAACACCTTTATCTTTTCTTCATAAGCTATCTGATTCTTTTGAAACCATACCTTTTGTCTTTCTAATGTTTTTAACGATAGTTTATAAGCTTCATTTTCAACATAGCATTCATTGTATCTAGGTTTCATAGTATCATAAGCTTCTTTAAGTTCATTGTATCTTTCACTACAACCAAATATACAGTTGTGTACCTGAGAAAGTCCCATCAAGGCAAAGTGATCATGCCTATCCTTTGAAGAACAATTTGCCAACAATCCAAGCTTCTCAGATGCTCGCAGCTTCCTCATTCACAGGTTCATGTGCGGTCCGGGTTATTGACTGGTGCATCCATGGTGACAAGTGCTGCTGAAGCTCCAGCTTCCTTCTATTTCTGCTGATAGTAAAGGTAGTTTGCTCCATCTCCTGCCTTCCTTTCCTTGCATTCCCTTGAGAAATGACCCATCTGGTGGCAAGTGAAACACTTGACTTTACTTCTGTCAAAGCAGTTCCTTTCCGCCGAAGCCAAACTTCCTCCCGGACTTCTCCTCAAACCTTTTATATCCATGAAAGCATGGCCACCTGCCATTTCAGTTTCATCTCCTCCATTTCAAGTGGGTCCACCTGATCAAAATCTTCATATACTAGATGCTGCTGAGTATCATAATCAGCAACAAATGAATGAAGAACATCCACCAGAATACTACCAGTTTTAGCTTGAGATCATGATGGAGTGGGACGATTGTTATGAGATGATGATGGATTGGGAGTGTAAGATGATGATGGTAAGTATGTTGGACTAGGTGCATGTATCAT
The DNA here is from genome assembly GCA_910596185.1 of Chrysanthemum makinoi. Lineage (NCBI taxonomy): Eukaryota > Viridiplantae > Streptophyta > Magnoliopsida > Asterales > Asteraceae > Chrysanthemum > Chrysanthemum makinoi. Next base: position 111,445,953 of record OU343219.1, read on the forward strand.
CATATTGGAGTGAGATGCCCCAACAAAGGCTGTATGACCAGAAGAGGATGCACGGTAGGGAGTTCTGAAATCAGGTTCAAGAGATTTGAGTCTGTTGTACAGCTCATCAAAAGTGAGTATGTCCAACCCACCTTTAGCCTTGAGGGCTATACTTACATGTAACCATGATGGAGGCAAAGATCGAAGGAACTTCGAATTGCAATCATCATTGTTAGGTCTTGCATTTAGCTGGTTTAGCTGACTCAAAATCTTATGAAACCTGTCGTATCCCTTGTGGATACCTTCTTCTTCTCAGATATTGAAGTCTTGAAATTGTTGTCTCAGCATGGACTTCCTCATTCTCCTGGATTCTTCATTACCACCGAACCTTGCTTTGAGCGCCATTCAAATGTCCTTTGCATCAACCATGTGATGAAAATCACACAAGTGATCTTCAGGAATGGCCTGAAGAAGGATAGTTTTTACTTTGTGCTCTCTTTGCACCGCTAGCACCTCTTCAGCAGTTTGGGGAGGAGCAATGGTAAACTTCCCATCAAGGTCTAGAATCATTTTCTTTAGACTGTTTCCTTTCTTCACTATCTCCCAGAGATTCCAATCAATATTGGAGATCCAGTTCTGCATCTTCATAGTCCAAAGATCATACTCTTCCCTCTTTAGATAAGGAAACTTACCATTACTATTTGAAAGACTGAGTTGTTGCATAGAGGTGGTGTTGGTGTTTTTGTTGGTGTTGGTGACTTCAGTTTCATTATCAGATCCAGGCATGGTGAATATAGGTTTGGTTGTATGGGGGTGAGGTTAAATATGGTTCTTAGTATCGTAGAGACTTTCCCGAGGCTCTGATACCACTTGTTGAAAACACACAGAGACCTTGACAGATCTTGAGCACTCGTGGATCGTTAGTGTTGCCTATGTAATCACAAGCAAACTAATAGAAGATCTCTACAACTCATATTCTTTAGCGGAATGTAAATACAAGTTATAATAACTAAGAACACTTGGATCCTCTATGGATCTTTTATTTACTGAAACTCTATGTTTCGAACGTATGAAAAACTTATCTATTACAAAAAAATAACGTTCCTTTTATAGACAAGGAACTCTACACTATTTCTAGAATCTCGACTAAGCATGCAAGCATGCAACTAAACATTTGTTTCAACCCATACATATTATGGGTAAACAAGAAACAACATTGAGCAATACAATAAACCCCATGCTAACCTCGGGCAGTTAAAGAATAAAGATGGGTTAGCATATTTAAATAATACTGCGCCTGACTATCCTACATGGATTCACACTCTCAGCAGAATCACGATTTCTGCTTCACTACTTCAGCAGAACTATAACTTCAGCAGAATCCACTCTCGCTTCACAGAGAACATTTTTGAGAAACTTCAAGAAATGCAGCAGTTTCCCGTAATTCCCAACAATGGTGGAGGTAGACTATACGCCAACCATGTTCTATCCCAATACGCGCTACTTTTCTTAGGTTTCCTAGAGGGAGACACATTCTTTGTTGTTTCTGCTTTGGGATTTGGAGTAGTGGATTTTACAACATGCATTTTCTTAACACTTGGTTTTGATGCTTTGTCTACACTAGTTTTAGGTACACTGGGTTTCCTAGGCTTTCTAGGTTTTGATGCCCTGCTAGTGGATGGTTTGGAATTTTCATTCAAAGCATTTAAGTATTGAGAAACACAATTAGTATTGTTAGGACCGAAAAGCATAAGATTTATGTGGTTTGGAGGTCTAGGTTGGTGGAAGAAGATGAAGATCTTCATCCTTTTTAGAGAGAGAAACTAGAGAGAGGGAGGAGAAAACACAAAGTTTATTGATAAGAACAAAACAATACAAATGACCAAATGCTTCACCTCACCCCTCATGGAGAGTCATGAGGGGTATATATAGGCCCAATCTTTGCCACTTAAACGATACTAGTCCCTAAGGGCAAAGTGTACAACGATCTAGTCCATTCACGTAAATGACGTTATCTTTAGAAAAAGCGAGGCTAACAATCTCCTCCAAGATAGCGTCACACGTGAATGGTTACAATGAGACCTATAAATACAAAGCAAAGTAAATTACAATAGTAATGAAAAATTTTGACTTTCTTGAAGCCAGAGTCTCGTAGTCTAGATCTTGAGGCAAACTTGAAGTTCTCCCTTCCGATGACCTCGGCAAATGATCTTCTTGTAGCTCTGAACTTCAAATGTAACGGTCTAGTTAGGTTATTACTCCCTCCTAACTAGTGAGCCTTTTTTTCTTTTACTGCTCCCTCCTGAACCGACAACTCTCTTCCAACACGTCTTTAATCTACGAGACACCTGGAGAAAGTAAACTCTTGAAGCACAATGGTTGTCGTTTCGGGAACATCATAACAACATAACTCACTTAGTATTGCATCCAAGTTGGTAAAAACCCCGATGTACACCACACTACTTCTCCTTCTTCAGTCTTAAGCACAAATCCCCGACAATCCAATCATGGAAGATGAAATACCAACTTCTCCCTCCCGATGGTTGCGAGCTATCGGAATCATCATAATGTTGCGTACATGCCGTATTACCTTCTTCTTGATGCAATATTAACATCATAGCTTGATCAAATTTCCGTGAGAATATGTCGGAAAAATATACTCTCAATAATTTTCTCTAACCAACCTTTTATCGAACCTCCTTTGAATTCACCGGCTAATAGTAATGACCACATATGGAGATAACCCGATACGACCAATCTTGAAAAGGAAGCAAACATCCCAACTTTGTGACTTACTGCTTGTTCTAAATTCTTGACCAATCCACAACTACGTGTGACACTGAGCACAACAACGTAACTCCTTAAAGTGATGGTTACACACTATGAGCACTACAACGTAACTCCTTACCAGTTATAACCAGATTGTCCAATTTCATAATGTGCTCCAACAAGTTATCTTGAGACATGCATCCAACCAACCAACGTCTCAAAGATAAAGAAGTTCACCCGTGAAATGTCACGTCAATTCCGCATCAATAATACCGTACAAAAACCCCGTAGTCATTTTTTCAAATTTCGCGCAAGCCGTGAATATTGTATCCCTCCGTGAAAATATACCATACCAAAAATTACCACACTTTAAACCAAATATTAGAAAAATATGTAATCACAATTTTTCAAAATATTCGAATATCATTTTCTTTGTATGACCGTGTTACCATTTATTCAGTCCAAATCAAGTAGATCACAAGAGCTTAACGTCCATAGATCCAATATCAAAACCAATTGGGCCCCAATCCGGATCCAATAAGCAGCCCACTCAAATACAGATTTTTGATACCGGTTATATAAGACAATCTCACACACGCTTAGACCTAAATCTAAAACACATCCTTATCAAATATTCGCCTACCACACAATTGTTTTCTCTCACCAAACGTTTCACATCTCAGATGTAACATAAATCTCAATCCACATGTCATTTTAATATCAACACCAAATCTCGTTTCTTCAATTAAAAACGAATCAAACTCACTTGTTGGCGCTTCAAGATCAAGACTTTGATCTCGGGTAGGTTTAATTTCTGTTGTAATTCGTTTTTGGGTTAGTCAATGAAACGAATCAAAGATATGATGGAACATACTTGTTAACCTCATGTCTTTAACTTCGTATATTAATCACAGTTTAGATCGATGAAGATAACGATTTATGTGAAATAATCTATAAAAGATTACAAAAAAACACGAATCAATCTGAGATTACTTGTTATTTCGAATATTTCTTTTTTGAGTCTTGAAATATGAATGAAAGATGGAGGATGAGTTAGGGTAGTTTGGGATTTGTTGTTGGAGTGAGATTAGTTTCGGATCTGTTTGGTTGTGGACTGATGATGTGACTGAAGTCGTGTTGTTGTTTGGTAAGGTATTCGTTGAGTCTAGTTGTGGTCGATGTGGTCTTGGTCTTTTTACGCATAACTCTTTTTCTTTTTGCTTATGCGTAAGTCTCGGCCTAGTTATGCGTAAACATATGCATAACCTTGCTTAGGCGTAAAGCAAGAAGCTTAGGCGTAAAGGCATACGCGTAACATTTTCTTACGCGTAACACCTCTGTAGATCCTCCTTATGCGTAAGTTTAGGGTTTTGACCCTTTGACCATTTTTTCCGACGAGTTTTCCGACTGAAAAATCCGACCAGCTTCATCTAAAACCCAGAAAAGCATAAAACTGCTTCTTTTTCTCTGTTTGACCATGAAAAGATGAAGGTTTGACCACAAGTATTTCACGTATTGGTATAAAAAGTCACATGAATGAATACTGTTTGGACAAGGTGTGACCCAAGACAGATTTACTCATGAAAGATTAGGACTTTTTGTGTTACCAAAAAAAAGGATACTAAACATATTGTTAAAACTGTTAACCCACAAATCGGAAAAAATTTCGGACCACATAATAAGCGCAAAAACAGTCAACAAACATGTATAAAAAACCAACATAAATCAACACAAGATAACCATGGCTCTATACCACTTGTTAGGACCGAAAAGCATAAGATTTATGTGGTTTGGAGGTCTAGGTTGGTGGAAGAAGATGAAGATCTTCATCCTTTTTAGAGAGAGAAACTAGAGAGAGGGAGGAGAAAACACAAAGTTTATTGATAAGAACAAAACAATACAAATGACCAAATGCTTCACCTCACCCCTCATGGAGAGTCATGAGAGGTATATATAGGCCCTATCTTTGCCACTTAAATGATACTAGTCCCTAAGGGGAAAGTGTACAACGCATCTAGTCCAATTCACGTAAATGATGTTATCTTTAGAAAAAGCGAGGCTAACAAGTATAATTTCCAGAAATAACACATTCGCCACAAGAAACACAAACAGAAGTAATATCTTTAGATAAAACATTAACATCGTCATTACACGCAATTGAAAACTATTTCTTGTTAGAAAGCAAAAAATTCGTAGGGTGTTCTTCTACTTTTTCTTTATTCTTCGTGCTTCTACTCTTAGATATTTAATGGACCCTATTCTTCATTTATGTGCTCTTAAGCTGTGGTCTACTAACACTAAGAGTGCACTCTAGTCCTGTAGAAGAAACCACATTATTGTTTGGAATCTTAGTCTCAACGTTTTGCGCAATTTATGCGTTGGTGTTTGGTTTTTCTTTCCTAGGTCCTTCGTAGTACATATCATTAGTGCCATCGTTTAGACACTTCCATTTTGTACACTCCGGGAGCAATCACATTTTCGTTTCTCAAAAGATTTGGTTTACTTGGAGGTGCAGTCTGTGGAGTGACTGGTTTTGATAAAACATTTTACTCATTTGTCTTGGTCGAGAACCGAGATCTGAAAAATTTGTGTGATGGTGGTCCACCCAAGAAAGATGGTTTAATAAACTTAGTATCCACAAATGACCTTTTGAAACGTGGCAATTCAGCCCCCATTGGCTTGATTAAGTCATAAAGATTTTTGTACGTTCACTTTAGATGCTCATTTTCCTTTTCAAGAGATAAAACCTTGAATTCCAAAGAAACATTTTCATTTTCAATCTTTTCAATTTTTTCAAGAGTTAATTTCAAAGAGGTTTTTGAAAATGATTTGTCTTTGTTTTCATGTTGATGCTGATGTTTTACTTCGAGATCAATGCTTTCAGCTTTAAATTTATCAAAACATTTTTTCAACTTATCAATTTGTTTCATCAAATCATCTTTGACATCAGTTGCTTCTTTGGTAATTTTTTTGATCGTTTGTTTCAAAGCAAAATTTTCTTTTGCGACGTTTTGGGTTGAGAGTTCATTTGCACAAGATTTCCTTTTATTCCTGGATTCACAGTGTTCAATGATAACAGTGTAACATATTAGATTTCACAAACATATCAAATCATGATCACACATAGGTGTATAATATAAGGTTTTAGAGAGAGAAATAGTTAGAGGTTTGGGAACTTAGTGAGAGAAAGTAAAAGTATTATTATAAGCTCCAACCCTCTACCTTAGGAGGTAGAGGGTATTTATAGTCTTACATAAAACGCCACCTACGGGCTGTGGATCAAGCATACAGTGGGTAAAGACCCGTCCGTCCTCCACGGTGATACTTAACTAAATACTACTTAACATTAAATAACTACGACTACGAGCTTTCTAACGATTACATATACTTGAGGTGACTGACACTTTAATAACTGGATTTACTAAATCCTAACAATATCCCCCTAAGGGAGGTCACCTCAAATTACATTGAATACAAACAGATATTACATTAAGATTGTTCTTGGATTCTTGTTAATGTTCTTTGCTCAGTAGTCCGTAGTCATTGATTCTTCATTTTTGCATGTTTGGTTAAACCAAGTGGAGGTTTTTAAGCGATCGACGTGAAAATGAGTTTTGAGCCGACTTTGAGATCATCACTAACATAAATCTCGACTCTTCCATTGTGGTGTTGACATTATGTGAAGTTGTGACTTTTGGACCGACATGCTCACATTACGGATCATGAAATCTTTTCATCAGAGTAGCGGAAGCTTTAGTTGATTCTTGATATTTGCGGCGTAGCGAGCGAAGCATGGAGTGAAAATATCAGAGTCATTGATGCACTTATCATGATTTCTTTGAAAATGAATGTGTTGCGTGAGCATGCGGCTATGGATTGACCTCTCCATTCTGATCAGTTGCAAACGTCGGGCGTACCTGCATACAACAGTTAGTAATAAAGGGCACGAAAGTGTCTTTGATCACTTTCGTTGAATTGAGGTACACGGCCTACGGTTCCCCATTGATCATTACAAGTGCACTGTGATCGGTATAATTCGAAGAATTTCCTTGTGAGGATTCGCGGTTGCTCTAGCCGTTCTCAAACCGGAACATCTCAAAGAAGACAACACGGAGTGAGTGAACCAGCGAATTTGAGATTCACTGATTGATGAAAAGAGATTTGAAAACAATCGATCTTGCTCAATAAACTGTTTTGCAATACAACGAGGGTTTTGAGAAAAATCAATTATCAATCATAAACACCTTTTATATTTGAAATATTAATTCACAGTCGATGTGCTAAAGAAAATAATTTTTAAGCACAATGACGGTTTTCAAAGGTATCCGTCAATCCATAACTGAACCGGATTGATTCATAAGTTTGAATCGCCCCATTGTTTTTGTTTAGTTGTCACATGGTTGATCTATTGGATAGATCTCACATGCCACCTACCAAGAGCTTGTTTGGTATTGGCTCTAGAAGGTCATCCATCTTCATTGTGAATATGTTTGCATATCACTTTCGATGTTACAGCAATACCACAAGGATAATGCATAGGACTCTTAAGATATAATCTCTCTTTCCACATTGTGTGAAACAGAGAGTCTTCATTGACAGTGTCCTAAAGAGATTTATTTGATGATCTCGTGGCTCTAGACTCAATTGTGCACATTTGGTTCCTATGTCGAAGACTAGGGAGAGGGTCTCCTTCTTCAATATCAACAATCTCTAAGAGAAAGTCGATAGATTATGTCGGTTCCCCGTGAGAATGAAACAAGTCCTTTTAAGAGGAACTTGAGTGGTTTGAGAAGTTGTAGTGCGGTGCATCCGGGTCCATGATGTCTTGTCTTCAATACCGGTGTTACCTTGGTAACAACCAGTAGCATATGAATTGAACCGGTTTACGCCTAAGGTTGAATAATTGGAGGGCTATTTATTTTCACCCTTTTCTCATTCATTTCTTTTCATTCTTCAACCCCTTCAGTGCTTACCGAGATTTCATAACTAGAACCTTGTTGGGTTTATTCCAGTTCTAGCTCTATCTCAGTCCACACTCTTCCCATATCTCACTTTTCTCCTTTTTTTTCATCATACCTAAGGACTCAACACTATCTAGTGGATTGTCCCTGGGTAGATCCCTCCGGCTCTGGCGGGATCGTGGGAACGAATACCTAACCTAACCATCCTTATATCACCACACATAAAGTAAATTTGGTCGGTCTATTTGGTACTGTTCATCTGCCATTGGAACCAATTGAAAACCATTTGAAAATCAATCCAGATACTTGTGATATATTATCAAAGCATTTTGTACCTGAATTGTTTTTGATATTTTCAGAAAAAGAGCTCCCCCTCAACATGTGCATCATGTATTTGAAATCGTTCTGGCACGGAGGCAAGAGGATGGATTCACTTCTTTGATTACCATTTTCTAAAAGATATCAACATCACTTTCCATATCAAAATTGGCATTTTTCATACTTTGTTAAGGATAATTTTTGGAAAGAATGAGGTTTTCAAAAAGTTGCTCCCCCTCAATATGTGCATAGAGATTTGGAAGTGTTTTGCACATATTAGGGAAAACCTGCACATTGAAACAAATCAATCACGTTTCAATCCTTTTTGGTTTGAAATAGATGCTCCCCCTCAACATGTGCATGGAAAATTTGAAATTGTTTGGCACATGCGGGGAGGAGAGCTTGTAAATCATTATAAGATCATTTATCGAATTATGAGTTTAAATCCAATTTAAATCACAAATTCTCCCCCGATCACAATTTTTCAAATCATTTGAGATTTGTGATCTCTGTAGATTTAAATTGATTTTGAAAGCTTTTGAGAAGAATTGTGACTTGCTTATGAAAACATTTAACCGATAAGGATCAAAGCTGAAACTTTAAACTCCAAAAACATGCTTGAGTATCTTTTGAAAACATGACATAAACCGTGGTGCAGAACGGTTGTATGACAAACAACCTTTTGATTGAAATGAAATCATTCTCCCCCTCAATCAATGACATAAGTTGTTGATTGAGAAATAGAGATTTTAACCAATGTCAAGTCCAGATGATTTTCAAAAATTGAGACCGAGTTATTTTTATTAGTTTTTACTTAGATAACAAATATTTTTTAGAAGAATTTTTAGAAGGAAAAATACTTGTGAAGGAAACATTTGTCGTTTTAGTGACAAACATTTATTTTAAGAATCAGAGCATGAGTTGTGAAAAATAAGATAAAGCATGGCTCTGTTCTTTCTTTAAAAACGGGTTATAGACTGAAATGACTATAAGCCTTTGTTTCACTTTCTCTCAAAATATATATATATATATATATATATATATATATATATATATATATATATATATATATATATATATATATATATATATATATATATATATTAAACAAATTATGTACATTCGAAGAACATCTAAAAACCCGTGACATTCTTTGAATGTCAACACAAAGTCCGTAGATGATCTCGAATAAGGAAAACATGACAAAATATTTTTTGGGATTTTTCAAGATTTTCTAATTTTTATGGATTTTGAAAATTTTATATTTTTGCCTTTTTGAATAACTATTTACATGAGATGGATGAAGAAACCTTTTACTCCTCTTCTTCCTCTTGAAGACGTTTAAGTGTTTCCGGTTGTAGACTCTTTAGACCAAGTCGTGGGAGGATAAACTCAAAACGTTCTCTAGGATGAGCTTTGGTGAAGATGTCGCTGGCGGTATTCACCTCACAAAATAAAGTTCCACCACACCGTTTTCCACATGCTCCCTGATGAAATGATGTCGAATGTCGATGTGCTTTGCTCTTGAGTGTTGTATGTTGTTGCATAAGAGAGCAATGGCACTTTTTATCACAATAGAGGGATTTTGTTGAATTCAAAGCCATAGTTCGATAATTGGGATCTCATCCATAGGATTTGAGCACAACAAGATGACATGGCTATGTATTCAACCTCTGTAGAGGATATCGAAGTACTAATTTGTTTCTTTGAAGACCAGCTCACAAGCTTATCACCCAAAAACGAGCACCTAATGCCGACGTGTATCTTGACATCCTGCATGATCGATCTGCGCATAGGTGGTTAGTGACATACCGAGTCCTTCGGGTACCAAAGTCCCATATTGATGGTTCCTTGGAGATATCGAAGACCCGCTTAATCGCTTCAATGTGCTTTTGGTAGGCTTAGCTCGGTATCTAGCACACATGCAAACAGCGAACGTATGCGGTCTACGGGCATGAGGTACATACCGAGGATCCAATCATACTACGATATTTCGTTTGGTCTACCATGATCCCTGAATGGTCCTCATCTAGTTTAGTACGCTCTATCATGGGAGTGTCAACATGGTCACAAGAATCAAATCCAAATTTCTTTAAAATCTCATTTGGATATTTAGATTGATTTATAAAAATGCCTCCGGGACTTTGTGAAATTTGTAATCCCAAGAAAAATGACATTTGTCCCATCATTGACATTTGAAATTTGGAGCCCATCTGATAGACTACCATGTTCTTACTTGCAGCATTAGCCAAGAAGATTTCTGATTGCCTCGATGAGCAAGCTGGAGAAAATGATTCTTCAAAGTCAATACCTCCTCTGATTTGCCGGTATCCTTTTGCAACCAATCGAGCCTTGTTATTTAATACATCACCATGCTCATCAAGTTTTACTTTGAAGATCCACTTTTAGAGCAATGATCATACGCTTAGGAGGAGCGGTACTAATTCCCATACATCTAGCTGATCAAACTCATGAATTTCTTCTTGCATGGCATTGAACCAAATTGCCTTCATTCATGGCGGTTTAACATCTTTTGTTCGACCTTAGATAGTACGGAGTTGAAGAAGCACCACAAGGCATCAGTTGCAAGTTGTTTGCAGTGGATCTTGGGACGAGAGAGATTTCCAATGATGTTGTCCAATGGATGATCATGTGTCCATTTTCTAAGGTGTTCGTGTGGTTGTTGTTGTGGAACCGAAGTAGCAGAAGAGTCGATTTCTCACGAAGAAGATGGTTGATGATGATTCAGAGAAAATATGTTTTCAAAGGGGGCATCTTCATGAGTAGCAAAGGGATTATCTCCATCATAGGTGCCAGACACAATTCCAAAATGTACACTCGATGATTGATGATTTGTTGATGAGACGGTGAGTGATCAGCAGGCGCTTCTTGGCTTAATGACATAGAAATGAAGGGTTAACTTCGTTGACGAGGGTATAGGAATGACCTCTGTTGATGGAATTGACAGATCATTAGCACTTGGCTCATAGTCTTCATCAAACATTGGATCAAACAATTTCTTCAAATCATCTTCTGAAGGAGGTACATAAGGAGTTCTTTGGTGAGGGATTTAGAGCAAGAGTAGGCGATAGGGACTACTTGATGAAGGTTGAGATGCTGGGTCCAGAATGGATTGTCCTGGAGCCATTTTCCGGACAGCTCATCGAGCGTAAGCGTGAGTAGTTTCCATGATATCTCGAGTTCTTTTGTTGTAGATTCGGTAACCCTTCTTGTTTGATGCATAACCTACAAAAAATCCAATGTCCGCCTTAGCTCTTAATTTACCTAAATCTTGACCGTCATTCGTTGGATATCACAAGCATCAAACACAGGTAGGAGAGATTAGGTTTTTCGTTTATGGACAAGTTCGTATGGAGTTTTTCCATGAGATGTGTGTATGAGATAACGATTTTGGGTGTGCAAGCAATGGCAATGGCTTCTGCGGAGAAACATTGAACCTTTGAATAAATTAGCATTGTTCTTGCTCGCCTCCACAAGAGTTCGATTAGTCTTTCAACTACACCGCTCGTTGAGGAGTTCGTGGAACACTTCTTTGATGACTGATTCCAACACTTTCATAAAATTAACTTAAGTCTTTGTTAACGAACTCTGCCATTGTATCACGTTCGAACAATTCTAACCGTATTGTTAAATCGAACCTGAAGCTGCTTGATAAGTTTGATTATGACATCTGGAGTTTCATCCTTTGTCCTCAAAAATTTTACCAAGTAAATGAGTAGTCATCAACAACGACTAAAATATATTTCTTCCCATTAATCATTTGCACTCTCATTGGTCATCACAAATCCATATGAAGGGTATGCAACTTCCATTCTTGAGTTTGTGGGTTTGGGTTTGTGGGCATATTTCTTGCTTTTTCCCAATTGGCATACTGAACAAAGATGATCCTTTTCATACTTTAACTGTAAGCTCTCTTACAAGATCATTTCTGGAAAGATTATTAATGGTTCCGAAGTTCAAGTGATTGAGACGACGATGCCATAACCATGATTTTGTTTTGAAGCCTTTGACAACAAGCAGATTGGAGAAGACTTCATCATGTCTTCGATAGAGATGGTGTATAGATTTGAACCACGAGTTCCTCTTAACAATTCCACACCATCAAGTTCTCTAACGAAGCAAGTATGTTTTCTAAATGCCACTTCTAGTTCTGAATCACAGAATTGACCAAATGAAACAAGTTATGACCAAGACCTTCAACATAATATACCCTAGAGATTACACTTTTGCCAACAACATAGTCTCCATAACCCATAATTGCTCCAAAATGGTCGCTCTGAATCTAATTAAATCCCGATGAATTTACTCAAGTTCATATGAGCATGAAGATCTCCACCATATGCTTGGAATAGCTCGAGGGTACCGAATATTTGAACGATCAGATTGAACGCAGACAAGAATGGATAATCGGATAATTGGGATCCCATGCAAGAATGGGTTCCATTTGGTTAGTAAAAGTGATTGGAACACCCACATCGAAAGTAGAAACAATGGAATCATCGAATAGATGCAGGGTTAGTGTCCGTATTTGACCTATTCAAAGTATGTTCACTTCTTAAAGGAATAGTTCTACCAGTATGCATCCATTTTCTAATGGGCATTGACTTAGCAAATTTAGGGCAAAACTCATTAAGATTAAACTTACGGCAAGTAGGTATCCATTGATAACCAATATTACTAAATTTTCTTCCTGTGGGTTTCCAATGTTTTCTAACTTTCTTTTGCCTTTGCCTTTTAGCCTTCTTAGCTTGATTTTGACATTAAAACTTTAATGGGCATTTATGACATTAAGCAAAACATTCACACCACATTCATGATGTAAATGAAATCAAAGATCATCATTACATGGTTTGCGGATAATAGCGTAATTTGAATTAATTACAAGATGCTTATAGCTAATACTAGAATCAACAAGATTCGTTTTATTCAACTCAAACTTAGTGTTCCTAGGTTGGTCTTCTACTCTCTTCCAATGCACATTCTTAGCTTGCAAGGTCCTATCTTGCTTTGTATTTCCTGAGGCTTTGACCGCTTGCTTTTATGTCACTGATTACTCCTGTAGAGGATATTATGGGAACATTAGTTGGTTGGGCTACTTTTGCATTCTAACTAGACGAGCATGGATCGAACTACTTGCAGGCACTTTAGAGTTCACTTTCTTATCGGGCATAGAATGGGTTGCACAATTGGCACTAGGCATAGAACAAGGCATCACAGCTTTATCTTTTGCACCTAAGGATTTAGGACATGTTGCTCTTAAACATTCAAGCAGCTCTTGAGATCGTTTGGCACGAATGCAAGCAAACCTAATCTCTCTATCAAGTGGCTTATTTATGAAATCCTCTTCTACAATCTCACGGAGACATTCTAGACTATCCTTAAGGTGAGCGAAATAGTTATGAAACACAAGTTCGTTATTTCTAAGATGAGGTGGAATGTATTTAACAATATAGTATATTTGCGGTCTCTAGATGACTTTGATGCAACATTCTTATTAAAGACAAGTGGCATTTTCCTTTCCTTTTCCACGACTCTCGGATTCTCAATTTCCTTTTGTAAAGATGTTATTTTTTAGTTGTTCTTGTCACGAGTGACTTTCATTGAATCATATAACTCTTTAAAGTGTCGTTTAACCTTTTCATTTCTTCTAGAAAACTCTCATTTTCCTTTTGTAAAACATTAACCAAGTTTTGAAGATGAAAAGTTTGAGAGCACTGAGAATCTAAATGAGGAGGCATTTGGGAGCCAGTCACGTTGTTCTTTTCACCCTTTAATTGAGAAATTTGGGTTTTCAACTTCGTCTGATGTGTTACAATGAGCTTGAATATGTTCGTCACGTTTGTTTATTTCAAAAAATGCATCAAACTCTGGAACATTTGAGGATATCTTGATGTTTGTGGTTTTGACATTTTCCTTAAAATGTTGATATTTTAATTGTAAATCAAAATTTTCAACTTCTAGCTTAGAAAGGTGTTTTACCAAATTATCGTGATCATCCTGATCAATTTTATCATTTAGTTATGAGTTTTTATTTTCAAGCTCAATGACACGATCACGAGAGACTTTCAAAGTAATAGTTAATTCATGAAATTGAGAAGCAGTAATAGAATGCTTAGTAACAGTATAAAACACATCTTGAGCCACACAGCTTAATACTAAGTTCTCATTTAGGATATGCAAATTCTTCCTTTCAATTTCATTATATTTGAGTTCCCGTTCATAATCATTGACTTCAACAATCATTGCATCAAATTCCTTTTCCATTTCTTTAATATCCGAGTTTATCCCCTTTTGAATACTTTCAAATTGACCTTTTAATTGTTTAAAGAAAGGCATGATGTGACAACTCGTATTTTCGGGTCATATTTCAAAACATTACTCATGCTTCATCATTTATCATTTATCGTAAACTAGATTTACGAGTATTAAATTCACGTAACCGTAATGGTTTAGCTGTGAATTCATGAACATATCATCATTATCATCATATTAGTTTGTGCATGGTTTTGCATTTTACCTTAAACGCGTAATTTTCATATTAAATAAACGCTATCGCGTAAACATTATTTTGAAACATTTTATCCGACACTTCCAAAAATATTCCTAATATATTTTTATACTCATTTTAAGACTATAAAAATTATATTATTAATTTACCCGATGTTTTCAATTTATTTCGTATATAAATTGTTATATTTATATAACTACGACGGTTTTCTTAAAAACTACACGATAGTTATTATTTCACTCAAATTTTGCAAGAAATGTATTTTTATAATTTTTATGACCTCAATATATTTTATCTTGACCCGTTAAAAGTTATTTTTATCTAAACGCTACCCTAAATACTCAAATGTGTATACAATTTATCACATGTCTTCAAGTAACTTACATACAATTACACTTATACATATTTCAAAAAAAAAGTATTTAAAGATGACAAGACCCCCCTTGGCCGACTTAAGGGGGGGGGGGTGAGTCATTTGGTTGGCACAAATATCTTCTAAGTTAATCATATCTACAAACACAACACACACACTTCATTATTCAAGGTGAAAATCATTTTCTTCTCTTCCTCTCTTCCTCACAAAACCGGCCAACCATGGAGACCAAGAAGGGATCATCATAAATCTTTCTAATCAAGTTATTCACACTATCATCATAAATCTTTCTAATCAAGTTATTCACACTCTAGTCTCACTCTTTATTAAGGTTTTGCAATAAAAACCTTGGGTGATTAGGAAAAATCCATTGTCCATAAACCTCATCAAGTTACTAGTAAGCATTCATATTCATCATCATATTTCATATTTATTTTTATGGTCATTTCATTTTACTTGAGAAAACATGCAAGTCATATGATGTTTATACCACTTTTTCATTGATTTTAAGAGTTATATATATATTTGTCATCCTATAATTACTCCTTGTTATAAATCACTTTTGGTGATGTCTAGGAACCCATGACACCCTAAGAAGGTGTATGGTAGGATTAGATTAGGTTTGGCGCGTGAAAAACTCATTTCGACAAGTCTAATTAAGGGTCTGTCCATATTTTTGAATTCTGGAATTTTCGACAGTAAGCAAAATATTTTGGGCTAGATATTTGGAAAATATACTTTAAAACGAAAACGTGGCCGCTTGAACGGGTTAAAACGGAGCTATAACGAAGAAGTTATGAATTTTTGAAGTTTGTCGACGAAAACTATTAATTCCAGAAAATTCAGCATGATGTCTCGACTTTTTACGAGTAAAAAATGAGTCTTAAGCCTTGTTAAATTTGTCGACTTATCAAAAATATATTAGTATATGTTATCACGATTCCGAGGATATAAAGAACGTAGAAAACGGACTTATAACGACTAAGTTATTCACATTTTAAACAAGTTGCCGTAATTTTTAGTACAAGTATAACATATATATTTTCTAATAGACATATATAACGGCCACCAAGGACCATGTTGAGGGTCGTTTTTAACAATGACGAAGTACTTTTTATAAAGTGATGTCTTCTAGTAAAAGTAAGTTCGCCTAGCCTATTTTCCAAAATGTCAAACCATTTGTCAAGCGGAGTTGTAACGAATAAGATACGGTCACTTAAACTTTGCCGAAAACCATACTTTACCTATATCTTTCTCCGTGATCGAGACCTCTAGGATGAAAACTTAAACACTAAAACTTTGAGATAATGGTACAAGCTTCCCAAAACCGTTGAGTTTGTTTCCTAACACTCGACGCGGCATCATTTATTTTACGACTAGCTTTTCGAGGCCGTTTAGTCACTTTCATGAAATATTTCAACGACATTATTTTATGACGAAAAGTTATAATTTCCTAATAAATCACTAAATGATTATCGTTGGATATCATTTCAATGTAATTACATGTGAAGTAATTTAAAATGGTCAAGACGTTAAGAGATTATTTCTCGACGAGAAATATTATTTTCAAAAATTCACAAGTGGTATAGATATCATCCGAATTGCATGCTTAACATTACATCATGACTTATTATGTATCATATCATTCATAATAGGTCAAGTTTAGAGATTCACGCTACATTTCGGTGTATCCACTTTTGTCATCATAATCATTGCAACATGTGAGTTTTCATAGCCCCATTTTCAATTGTGTTAGTGCTTTTATTGAACTATTTTGGGGGAGATAAATGCTTAACTATTTTTCACAAGTACTTTAGATTTTTAAGGATAACTTCTATCATAATCACCATTGTTTCAAAACCGAATGTTGTACTATATTAATTGTTCTTGTTTGAGTGGTATAGTTCTACGTCGTATAAAGTTCTAAATCAGTTGACTACTGATACAGTAAGTCATGTGCTATTGATTATGTGTTATTATTCTATGTCGAGTTAGGTACTATTGTGAATTCATTTGACATCATGTGCTTGAACATAAACTATACACATTTTGGTAGTGGGTTGTGAACACACAAAATGTTGCAAGTTTTGTATGGGCGAACTTGAACTAAGTGAATTTACAATGCCTTGCTACATAAACGATTTTGAAAGGTTTTACATTTCAACTCAAACTCTATGAACTCACTCAACCTTTGTGTTGACACTTTTAGCATGTTTTATCTCAGGTATCTAAGGCATTCACTTCATGGCATGCTTGTGGACTTATCATATAGTCCAGGACTTAACGCCACATACACATGGGATTTATGCATTTTAAAACACCGCTTGGCTTGTAACAAACTTATTTCCACAAGTTAATTTCATTTGGGACCTATCTTTGTAAACTCGATTATTTTATTAAATCAAACGATGTATTTTCCAAACGACACTTTAGGTCGCTCAATATATCCAGAATCGTGATGCTATGACAGTAACCCCCGTGAATTTCCATTCCACCACCAAAACAGTAATTTGGGGTGTGATGATTGGCATCGAGCTTCAGAGGAGAACTAGGTTGCATCATTGACCCTAGACTATAACTACATCATTATAGCATCTTATCATTTCATCATAAGTGCATGTTCAATTTACATGCGGTTTATAATGCATTTTTCGAGTTATTTACTTTCATTTCAAATCGATTGTCACATAGATGCCTTTAAATACCCATTCCATTATCCTTCCTTTAGACACAAATGTGGAGAATGCCTTGTCATTTCCTATCACAATTTTAATATCACCACCATTCATCATCATAACGTCGAATTCGAGATAAACCTTTAAGTAGGGTAAAGTCACTTCACTCTTTGTTTCACCACTCAACATGTCGAAGTCATTAACGCTATTCACACATTAAGTCACTAAACCATCATACATTTGAAGCACTTACGTTTAACCTCATAACCCATCTTTTGGGAACCTGGCCGATTATTTTGAAAAGTAACTCAAACTTATCACTCACATCACATCTCTTTAGAGCGCTTATTCTTAACATAGGACTTTGCTACGCCTCACCTTTCCTCTTATTTTGAAGAGTTATGGCACCGTTAGAAAAGCTCCACCAAGAATGACACCAAATGCTATCCAAAGGTATATAGGATAAAGATAGCCGCAGGCACTAAGGAAA
>OU343219.1:111464146-111567210 GCA_910596185.1 Chrysanthemum makinoi
TCACGAACACTCAATCAAATAGTTATGCGTAGTCACATGTTATGCGTAAACCTAAACCCTAAAGCTTAAGAATTACGACTAAGAATTCTAGCCATAGGAAATGCACCAAAGTTTTTCTGGGATGTCTTAGAGGTCTAATGAGATGTTCTGTTCAAGTTTTAACATCGAATATGCTATGAATCAAAAATACCCAAAATGTATGAACTAAAACCCTAAAATTTAATTTTCTCACAATTAATGTTTCTGGGCAAGTTATGAGTAGAGATATCATCAATTCAACTTGTATACAACATCTTTTAACCATTTAATTAACTAGAAACACTCACACATGAGAACCCCCAAATCGACTTATGAACCCTAATTTTGAAAAATGGACAATTCGTGTTTCTGGGTGGATTAGTTTGATAAAAATGGTTTTGACACATTGTTTTGAACATTTTAACACCATTAAATCATAACAAACTCACACTTGATGATCTTGTGTTCATATGCTTACGCAGAGAACACAAGATCATCCAAACTTACGTTTTAGCCGTTGGATTTGCAAATAACTGAAAACCATTGTTTGTTTAAACACTAAGAATCAAAAACCACTTACAAAGTTAAGATCAAAAGCACGGATTTGAAGATTGAAGGTTAGGCATAGGATTAGTTTGTTGAGAGTAATAAATGTTTAGACATAAATGATATGAGAAGTTAGGTGGGAGGTTTTGTTAAAAATTACTTTAAGCTTTTGACAATTTCAGTCCCTCCACCTTAACCATTTACATCCAATGCCCATAACTTCCATTTTGGTTACCAAACAAAGAATATTTGAAAGAACTTTGACTACACTCCCCTCGACTTAAGTAATAATGAAGTTTTATAAATTTTAGTCCAAGGAGTGTCAAGAAACGTAAAGTGTGACCACCATAATTAAAGAAACAACCGTGATAAAGTAACATGCAAGTACAAGGTTTTATGAACCTAAAAATATTTGCATTCTCCCTCAACACTTGATCGAAAAATATGAATTTTGAAATATTTGAGTGTTGACGGAAGATTTGTACTTGCCATGTTAAAAGAAATATAGATAGAAGAATATTTTTGTTGTTTTATCTGATTTTATAATTTTGTATTTTGTTTTTGAAAAATATTTACAAAAGAGGTTTTGGTGTTTGACAGTTTTTAAGAATGTTTTAAGAGTTCATCCAGTTCCTCTTGAGTCAAACACCGCATACCAACTGTGGACCAACTCATTAAACCTAGCAGGAGCTAAGGCTTTGGTGAGAAGATCCGCCAATTGGTATTCAAGACTCCACAAAGTATAATTCAACATTACTGCTCCACGTGTCCTTGATGAAATGATATCAAGATCGATGTGCTTTGATTTCAATGTTGAATGAGTTGCACGAGATCGCAATAGCACTCATTGTCGCAGACATCGATTCTGTCAAATACATAACCATAGTCTCTGAGTTGTGTTCTCATCCAAATGACTTGAGCACAACACGCCGACATGGCTACATATTCTGCTTCGTTGAAGACAACGATATGTACAATCCTCGCTTCTTCGATTGCCATGACACCAGCTTTATCACCAAGAAATTGTAATGCTCTCAAGTACTTTTCCGCGAATCTAAGCATCCCGCATGGTCAGATTCAAAAAGATATTAGTTCAAAACCGAATCCTTCTGGATACCGATTCCAAATTAATGGTTCCCTTGATGTATCGAGGATTGTTTTAGCCTCGAGAGTGGGTTTCAGCTTGGTCTCGACCGATAATGGGAGCAGAGATATACTGCAAAAACAATGGCAGGTCCGCTAGTCGTTAGATACATGAGAGACCCAATGATACTTCGGTATTTGGTAGGGTCCACCAATTTCATGTAAATTAGCGCCTAACTTGGTATGAGCCATTGGTGTGGCATAGGTGTCACTGGTTTGCATTCCAAATTTGTTAAGAATTTCAAGGGCATATTTGGACCACCCAAGAAAATACTACAGGGTGATTGATGAACTTGCAGTCCTAGAAAGAACGTAAGTTCACCCATCATGGACATTTCAAAATGTTTCTTCATTAGTTTTGCAAAAGCGATTAAGTACTTTTTATGTGTTGACCCAAAATGATGTCATCCACGAAATTTGAACAATTTAGATATGTGCCCCGTGAATTGTATGAAAAGAGTTGGGTCGACCGAACCTTTGGTAAAATTATTGGCAATGAGAAAGGATGATAACTTATCGCATCACCGAGGAGCTTGTTTGAGACCGCATGAGCTTTGTTCGCTTTGTAGACATGGTTCGAGAACTC
Source organism: Chrysanthemum makinoi (assembly GCA_910596185.1). Classification (NCBI taxonomy): domain Eukaryota; kingdom Viridiplantae; phylum Streptophyta; class Magnoliopsida; order Asterales; family Asteraceae; genus Chrysanthemum; species Chrysanthemum makinoi. The sequence goes on from OU343219.1 coordinate 111,466,440, forward strand.
GTTCAACTAATCCTTCGGGTTGGTCGACAGAACCGCTTTCGCTTGTCCATTCAAAAAGCAGCTTTGACGCCCATCCGAAAGACCGCTATATTCATATGAGCCGCTAACGCAGAAAGATCCGACCAACCTCAAGACGAGCAACCGAGCTAATTATTCTTCAAAGTCAATACCCTCTTCCCGTTTATAACCCTTAGCCACTAGACGCGACTTGTTTCGACACGCCCTTCAAAGACCAATTTGTTCTTCCAAATCCATTTGAGACCAATCACGAGACCCTCGCTGGTCTTTCAACCAGCTCCCATACTTCAAGACGCTTGAATTGGTTGACTTCTTCTTGCATGGATTCAATCCAGCTTGTCTTTTGTCATTGGCCCTTAATGTTTTAGGTTCAGATTGGCAGACAGCTGAGTGCATAAATGCAATGTTCACCATCTCAGGTGAAGACGCTGTCTTGTGACGACGGGTTGATTCGGGTTGCCAATAATATTCTCATGAGGATGGTCTTTGTCCAACGATGTGTAGAGGGTTGATGTTGGTATACATTGTGCAAAATTTGAGGATTCAAATGGCTTGTAGATGATTCCGCAACACCGTGTCCAAAGCTAGCCATTAGAAAACGGATTAAAGAATGCATTTGGATCAAAATCTGCAGGTGTGGGTACTTCATTAAGAACATCATCACCGTTCAATCGTTGATGCAGTTTGTTCAACCGTTGTAGTAGAGTCAACGGTGGTGCTTCATCAACAGTAGTTGTTGTAGCCATGTATCGTATGGAATTTGATCGTTGAGCATCGGAAACATTGATACACCTAGAGCACGTTCATCAATGTCATCACTAAACAGCAGAGCAAATAGCTTTTTCATTTGTTGACGAAAGTAAGTCGGGGGTTTGTATCACCGATGATGGGGTGAGGGAAGTTTAAACGCTTATGACCGGTTCCAAGTCGTTATGCTCGTAGTTTCTCAGTAAGCTCATCAAAATTAGCATGAATCATTTCCATAACTTGCTTTGTACGACGATTCTAGATCCGGTAACCTTTAGAGCTTTCACAGTATCCAATAAAGACTCTAATGTCAGCTTTGGCTTTTAGCTTTCCAAAGTCATCACGATCATTATTTGGTAGCAAAGGGATCCAAATACATGAAAGTGTTTGAGATTCGGTTTTCTCTTGTGGATAAGCTCAAAAGGTGTTTTGTTGTATGCTTTGTAATCATTGATCGGTTTTGAGTATAGCATGCAGCTTGATACGCCTTCCATAAGTAATCTGAAGTTTAGCATTGATTAACATTGTTCGCTTCAGCCTTCCACTAACGCACGGTTTCGTCTTTCAACAACTCCGCTTTGTTATGGTGTACGTGCAATAGATGTTTGATGCTCAATTCCCACTTTCTCATAAAATTCTCAAAGAGTTTGGTTCACAAATTCAGTTCCTTTGTCTCTGCTCCTGATTTGGCGGACGGTGTTCCAGAGCTCAACTTGAATTTTCGTGAGAAAGGTGATGATCATCTGTGGAGCTTGATCTTTGCTTCAAAGAAAGTAGACCCAAGTCCATCGTGAGTAGTCATCAACAATTACCAAGATGTAGCATTTACCATTAATCGCTTGCACGACCAGATCGGGCCACACAAATCCATGTGAAGAAGATGAAGCACATGCTGAGAGTCAGTGGTCCACCTTTGAAGGAAAATAAGCACAAGTGCGTTTCCGTAGTTCACAAGCTGAGCAAAGGTGATCTTTAGAATATCGGAATCTCGGGAGACCTTCAACAAGTTTGTGTCGAGCAAGGTTGGTGATGGTTTGAAAGTTTAGATGTGAGAGACGACGCGCTATAGCCAGGATTTTGTTGATGTAGCCTTTGAAAGTAGACAGATAAGAGATGAAGCAACCATGTCTTGCATTGAGATTATGTACGACTAGAATTGCGAGAACCAGCACATAAGATCGCTTCCTTGTAGATCACTGAATGAAACAAGTTTTCTCCTTAAAAGCAACTTCCAAGTCTCCATCACAGAATTGACCGACTGAAAAGAGATTGTGACCGAGGCCTTCCACATAATAAACTCTGCTAATTTCGATATTCCCATTGATATAATCTCCGTAGCCCATCATAGCGCGCTAAGTGATCATTCCCGAATCCGACAAAGGCAATGAACTTTGCAATAAAGTTTGATAACAATTTAAGATTGCCTGTCATATGTCGGGAACATCCGCTATCAACAATCCAAAGGATGATCAGACACCTGCATTACATACGCATCTACAGATGGAATAGAAGTAGATGTGGAACCCGATGAGTTAGAGGGTTCCTCAGCAGCTATAGTAGAAATACACACATCAATGATTTTAGGCATCCATTTAAATCCTAGGGTATTATGTAACCATTTCTGCCATCTCCAACTAGTCTTAGCTTTAGTCTTAGTGAATGCACTAGGTGGTACTTCATTCCTTGGAGGTGATACTGAGCTACAGGACATCAATGCTTTCTTAGAATCTAAAGAGGGCGGTTTACCAAGCAATGCACTTAGAAGCATTAGTGGGCCTAGAGGTATTCCGGGTCTTAGGATTCCGTAAACGAGACAATATAGCTCTAGCAACACATTTGTCATGACAATCAGAAAGCATACTTTTACGACAAATAACACAAGAAGCATCGATCAATATCAAAAGTACTTAAAGGTTTAGCATTCGCATTAAACTCTTTTCCATTACATTTGTCAGACGCAATATCTAAAGTGGGTGCAACATGAGTCTTATTCAAAGTCCTAGGGTGTTCTTCTACTTCAACATTCTTTATTGTTCTTTTCTTAGGTCGCAACTTCCTATTCTTCCTTGTATTGCTCCTAGGCGTGAAGTGCGGACGCTTGGAAAAGAGGCAACTATTCCTGCTTTCAGAGAGGGAAGCACATTAGTATCTTGTGGTTTATCAAGAGGCATTCTGGGTTCACGCTTACTAAGTGTTACAGTTCAATTTTCTTAATGATGCTAGGTCGAACTTGTTCATACTTTCCTAACATCTCTCTTAACTTAATGATAGTGTGCACCAAATCTTGATTTTCGTAACGGAGATTTCCAAAGAAAATTCATGACTTCTTTAGTGTGTGCGAGATAATGATCAAGTTCGTTTGATGCTTCATCACGAATCTGTTTGAGTAAATCAAATATGACACCATATTCCATTTTAACTTTTGCAAGTTCATGTTCATATTTTGAGATTTGACACTTAAAAGACACGCTTTGATCATCCAGTTGCTCAAGTTTTGATTAAGATTTTTGCATGCAATCGGGCATTTTGTTTTGAAATGCAATTTGTTGATCGTGAATATCTTTTTGACACCAATTAAGACGACGTTTTGCATTTGAAAGTTCATTTAATAATCATTCATTTTCAACTTTTAAAGACTCGATTTGAAGCACGCATTATCAGATTCTCAACAATTTCAACAGTAATCAACAGATCAGCAGAGATATAATCAGATGCATATGCAATAGATTGTAATAACACAAGATTATTGATATCTGCACAGATAACATCTTCCAAGAGTCGATCAACATCTTTTCTCAACAGCTTTTTTACGCTTAGTATTTGAAATTGATGTTTCGCTTTCTCAAAACTGCTTTTCATGAGACCAAGTTCCTTGTGAAAATCCTTTCCAAATATAGTGCACAAGTTTTCAAATTTTGACATGGGGTAAAAATTCTTTCTCAAGAATATCTCTTTGTTCTCGCCCATTGGCATTGAAAATATTGAACTTTTATTTCAGAATGAAATTCAATCTCACGTTCCAAAATTTTGAGGTCATATAAGAAAGTGTCAAAATATTTGATAACGCGACAACTTTCGGCTTTTGTTTTACTTTCACTAAGTGAAGGTAAAGGACCATTAATTTGTGCACCATTGTGTTGGGACTAACTTCGAAACGGTGTGATAACCAAAGGTTTGTTAGAAGTATCTTGTTGTGTGACAAAAGTTACGCTTTTGAATAGTTAAATGGTTTGTTATAAACGACATTTTCCATTTTTGATCGACTCTCATCAAGATCTAATTCCTCCATCCGATTATATTCAACAACAGTCATAATTGAATCATCAATTCTATGTTCTCGCATCAGAAACTTCGTGATTTGGTTTGAATGCTCTGTTTGAAAACTTGGGTTTGTAATCAGCAAGAATCGGTCCATATCCATTTGGATTTGGTTTAAAAGTAAACTTTTGAATAGTTGTGATTGACTCACCATGTTTATAAACAACATTTCAAACTCTTTGATTTTGTTTTGTAAGTCAACAATTTCTTCAAGATAGTTATCTATTCATTTCGTGGAATGCTTTTTGTACTCAGAGAACTGCTTTTGACAAGTTAACAACTCAGCCTTGGCTTTTTGAGTTTCCAAAGTAAGAGCTTTAATTTGTTGTTTATGTTCATGTTTCAGTTGTTCTATTTGAGACAACAAAGCATTCTTGGATGCGCTAGATCACTAATCTGTCGTTCCAAAGATTTTTCGCTTTGATGAGATTTAGCAAAAGCGGCTTCAAAACCTTTTTCACGGTTTTCTTGAGTTTTGAAAAATTGAGTTGCCGCTTTTAAGCATTCAATGTCCCTTGTTAACAATGCATTTTTACTGTGTAATTTCTGATTTAATGCATAACATTCATCCATTCGAGATTGTTGGTCTTTAAGTAAGAGATCAATATCCGACTAGGCAAAAGTTCAGCTTGTTCAACGTGAGTCACAACATGATCACTATTCAGATCCTCAAGTATAACCACGGAGTCAATTTGAGTATCAAATGTAACCATAAGATCATCTTGATCGTCAAATGTAACTACGCGGTCTAGTTGAAAATCGCCGGACCGAGATGTGGACGACTCATTTTGAACATTCTCGAGCCTCACGGATTCGTGATGTTGGCGAGATATTAAATCGTGATGAATATGGTTTGTTCTGGCACTGAGACAAGCCATCAAGTGTCATACATCGGGTCTGGTCACTCATTTGTGCCACCGCTTCATCCTTGAGAGCCACGAGTAAAGCCTCTTTGAAATAAGCACCTCAGCTTGTCCTCGGTTTAGGCATGCATTAGCCGATGACCTTTCTCATTACAGTTATAACAACGAAGACCATTAACCCCATTCTGAGCATTACCCTGTTCAACCACTTGAGCCCTTTGTTGTTATGGAGCACCCATGTTATTCCTTCCCATAGCATTAAACCCTGGACCACCTCCCATCTGAAGAATATTACCACGATTCTGAACTTCAACTCTTCCATTATTAACCATACCTGATTCCTTGTTTTGGATGAGGTAAATGCATTGTTGGATTTGTTGGAATATCGGCCGAAGGCTCTAGCAATCATGACAAATCTTTGCTGCAGGGCATCAAAAGCTTCAATATCCTCATTGGATTCACTATAAAGTGCTTGATCAGTGTTGTTGTTGTATGGAACCAATTGAGTTTCTTGAGATTGTTGGTGTGATGGATTATATGGTGTAATTGTTGCAGTTGGTTGAGGAGCGGGTTGAGGAGGAACACTAGTTTGAGCCTACAAAGCAAGTTGTTGATTGTCCGAAGTGACCGTGGGAGCCGGAGTCCACAGATAGCCCTTTCTTTGTCAACTTCTTTTGGTGAGGCTTCAAATAGTCGCATAAACAATCCGTATGTAGCATGATGAAGATTCTTAGCTTGACAGATAAAAATGACATACTTCTCCCATTCCGGACCAAGACTACTTAGGAACTTAATGTTGACAGCAATTCGTGGCATGATGATGTTGTGTTTGTCCAAATCATTGATGATGTCTAAAAAGCGATGATGATATGACTCTAATGTCTCTCCTGGTTCAATCATGAAGTGTTCATAAGCCAAGTAGATTTTGGATTCCATTTCTTCCGATTGAGTGTTGCCTTCCATAAAAAGATGAATATGTTCCCACATTGCTTTAGCAGTCTTTTGAGCATCAACACTTCAAAGGATCGGATTAGGTAATCCCAAAAGGATGTATTTCATTGCTAGTTCATCAGCTTCAAAATGTAGAAGTTCATCACCGTGAGGTCCGAGACAATGTTGCAATGTTGGTGACAACATCTCTTGGTGGATTGGCATTAGGATCTGCGGGTGTGACAACAATAGGCATCCAAATGGACCTTCCAAGAAAACCTTCTTTAAGAACTTTCCATGTGGCTTCTTTAGATCACAAAACCTAAAGAACCTTATCACCCATTGATCATAATTTCCGGAAGTGAGCATTGGAGGTCTATCAAGTGAGCCAGCTTCATGAATTGATTGTTGGCTACTTAAGGTTTCACACATCTTTCCAAACCATGTCGGTTCCTTCATAGTACTCCTGGATGGATGTTGATTGTAGAAGTTTGTGTAAGGTTGTACTTGAAGACTAGGTGGTGTTTGAACCATTTGTGGTTGTGGAATTGCTCCAAGTTGTGGAGTATGTTGTTGATTAAATTGTTGTTGATAAATTTGTTGTTGATGATTAAATTGTTGATGTTGTGGACTTAGTTGTTGTTGTTGTTGTTGATTATAAGTGTAAGGAAAATACCTAGAGTATGGTGGTTGTGACATGTTGAAAACTTGTGTTTTTAAATGGATCTTTGTAGTCGAATGAAACGTTGTTGATGAAGTATCCTTAGGCGTAGAAATCACGTAAAGGCAAAATAACACTTATGCGTAAAAACACCAAAGATACGCAGTAATGTTAATAGTTACGCAGAGGATTAGCTTACGCTGTAAGATATGAGAAACACTATGGTTACGCGTAAACGAAAAGTTAGGCGAGAAATTTAGGCGAGGATTAGCTTATGGCGCGTAGGCAAGGCTTAGGCGTAAGAATAATCTTAAGCGTAAAGAGTTCTACGCGTAAACTTAAGCTTATGCGTAAAATTAGGGTTTTGCCCAAAAGATCTTTTACGCTATCACAGTGTAAAGGATATCCAAAGTCGAAGTGTTTTCAGGCTTATCCAAGCAAGAAAAACACTGAGTAATCCACGAAACTGAAGATCAAACCAAGGATGAGTTACGCGTAACTTTAGGGTTTAGTTACGCGTAGAAATAAGCGAAAATTGAATTTCTGCCAACTGATGCTCCCAAACCAGATTTTTGTGATGAAATAGCTTCAATATCACCAAAATAACTCAAAAGTGTGAAACTTGATGATCCAAAGCTAAAAAACACGTTACGCATAGAACGTATCCCACGTAAAAAACCAAGCTTAAAAACAATGATCCACACGTAAAGTTTGAAAGTTTTGCCAAACACGATATTTTAACACCTTAAAACTTTGAAAGGACAAGAATCTTGGATTGAAAAGTGTAAAAAATGAGTTTTTAAGCGTGACCAATTTTTAACCGTATGCTTTACGCGTAAGACCAAAACTTACTTCAAAAACAATACGTTCATCCAACTATTTGGCGATTGATACCACTGTTAGGTCACCATATTAGTAACACAAGCATCAATATAAGAAAGATAGACAAAGGTGATCGGTTGAACAAGACACAAACACTAATCGTAAGAATAAAAGAAGAGTTATGCGTGAGTAATGAAATGAATTGAACAACCAACCCTCAAGTGAGGGTATTACAAAGGTATTTATAGGAGAGGGAGCTAGGGCAACAATCCTAGTCCCTTCCTTTCCTTATTGGACTTGGGCCAAGGCTCATGGGCTTTCTACATAAGCCTTGGCATGATTACTAACATAAAAGCCATATTAAGCTAACTATTACATATTAATTACTAACACTTGAATTCTAGATTAGGAGTGATTCCAACACGTAAGCCCTTAGAATTCCAAGTAGGAGAATGAGTTATGTTGAAAGTATCACCTAGGAAAGGTATCTTTCGTTTCAGAAAGCAAGGAAAGCTTAATACGAGATACATTGGACCATTTAGGATCTTAGAGCGAATTGGTCTAGTGGCATACATAATTTAGCTTCCGAAAGAGCTCAATAATGTACATAACATCTTACATGTCTCTAACCTTAAGAAATGTCTATCCGACGAGTCACTCGTCATCCCTATGAAAGAGCTTCATCTGGATGATAAGCTCAATTTCATAGAAGATCCCGTCAAAATCATGGACCATGAGGTCAAACAACTGAAACATAGTCGCATTCCTTTCATTAAGGTCTCCTGGAACTCTAAGAGAGGACCACAACTCACGTGGGAACATGAGGACCAAATTCGTGCTAAATACCCTCACCTATTCTCACCCTCTCCTCCTACCCCTAGTTAAATCTCGGGACGAGATTTCTTTTAGGATGGGAGACTGTAATATCTCAAAAATTTCATCCAGGGTACCTATACTTATGCTTTGCATAATATCATTTTCACGGGTAAAATATTTTTAATTTATTTCATCCTCACTGCTTACATAACCCCCTAGACGAGCTCACGTATCCACCAATGCCAAATATCCTTATGTTTACATCATGTAAACCCCTGGTATGTTAATTCTAAGTTCTAAACATCATTTACAGTTATTTCTAAAACCCTAATTTTAAAATGACACTAGTTTAATTGTGTTCAAGGCTTATTTATAAGTTACCTTAGAAACTTTCTTAGTCCCCCTAAACCCTAATACAACTCCTTAGAGCTTAGGTGCAAGTCCTAAGCACAAAACCCTAATTAGGTCATTTAGACCCTTAAACTAGGTCTAAACCTTTGCGATTTTTTAGCACAAGTTACCACCACGTAGTAGATGACTCCTAAGACTTAATATTAGTTACTAATCACTCACTAGACCCTAATCTAAGTACTAATCCCTAATCTCAAACCTTAATCTAGTTTAAGCCCTAAACTAACCCTAAGCTAGTTCTAATCCTAAACTAAGCACCTTCAGCACCTCAAACACCTCTAGCAAGCTAATACCTAGCTTACCCTCCTCCTTTTCACTCCAAGCTACCACCCTAACACCACACAAGTAGCTTACAAGTAGCTTACCCTTGCCGCGACTACACTACCACCACAAGCCTCCTAGCTACCACCTTAGGCTATACCATAGCTACCATTAGTCACATATAGCAGCCCTTAGTCACCTCCCCTCTTAACGCCACTACACCACCCATTTCTTGCCCTATAATCCTAACGAGCCCTATAAATAGCTCGACACCCTAACTTTTTTCAAACCAACCCTCCCCACTTCTCCACCTTCTATAGTTTAGTTCTATCATTAGAATACAAGTCTTAGGAAGCTAAGAAGTCGAGATAACTAAGCCTTGAGGCTTTGTTGAAGTCATTTCTTGTCGAGAGAACCCAAAACCCTTGCTAGACCAGTTCTAGGTCATGTAAGCTTCTAATCTAGTTCCATAAGCTTTAATTCTATACTAGAATAGTTATTAGGTGTATTAGATCACATTAGAACCCTTGCATGATCCTTGATCACTAGAACTTGCTCATTTTCATTTTGAAACCCTAATATGAGTCGAATTCACGTTTTCATAGCATAAGCTCTTGTCATAAGCTATAAGCTAGTTTAGGCTACTTATATAAGCTTTTACTAATAATAAATAAGCTATAAAACTCTTTCGTATCATAAAAATATACTTTAAATGGTTTTTGGACTAGTTTGGTAACGCTTTCCATGCATAGGGATATATATTGTAACTTTTTGAAACTATTAAGTCCAAGGGATGTTTTTTCATTTCTTAAAAGTTATAAGTCTAAGAACCTATTTTGTAAAGTTTTAAAGCCTAAGGATAAGTATATATATAGTTATTTTCATGAAGGACTAGTTTTTTAAAAGTTTATAACCTAAGGGTATTTTGTGTCAATTTACAAAATTAAGGGTCCTAATGAGTTATTTTCTATAAATGAAACCCCTATATTTTTATTTAACAATGTAACACAATACTAGGGAGCTTTATGTGAGGGGTTTCATTTGGGTATTCGTTTTGACGAGTTTGCTGGGTTTACGATTTATAGTGCCCTGGCTCCTCAAATGTTTACTACATGACCCCCGAATTATGATGGCTCGAACGGTGTTACGTTATATCTAAATCTAATATACCTAGGAATACTTACTTAAGAAACACATATAAACCAATTATGACTTGACATACCTACACACACACTACCTCAGGATAGGTGAGTAAGCCATCTAAATCCCTATCACACTTCTCTGAACCCAGGTGCGTTCATAGCCTCTCTTTTTAAATGATTTCTAAATCCGTGAGGGAGATACATGCTTTAAACCGAATACAAGTATTTTCTTTGATTATTGCAAGAGTACCTCCTATGCCACTATTACATAACAAATTTCATGAACCATAATCACTTGCGCGTGAATGCGAGTATAGTGAATAGATCTATTTGAAGTTTGAAAACTCCCGTTTGTTTGCCCCTGCCGGGTACCAATTAGCACTATACTTGAGAACTAAAAGGTTAACCTTGGCAAGTTAACCTTATATCCAATCATGATTGTTCTGCAGTGCCATCATTGACTCAGACTGTTAACGTGGGGTGTTATGAGCTTAGATGCAATAATACTATCTTTTACTACTAATTTTCCACTGTCCACAGTGGAGCTTGTATCCAAACCTATTGTGAAAAACTAGAAGGGGGGTTGAATAGTTTTACCAATAAGTATTTAGATCAACTTATGTCAATCTATTTAGCTCGTGTGTTGGATATTGATAGATAAGTATATAAGTAAGTAATGCAAAATATAAAGAGTAAGGAACACATAACCACGACACCAATATTTGTAGTGGTTCGGCTACAAGGACACCTTCCTTGCCCTACTCCCCAAGTACCCCACTCAAGAGTTTGTAAGAACTACACAACAAAAGTTACTTAATGTGACAGAGAAGCCTTCACAACGTCGCCTACTCTTTATCCGGTACAAGGCTAGACACCGAGTTCTTCCACGAGGTAGAACCAAACCTATCACAACGTCGCCTACACTTTATCCGGTACATGGCTATATACCGAGTTCCATTACAAAGGAGTAACTACTACCCAACATTACACCATAAAACAACTATCCAAAGGAGACGCACTCCTTGTTACAACACTAGAAAGGATATCAACATCCTTTAACCCAAACTACATAACTTGTACATCAAAGCACCATATCGAATGTACAACTTTGGCACCATTCACTAATGCCTTCAACACGACACTTCGACACCTTTCAATAATTCCTTCAACACGACACTTCTATGGAGGGAGGAAATAACTATCAACAAGATGCACTTCAGTGGCCTTGATAATGACGAAGCTTAGCAACTCATGACCTTGAGCTTGCACGTCTTCAAGAGGTGGTGATTTCGCCTTTTAGTGGAACCTAGAGAATCAAACAAACATAAAACTACATAGAATGATCCTTTGATCTGTGGTTAGTGTTAGGTCACCATAAGTTAACACAAGCATGTAGATGATAGAAATGAGGTTAAGACAGAAGGTTGAACACACGAATCACACAATAATATGAAAATGTTATGCGTACGATTTGATAAGGTGAACAACACTTCTCAAATGAGAAGTAAACAAGTATTTATAGGGGAAGGGAGCTAGGGCAACACATCTAGTCCCTTCCTTGAACTCATGGGCCTTAGCATGGGCTTATGGGCTTTCTACATAAGCCATGCCTTAATTACTAACATAAAAGCCATATTAAAGCAACCTATTACATATATATGACTAACACTTGTAAATATAGTTTAGGAGCGTTTCCAACAATCTACCCCTAAGTGATAGTTATAATGTAATAGCGGTTGCTTGACGTCTTCTAGCACTCTTCTTTCTTGTGAGTAGAGATGCTTTTGATTCCAACAATCTCCCCTTGTGTGGGGTCTTGTTTCTTTTGAAGTTTTCAGCTTTGACGTCGTTGTAATCTTTGTTCTTTGTTCTGTTTGTGGATGATGTGATTGTATGTTGTTGTCTGCATCTGGTCAGCTTCGTTGCTCAGGTATCTCCACATCTTTCTCTAACATGCTCACACGCCTTTTGACTTTGATTCCACTTGTGATATAGTTCTCTAGTCTTTAAACTTTGTAGATTCTTTGGCTTTGATGAAGAATCATTTTGACTTTTGAGTTGCCTTTTGAGAGAACTTCATGTATGTTGTTGTAGGTATGACCATGTGGAGAATCAGCACGATCTTTCCTCCCAGGAGCATCCAACAGTAGCTGCATAAATTTGGTTAGTAATAAGCACTAATCGATCATTGTGGACTTTTCTTAAAGAATTGACCATTACGATTATTTTATTGATGAATGTCTTGATTCCATTCACCTTGGTCGGGGGAATCAGCCGTCCGAATCCCGTGGAGGGACAGTTGGCATTACATTGAACGAGTTCAAGTAATGACCCACATCTTCAGGACTCGATTCTTGAAAGGAATCTCCTTAGTGGGATTTCCAGCACTTACAAGTTCGAACTTCGAGGGTGTTAACAGCATAGTATGAAAACACATCTCTAATTCTAGCAAAGGCTGTTCCTGAACTGGAGGCCCTCAAGTAGGATAACACGATGTACCGAAGTACATCTACAGTTCAGGTGAGTCGCTGAGGTACACCGAAGTATCACCTCACGACTGTAGACCGTTTGAGACATCACTAAGCGTAACCCACAAGGAGTTACCGGGACCTGTGTCTGCTTGATGTTGACCCCGCAGAGTTTCCATTCAATCACTGAGGATCACAATTGTGAATCCCCTCATAAATGTTCACGGCAGATTGCTAGGATCTACGAAGGACTCTAGAATATGTGACTTACGTCCTTATTGTTGAATGACAAGTGATGAAAGTTCAAGTGTTCCTAAGAGATCTTTTGATGAATCTCGTGGCTCTAGACTCAATAGTGCGCTTTGGTTTTTCCTGGGCGGAGACTAGGGAGAGGGTCTCCTTCTTCAATACCAACAATCTCTAAGAGAGAGTCGATAGATTACGTAGAGTTCCCTATGAGAATGAAACAAGCTTCTGTTGAGAGAAACTTGAGTGGCTACGAAGGTTTAGTGCATTGCGACACTGGGTCCATGACAACTTTGATCTTCAATACCGGTGTCATCTAGTGACAACCAGTAGCATATGAATTGAACCCAGTGTCTGCCCTAAGTTGAATAATTTGGAGGGCTATTTCTTTTCACCATTTTCTTTACTTTTCTTTTTAATTCTTCAACTCCTTCTTTCTCCGATCCTCATTCTCTACTTTTTATAATCATACATAAGGACTTCTAAATACTAACTATTTTTGGTGTCCTTGGGTAGATCCCTCCGGCTCTGGCAGATCATAGGACGTTTATTCCTAAACTTAGTCACCTTATAACTCCATGACTATCCTATGTTGCCATAAAACCATTTTCTTGAAAATTTCTCAAAGTGTTTATGAATGAAAACATGTTTGTAACACTTCGAGAGTTTTGAATTTTCAGAAATACTACCCCTCTACATGTGCTTAGGAGTTTTGACAGAAATCTGCACAGTGAGGGTAGATGCGCACTTTTGAATTGATCGACTCAAGATAGACAATTCCCCGCGTGACACGGTTACATCACTGACTAGCTCAGCTTGAAGTTATAAACACTCCTTGGTGAGGAGGTTTGACCCGTCAAGGTTCATGTCTACCAGGAGTTTCTTGGATGGTACATTCTACTAAGACTAGTCCTTTGTGAGACACGTTTACATCACTAGCGAACTAGTTTGAAATTATTACCCATTCCGGACAAGTATTTTCAAGTTACGACATTTAAGAGCTCGTCAATTCAATGGTTAAGTATATTCACACTTATATTCAATCACAATCCTACATATTTGTATCACACAATTTTTCTCCCCCTCAAAAATGGCATATTAATGTTGTTTTTGATGAAATTTGATGTCGACTATGATCATTTCGAGTTTTGTGGGAAGATTTCCAAAAAGAACATTGTTTGAACAATGATAGTTTTGAAAATACTCCCCCTCAACAAGTAATATTAACTTTTTAGGTTTTGAAAACACGAGAGAGAGAGAGTACTAGTTCTTTTGAGAAAATTTTTGAAAAATGTTGAAAGTTTGATAAATTTTGCTCAAAAGTAAGAAGCTTTCGCTCCTTTTATATGGATTATGGCACTGAAGCGTACCACAGGGTCCTTTCATTACAATTTCGGGTTGTACAATGCTATTTATGTACAAGCCATTATGAATAAATAAATCAAGAATCAAAATACAATCAAGAGTGATGAAGGATTACCCAAATATTACACACGACCTGGTACTTTATCTTCACGTTGAAACGTTGAGATAGAGAAACTTTTTCGTCCTCCCACATAGCTCTCCACCCTTCTCATCTGATCCCAGTGGAACAACCTTTCATCCAACCTTTTTATGAACCTGCGAGCTTCCTTTCGTTCTTCCGAATTCCACCTCTTCTTCGAACCAATACCTTATTGAATATCCTTTAACCGGTAAGCTAACCCATCACGAACCATTTTCAACGTATGATCACAGAACTTGTGGATCTCGTCGAACGCCATGAAGCAAGTATGATGATGCTCACTGCGGTAGAAGACCCCAAACTTCGGTTTGTGCAATATAGTGTACTGAGGCAGTTGATTAAGTTTTGGAAAGTGTAGCAGCGGTTTGGTAAGATTTATCTGCTTTTGGTATGATTTGACCGCAAGTTCTAGATCTTCAACACGTTCTTGAATGACTTTGCTTCGAATGTAGATCAACAGGGCGGTGATGAACTGAAGTTGAATCTCTGTTGAGAATTGTCTCATCCTTCCTTGTACCTTTGCAAGGAACATATCTTCGATGTCGTTAAGTGACAATCTCGAGAAATCTCTTGAAGTCATATTCTTGTTCATCTTGTCGCTTGACCTTGATCTCGGACAAGAATGAATAACCCCACTTTGTCGCCAGTGTAACCTTCATTATAGCAACAATCTTCTTATCACTCTTAACCTCCTTGTTTGACCTTTGAACTTGACAGCTTCTGTAATACAATCTTCTCCTTGGTGGCCAATGATGAATTCCATATTTCGCATCGAGGTCATAGTCCACCACTTTGTCAACATATAATTTGGTAGCATCTTCTTCAATGGCTATATTGTCAGAGAAAACTGCAGCTGGAATATTGAAGGTGAGTGATGTAGCATACTTCTTGCTGACACTACTGCCGTGTTGAAGAAACTCGAGGTCGTTGTTGAAGAAGAAGCGGTATGGAATCTTAGGTTGTTGGGTCGGCTAATTGTAGTTAAAGGCTTTGTCCAATCAGTGTAGTAGGGAGTGTCATCCTTTCTTGTAACATCGATGTTCGATTCGGGATTTAGCCAGTCGATGTTATTGGACATTGCACGAGCAATGTTGTCCAAATGGTATTCGACCTCAATTGCGCTGGCGGCTCTGTCTTTCATGAAGTTTAATGCATCATTCTTTATCCTGCTCAGTTCCCGTTTCGTTATCTTTTTCTCTTTGAATTGATCTTGGAGAATTTTCACCTGCTCAATTGTTCAACGACTACCGGTTCTTGACCTTTAGGTAATCTATGCATCGCATCAACCAACTGACTGAACCAATCATACTCCTCTGTCTCGTCTTCGTCTAACCATGAGACGACAGAACTTTGTTTCTTTTTTTTGGGTCGGGAGGATGATTCCGGTTGCGGTGATAGTTGAGGTGATGGTTGTTGTTGGGGCTCAGGAATGTCTTCATCTTCACTACCGGTATATGTAAAGTGATCACCTGTTTGCTGCATTGGTGGTGGAGAATCAGCATCTCGAGGTTTGTCGGATGAGGGAGGTTGTTGAGAAGCTTGACTTGTGGATGTGGTGGTGGTCTTAGGTGGTGGTGGTGGCATGGATGATGATGACCCGCCAGTCTTCTTTTGACGTTTAACGTTCGGGTTTTTATCCTTGTCATCATCATCTCTTGATCGCTTATCCTGACCAGCAGCTTCCTTGCACGTTGTCTTTAGTTGATATACAAGAAGTACCTCATAAAGCTTCGATTCATCAGGTGTGAAAGTAGGAGCTCGATGATACATCTGTAGAATCAACTGTGAGATCAAATCAACTTCGGTGACATTTGGAGGCAGAACTGGTCGGGTTTGCATGACCACCGGTCTTGTGGTAATTATTTGCTTGACCAGTGTTATGAGTGTTGGTTAGAATTGTTTTGAGAACATTTCTTTGGTCAATCTAGGGACTGTTTGGAGAAGGAAGTGATGAGTATAGTTCCTGACCTGCTCATCCGTTTCACCTAGAACGTCTCTGTTGAAAAATGCCTTTATCTGTTCTTTTTCTCTTTCGAACTTGTCCATCTCCTGAGAAATCTCATTGACCTTGTCAGCCAGCATGTTTAGTTTTCTATCCTAAAGACTTTGTTTGCGTTTTCTAGATTGATTCAATGCCTTCTGGATCTTGGCTTTGGTGTGAGATGCCTAAGTATTGGCCATTTTCTTGACTGACTTTGATGATGATTTAGTTGTTGTTTCTTTGGATGGTGGTGGTGATGAGTGATGAGTGTGTAAAAACTCATCATTTTTGGTCAAATCTGAACTGCAAAACATTTAAAAACACTCAGAAATGCATCAAAATACTGAAAATATCTCAAAATTGTGTTTTATATGTTTCTGATGCAAAATTATCAAAAACAGATGAAAAACGAACAAAGTTTACATATTTGGCAGTTTCAGTCCCCCAACTTTCAAAAATGGCAAAACAAGTCCCCGGGATTTTCAAAAAATGGAAAATATTATTTATGGCCCTTGGTTAATAAAGTTTGTCATTTATGGTCCTCATAATAATTTTTGTAAAATTACAGCTTTGGTCCCTCAGTAGCTGAATTATACACGCTTGGTCCCTTAAATACACATTGGGCCCAAAAACCTTTATACCTTAATCCAAACCCAACCCATCTCAAATAAAACCCAAACCCGACCTCCCCTTTTTCCCTCCACCTTCCCCTTTCCTCTTCAACCTAACTCACACCACTCTCTCTATTACCCAAAATCCCTTCACCCAAAACACTCAACCCTAATCCCCTCTATTAACCAGTTACCCCCAAATCCCAAACCCACTCACTCATCCTCTCCTTCTCCCAAGATGTCCAAGTCATCAATCCTTAGCTACAAAGGACCCATCAATGGCTCAGATGAATTCCACATTGGTACCTACTTATTTAATGGCGAAGATTGGATGGAAGAAAGCACAAAATTGCCTTTGTTGGTTTTTATCTCACACAAGAAGCACAAACAAGTGAAGACATCAAAGGAGTTGAAGACCTAGGATCTCTAGTATAAATAGAATTGTATGCCATTTGATGAGGCAGTCTAGGTTTAAGTTTAAAATTAGTTTTCTAGTTTTTAATTCTGCTATTGTACCCTAGTGCTAGTTTTAAAAAAAAATTCCAGTTGTATTGTTCTCTTTTATTTAATGAAAAAGCTCTTTATTTTATAAGTTTGTATCATAAGTCTCCAATGTTTTTTAAGTAGTTATTAAAGTTTTCTAAATGGTTTAACTTAGTGGAATTTTAGCTTCATTCAAACTTTTCTAAGTTCTAAGTTTCTGCATCTGTTTTGAGAGTGAAACACCCATTAAGGGGTGTTTGGTTTGAGTTGAAAAACTGGGTCGAAATCCTACTTTTACCCATTTTGACTTTGAAAGTCAGTATTAAGCAGAGTATTGGGTCATATTCTAGAGTGATTACAAGTGTTTAAAGGTTTTAAGTGGTCTCTGGTTTCAAAGAAAATTAAAAAAAAAAAACTATTTTTGGAGTTCTGTCAGGTTTTCCTTAACAGTTTAGTCGAGTTTTACTTGTGCTAAAAAATTTTAAAAAATAAAAATAGAGAGTTCACTAAGAGGTTTAACTGTGGTCAAGAGGGAAAAATTCAAAAAATGTGTAGGTAGGCCTACTGGTGGGTGAAAGTGGGTGAGTTTGCAAAACAACTGTTCTGTGCACAAATCGCAGGTTCAATAGTCTCTTCTTGCAGCTTATTTATAAGTCAGAACTGCTTCCAATAAGGCCGTAAACCGGGGTAAAAGTTAGTTAGGTTGGTGGACTCTAAGTGGTCAGAAGCTCAAAGCTTATCTCAATCATCAGCTTATTCAAAATAAGCTCTAAATAGGTCCTGTTGAACCTGTTTTCACCTGCATCAGTAAGGCACCACAGTCACCAGTTGCTTTTCATTTTAGATTTTCAAGTGTTGTTAACTGCTTATGAGTTACATTCTAGTATAATAGTTTAGTTTTAGCTTAAATATTGCTTATTAGGTGCTTATTTTTCTTACCCGTTTAGTGCTTATTTGTGAAATTTAGAAGTTTAGCTTAGGATTTTCTTAGTTACAACTTGCTAGCCAACTGCTTTCCCATTTATCTTTGCTTATTTGCAGCTTATCTATGCACATCTCAGCTTATTTGTCACTACCTTTTGCTTAACTACCATTTTTTCCAACTGCTTTTTGCCTATTTGATGCCAACAGTGGCTAAAGGGGTGTTTGTTTTGGTACCTGTTTCAGATCAGTGGGTATAAGCTGATTTAACAGCTTATTGGGTACTTTTCAAAAGCCAAGTTTTTACAAAAGTTGTTGATTTTTATTGTGTCTTTAATTTCCAAAAAGAAAATTTGAAAAAAAAAATATAATAAAAAAAAATAATAATAATAATTTTGCAAAAGGGGAGACGCAGGGTCGAACTCGAGACCTCTCCCTTATGTTGGGATGATAGTGTATACCGATACCAAAGCGCCTTGGGTCTTTTCTTGTCACACTTTACAACTTCAAATCTCTTATATACATTTTCAGTTTAGCATTTATAGCTTATTTGGCTTTTAGTTGCTTATTTCCAAAAGCAGTGTAATCTTTTTTAATTTTCCTAGGATCAGTAGCATTAAGAGTACTTTCTGTGATTTTTCCACATTTTTCTTAATTAGTTTAATATTTTAAATCATTTAATTAGTGTTTAATAGTTTTTAATTCGTAGTAATTAATTTAAAAGTCAAAAAATACCCGGTCTTTTTCTAAAATTATTTTTTGTCAATTAGAACGTAGGAAAATTGATTTCACACCCGTAGCCCTTAAATTACAAAACTTTCACGTTTATGGCTCGGGTTGTTTCTCGGTTTTTACGTTTTTTTGTTTTAGCACCCTAGGACTTAGTGTAGCTTCGTTTTATCATTCCTTAGGCTTAGTGATAGTTTATTTTTAGTTTATTAGGGTTCCCTTTCCTTAATTACCTTCCCGTTAATTAATTGGTAGAAACGTAATTCAACTCAAACAAATCATTAATCCAATTCAAGTTCAAATCACGAAACTCAACGAATCCTTCCATTCACACCTCGTTGGGACACGACCTGGGAAATCACTTTTCCGGTATCACTTTTATCACACCCGTAAGATTTGATACGTTGACCTTTTTCCTAAAGGGTTGATTTGTCGAATTTTACGGTTAATTTGATATACATTGATATTGTGTTTTTCAGCACTCACTTTACACCGAATCAAATTTTGGCGCCGCTGCCGGGGAGGTGTGTTGCGACAATATCGTGATTTTTGCGATTAGTGACTTGAAGAACCTTCCTTGTGAAGTTATTGTTTTTATAAAAATACAAAAATACAAAAATATTTTTCTTTTCTTTGTATATATATGTAAAAGATTAAAAATACAAAAAGATTTTTGCTTGTTGTTTTAAATAATAAAGAAGACACAATCAATATAACATTCTCAACTGAGTTGTTATCATTATAAGTTCCCGAACAAAAGATTTAAAACTTGCCTTTGTGTCGCCGTGATTTGGTTTACTTTTATCGGTTTAACAAACTGTGAGGGGTATAAGGACGGCCTGACATTAAATTGCGGCTGAAAAGGGACGGGTTTTTAATAAGCTTCGCGCTGACCTAATAAGTCTCTCCGCTCCTTTGTGCGTTTACTTATAGAAGTGATCATTTCACGTGGGATTATTGGTTTAAGTTCACTGTGGTTTTGCCTCGGTCTTGTTTTAATTGAAAGTGTTGTTTTTGGAAGTGCATGCACACTCGTTCTTCTAGATCATTGAGCCCTTTTCGTGATCTAGCAGAAATTCCTAGAAGACGTTCTCATAGACGTGCTGCCCGAATAGTCAAACCCGAGATTCGTACTATTCCAAACAACAATAGGCGCATTTAACGAACTATGGCGGAAATGCTCCAAGCACCCACCGAGGGTTATGGAGATGCCATCGTTTTACCACCAATCAATTCTGATCACTTTGAATTGAAGACGAATTTGATCCAACTTGTGTCTACGAATCAATTCCACGGGTTTGATCGAGAAGACCCAGTATGCACACATCCGTTGGTTTAACAAGTTGACCTCAACTATCAATTACAAGGATGTACCACAAAAAGTGATCAAACTGATGCTATTTCCGTTCTCACTTGAGGGCAGCCCGATTTGGCTGGAAAAAGAATCCCCTCGAACCATCGAAACTTGGGAGGATCTTGTTCAAAAGTTTGTCAATTATTTCTTTCCTCCATCAAAGACGACTAATCTTAAAATGAAATTTCTGAATTTCGTCAAAATTTCGATGAAAACTTTGGAGAGGCATGGGAGAGATTCAAAGATCTCCTCAGAAAATGCCCCCATCATGAATTCACTGAGCTTCAACAAGTTAATATCTTTTATAATGGGTTGAACGGTAACGATCAAGATTCTTTGAACGCAGCCGCAGGTGGCAATATCTTGAATCGTAAGCCTAAAGATGTGATTGAGATTTGCGAGAAAAAATCAAAAGTTCCTATTTCTCGCAACAAAGTCAATATTCCGAACACTCCTGCTTCTTCATCCGTAACTCTTCCGAAGTTAGCCGCTCCGCTAGCCGCTCTAACGGACGTCATCCGTTGTATGATGAAAGAGGTAAAGGAAATCAAAAGCGAAATTCATAAGCCGGAACCAATCAAAGCCATGAACAAGGTGTGTGAAACTTGTAGTGGTCCACACGCGTATTATGATTGTCAAGCAACCGATGCTTCTGTTTACCAAGCTCCCGTAGCTTCTGTAAACCACAATCAATACCGTCCACAAGCTGATCCTCAATACCGTGCACCTAGCGGTATGACACCACCTGGTTTTCCTCCTATGCAAAACCATGGCAATCAGAACCGTTTTGTTCCAAATCAAGGACAAAATTTCAATAACTCTCAAAATTTCAATCAGAACCGGAACAATTTCAACCAACCATATCAAGCTCCAAATCAACAAAGTTATCAACAACCTTCTCAAGCTCCCTACCAAATGACTTCATGAAAATTACTGAGTCAAGCATACGTTCAATGCAAACTCGGATCAATAACATGAGAGTTGAGCTAAAAAAGGAAATTGATACCACAATGTCTCGGCAGATAGATGAGTTGAAGAATATGATGAGCAGTTTCATGAACATGAATATGAACAAAGCTTCGTCATCTTCGGGAGGACTCCCAAGCAATACAGTTCCAAATCCAAATGCCGAGTTGAAAGCCGCCACCACTCGTAGTGGTAAGACGCACAATGGACCTTCGACTCCAATGCCTCCTCCACCAGAAGCAATGAGTCAAGTTACCAAGGATACAACGGACAAGGTGCATTTCTCAAGCCCACGGCACAAGACACGCCCCACCTTCGGTAGTCCAAGCTTTAAGTCCGGAACCCGGTTCCAAAGACAAATTCTGAGCCAGAAATGACTTCCGTCCCGGCTCAAAAGTCTAGTAAGCTTCCTTACCCATCAAGATTGCATGATGAGAAGCTCAAAGACAAAACCAAAGAGCAAATGGAAAATTTTTTCCAAATTTTCAATGAATCTGACTTTGATATAAGCTTAGTTGATGCTCTCGTTCTAATGCCCAAATTTGCATCCACGCTTAAAGGCTTACTGAGCTTCAAAGATAAGTTATCTGAGATGGCTAAAACCCCTCTCAATGAGCAATGCTCAGCGGTCCTTCTCAAGAAGCTTCGCAAAAAGCTTGAAGACCCCGGCAGGTTTTTAATCCCGTGTGATTTCTTGGGAATTGTTCAATGCTCCGCCTTGGCCGATCTTGGTGCAAGCATTAACCTCATGCCACTCTCAGTATGGAAGAAACTGTCTCTTCCTAAACTTACATCCACTTGTATGACACTCGAGCTAGCGGACCGTACTCAAAACTCGCCCACTTGGGATAGCCGAGGATGTAGTGGTGAAAGTAGGAAAGTTTCACTTTCCTACTGACTTTGTTGTAGTAGACTTTGATGCAGATCCTAGAGTTCCCCTCATCTTAGGGAGAGCTTTCTTGAGAACGAGCCGGCTCTAATTGATGTATTTGCTGAAGAGTTGACCATATGGGTTGACAACGAAGAACTCACGCTTAAATATCAACCGAAATCCAAACCTCTATACAAACATAGTGTTGCCACAATTGATCAAAAATCTGAAAGAATCAATGCAACACTCTCAAATTTCACGGTTAAGAGGAGTCACCAAAAACGTGCTGAGCTAAAAGCTTTGAAAATCAACCCTGGTTCAAACAAATGGTTTGAAAGTTGTCCCAAGGAAGTCGAGAGTGTTCTTGATGATGATGATCTTGAATCGGAGACTTTATCGGAAGTGGTGGAAATTGCTAGCTCTAAGAGCACACCACTTGTACCACCTCCGAAATCAGTTTATCGTATTGAGTTTGTTAACTCTGTGAATGAAACCAAACTCTCTTCAGTTTCATCGGGATTGGATATTGATGTTTGTGATCCAATGGGAGACATTCTTCCCATTGAAGAATTGCTCAAAAATGATCCATCATCCACTAGTCTTATTATTTCCGACTCTTCCATCCCTTCTCTCACCCCGGATGAGGAAGATGAAAACTTTTGGAATGAAGTCGATGCCTTTCTTAGTGATGAGTCGATTCCAACAGAAATTGATAATACTTACTTTGATTCGGAGGGGACATCCTTTTTCCGAAAATCTGTTGATTGAAGAACCGTTTCCAACCCTCCCTACCAGAAATTCTGTTGACAATCACCACACAAACTTCAAGACTAAGCTTAAAAATGTCAAAAATGGTGATTTGCTTTTTACTAATGAGGAATGGACTTGCATTCTCATGCACATATTTATTCCATTCTTCACAGATGGTGTGGTTGCCCTTTCCCTTTTCTCTTTCGGGAATGAGGACACCATCTTTGACCCCGGTATCATCCTTTATAGTTTCTACTATTAACAATACCGCGGTTGTATCTCGTCGGTGTGGAACTTTCTGATGTTCATATGTTTATTAACATTGTGAACGAAAGTCCGATCGAGATTGGTTTTCCACGTTGCTTCCCCAAGAACAAATGAATACGGGGTCGAGTCAAGCTAACGACTCGAGGAACAAAAACAGTAGCACACTATATGGGTTTTCACCCATATTTCTGATTTCTTTCTACTTTCTACCACCCTAGTGTGGGGGAGTTGCCCCCCGCTGTTGTATATAAAGTTTTCTAAAAAAAAAAAAAAAAAAAAAATTCAAATAATGGCCGTAGTATTTCCCTTTTACATTCTATGTTCCGGCATAACCGCCGGTACTCTGAATATTGAGGGCAATATTCATTTCTAGTGTGGGGGGGAATTCTCACGAATTTTATCATGTAATTATACCACCCAATTCTCCCATTTTTGGCCAAAATTTTTTTTGGAGTAAGTGTTTTGCACGTACTCATTTGGTTATCAGTCCACCTTGTCTAATAAACAAAAGGATTGGCTAATCCAGGAGCAAACGGCTCTTGGTAAAGATATCTCAAATCCGTTGACGGCTTGCAATTTGCCCAAAATTGTATGGTGTTCACCTCACCATATCTTTAATTAGTGAAGAGTTGGCTAGCCCGCAAGTTTATGGCTTGTGGTAAAGGCAGTTGGAAAACCATAATTGGTAATCGACTCACCAAAGATATTTTATCTAAGAGTTGGCTAGTCCGTATAAACGGCTTCGGTAAAGACAAATCAAAACCGTTGAAAGCTGGTGATTTGCTAAAAAATCATTTGGTTATCATTGTACCAAGGTTCTTACTTGAACTGAAACAATTGGCTACTCCAGAAGTAATGTCTTTTGGTAAAGAGATTCAAATCCATTAAGTTTTCTCAAAAGATTGCTAGGGACTAGCAATAGTTTAGTGTGGGGGATTGATGAGTGTGTAAAAACTCATCATTTTTGGTCAAATCTGAACTGCAAAACATTTAAAACACTCAGAAATGCATCAAAATACTGAAAATATCTCAAAATTGTGTTTTATATGTTTCTGATGCAAAATTATCAAAAACAGATGAAAAACGAACAAAGTTTGCATATTTGGCTGTTTCAGTCCCCCAACTTTCAAAAATGGCAAAACAAGTCCCCGGGATTTTCAAAAAATGGAAAATATTATTTATGGCCCTTGGTTAATAAAGTTTGTCATTTATGGTCCTCATAATAATTTTTGGAAAATTACAGCTTTGGTCCCTGCAGTTTCGAATTATACACGTTTGGTCCCTTAAATACACATTGGGCCCAAAAACCTTTATACCTTAATCCAAACCCAACCCATCTCAAATAAAACCCAAACCCGACCTCCCCTTTTTCCCTCCACCTTCCCCTTTCCTGCTTTCTCTTCAACCCAGAACTCACACCACTCTCTCTATTACCCAAAATCCCTTCACCCAAAACACTCAACCCTAATCCCCTCTATTAACCAGTTACCCCCAAATCCCAAACCCACTCACTCATCCTCTCCTTCTCCCAAGAGGTCCAAGTCATCAATCCTTAGCTACAAAGGACCCATCAATGGCTCAGATGAATTCCACATTGGTACCTACTTATTTAATGGCGAAGATTGGATGGAAGAAAGCACAAAATTGCCTTTGTTGGTTTTTATCTCACACAAGAAGCACAAACAAGTGAAGACATCAAAGGAGTTGAAGACGTAGGATCTCTAGTATAAATAGAATTGTATGCCATTTGATGAGGCAGTCTAGGTTTAAGTTTAAAATTAGTTTTCTAGTTTTTAATTCTGCTATTGTACCCTAGTGCTAGTTTTAAAAAAATTTCCAGTTGTATTGTTCTCTTTTATTTAATGAAAAAGCTCTTTATTTTATAAGTTTGTATCATAAGTCTCCAATGTTTGTTAAGTAGTTATTAAAGTTTTCTAAACGGTTTAACTTAGTGGAATTTTAGCTTCATTCAAACTTTTCTAAGTTCTAGGTTTCTGCATCTGTTTTGAGAGTGAAACACCCATTAAGGGGTGTTTGGTTTGAGTTGAAAAACTGGGTCGAAATCCTACTTTTACCCATTTTGACTTTGAAAGTCAGTATTAAGCAGAGTATTGGGTCATATTCTAGAGTGATTACAAGTGTTTAAAGGTTTTAAGTGGTCTCTGGTTTCAAAGAAAATTAAAAAAAAAAAACTATTTTTGGAGTTCTGTCAGGTTTTCCTTAACAGTTTAGTCGAGTTTTACTTGTGCTAAAAAATTTTAAAAAATAAAAATAGAGAGTTCACTAAGAGGTTTAACTGTGGTCAAGAGGGAAAAATTCAAAAAATGTGTAGGTAGGCCTACTGGTGGGTGAAAGTGGGTGAGTTTGCAAAACAACTGTTCTGTGCACAAATCGCAGGTTCAATAGTCTCTTCTTGCAGCTTATTTATAAGCTGTAAACTGTTCCAATAAGGCCAGAAACTGGGGTAAAAGTTAGTTAGGTTGGTGGACTCTAAGTGGTCAGAAGCTCAAAGCTTAACTCAATCATCAGCTTATTCAAAATAAGCTCTAAACAGGTCCTGTTGAACCTGTTTTCAGCCTGCATAAGTAAGCAGCCACAGGTCACCAATTGCTTTTCATTTTAGCTTTTCAAGTGTTGTTAACTGCTTATGAGTTACATTCTAGTATAATAGTTTAGTTTTAGCTTAAATATTGCTTATTAGGTGCTTATTTTTCTTACCCGTTTAGTGCTTATTTGTGAAATTTAGAAGTTTAGCTTAGGATTTTCTTAGTTACAACTTGCTAGCCAACTGCTTTCCCATTTATCTTTGCTTATTTGCAGCTTATCTATGCACATCTCAGCTTATTTGTCACTACCTTTTGCTTAACTACCATTTTTTCCAACTGCTTTTTGCCTATTTGATGCCAACAGTGGCTAAAGGGGTGTTTGTTTTGGTACCTGTTTCAGATCAGTGGGTATAAGCTGATTTAACAGCTTATTGGGTACTTTTCAAAAGCCAAGTTTTTACAAAAGTTGTTGATTTTTATTGTGTCTTTAATTTCCAAAAAGAAAATTTGAAAAAAAAAATATAATAAAAAAAAATAATAATAATAATTTTGCAAAAAGGGAGAGGCAGGGGTCGAACCTGAGACCTCTCCCTTATGTTGGGATGATAGTGTGTACCTGGATACCAAAGCGCCCTTGGGTCTTTTCTTGTCACACTTTACAACTTCAAATCTCTTATATACATTTTTCAGTTTTAGCATTTATAGCTTATTTGGCTTTTTAGTTGCTTATTTCCAAAATCAGTGTACTCCTTTTTTAATTTTCCTAGGATCAGTAGCATTAAGAGTACTTTCTGTGATTTTTCCACATTTTTCTTAATTAGTTTAATATTTTTAATCATTTAATTAGTGTTAAATAGATTTTAATTCGTAGTAATTAATTTAAAAGTCAAAAAAATACCCGGTCTTTTTCTAAAATTATTTTTTGTCAATTAGAACGTAGGAAAATTGATTTCACACCCGTAGCCCTTAAATTACAAAACTTTCACGTTTATGGCTCGGGTTGTTTCTCGGTTTTTACGTTTTTTTGTTTTAGCACCCTAGGACTTAGTGTAGCTTCGTTTTATCATTCCTTAGGCTTAGTGATAGTTTATTTTTAGTTTATTAGGGTTCCCTTTCCTTAATTACCTTCCCGTTAATTAATTGGTAGAAACGTAATTCAACTCAAACAAATCATTAATCCAATTCAAGTTCAAATCACGAAACTCAACGAATCCTTCCATTCACACGTTGTTGGGACACGACCCGGGAAATCACTTTTCCGGTATCACTTTTATCACACCCGTAAGATTTGATACGTTGACCTTTTTCCTAAAGGGTTGATTTGTCGAATTTTACGGTTAATTTGATATACATTGATATTGTGTTTTTCACCACTCACTTTACACCGAATCAATGAGTGAGATGATGCTTCGGCTTTGGAGGTGGGAATTTTTGAAGATTGCTGAGGCTTGTGTTCAGGATTTTCCTGAATGTAGTTATTTGTTTCAATTCTGATGCATTCCTCTTCGGCCTTTTTAGCAGCTTCATCTGCAGCCTTTTTAGCAAGTTCTTCTTTCGCCCTTTCCATTTCAGCTTCCTCAAGATCTTTATATGTTATTCGCTCATCAGTATCTTGCTCGTCACCTTCAAATTCGAATATTACTTCATCCTCTTTCTGTTGTTGCTCTGTAGATTCCTGAGTGGTGGCATGGGTTCCGTTACTGGGTTGATTAACCGGATCAAGAACTGATGTAGCAGGAACACCACCGCTGGACCTCCATGGCCCTTAGTTTGTTGAATTTTGAATTCTTTAGCAGCATGCTCCTTCCTTAGTTGATTCAGAGTTTTCTGATATTGTTTATCTCCATCCTTAGGATCATACTCAAATTCCGAATCTTCTTCTTCTTCCTCTATTGGCTTCTTCCCGTTGTCAGATGAGGGACTAGCAGGCCTGTCCTCTGGCTTCTGGGTAGATGTATCATCCTTTTGCACTTCAGAGTAGATAGTCAGATCATCCGACTCAGTTTTAGACTCGTCATCTTGAGGAATTGGTTCCGGTTCAGCTATAGGATGAACGATCTTGGCTGGGACTTTCCTCTTTAGGGTTGGATGTCTTTTCTTATACCTGTTTGTGCTTCCAATGCTTCCCGCTCTCCTTGCCCTTGTAGTAGCCACTGGATTAGTCTTTTCATCCATGAACCCAACTTTTCCCGCACGCACTGCTTCCTT
The DNA here is from genome assembly GCA_910596185.1 of Chrysanthemum makinoi. Classification (NCBI taxonomy): domain Eukaryota; kingdom Viridiplantae; phylum Streptophyta; class Magnoliopsida; order Asterales; family Asteraceae; genus Chrysanthemum; species Chrysanthemum makinoi. The sequence continues at coordinate 111,494,334 of OU343219.1, forward strand.
GTAACGAAGGTATGACGGAAGAACCTTGATTTCATCAGTTATCAAGCAATCAAGTAATTCCGCACCTTGTTTACGGGTTGAGGAGTCTTTGAACCTGACAGTATTCAAGGTAGGCTCATACAACATTGAGTGTGTGTTGGGGTCATTAATTCTCATTGGGATGTCCTGGTGCTTCCCAAGAAGATTGTGGATCAACAACTTTGTATATCTAATGAAGGAAATCTTGGAACCAGGCTTCCTGTAATGTTGCATCATGTCTTCCCAGATTAAACTTGCATAATCAATGTGGTTCCTATGAACCATTCCCCAGAAAGTTTTAAGATGCATCAGCTTTGGGTGTTCATGTCTACTATCTCTCCTTGAGACTGACTTGGCGATCATGATCTAGAGAATTCTCCAGGGTTGAGGGATGTTTTTGAGATCAACACTAGAGTGCTTAGAGATGATGCCAGAAGCTTCGTCATATCCAATGTTGACCATGAACTACAATACTTCCTCTTCACTTGGAGTTGGAACGTATTTAGTAGAATGAATAACCGGAAGAAGAAGGATGAAACGAAGATCCGCCACTGTAACTGTGGCTTCCTTGGTGCCAATGGTCACTTTCACTGCATCTTGTCCGTCGATTTAGTCCATAGTGTGCCAGAACTGATGGATGTAGATTTCGGGTACTGAAGCAGAGTTAGTGAGCATGAGATGGAAGGGATGATCTTTGAGGATGTCAATAACAACTCTGCATGGGGATTCTGAGCATGTGAAGTTGTTGAAGTCGACTCGAAGATTGTTCTTTCTGATGGTTTTGTGGTAATCCGCAGGAAATATATCTGCCATAGTGAGCTCATTTGGGGCATTGAGATTTTCTTGATTGACATCCATTTCGTGATCTGAAAGGTATTGAGACAAAAGAACCAACATATTGAAAGACATTGTGTTAGTCTTAGTTTGATTTAATTGTCTAATTACTTGATTGAAGTTATCATGTTTATGAATGTTACGAGTCCAAAGTCACTTTAAGTCCAATTGTTTGAAGTTGATGTGATAAGTTACGTGAGTATGTTAATTTTGAAGTTTTAATGTCCAAATATCACTTAAACACACAACATTTTAACTTTTGAGAGCTTATGAGTAACATTTTGGTTTTTGTGACTTAAGTGTAACTATTACAAGTATTCTACGCGTAACATGTCAAAACAAGGTGAAAAGTTGGCTTAAGCGTAAACATATAAGTTTATGCATAAAGACTGTGCTTTAGGCGTAGGCGTAAGCTTAAGCGTAAGAATTTCGTATGCGTAAAACTATACCATTAGCTTAAATGCTAACGCGTAAGCTTTGGCAAGAGGAGTTACGCGTCAGTTTTACTCGTAAGAGTAACCCTTACGCGTAAACGTCCAAGTTTACCAATATCCTTCTAGGATACGCGTAGTCCCACTGTAGACCCCTTATGCGTAAGAGTTACGCGTAAGATTACTCTTATGCTTAACCTTTACGCATAAAGGTTTTTCATATGCGTAACATCAAGAACACCTTTTGTATGATTTTTACGAGTAACAAACCTGAAATACATAAAAATAATAACATGATTACAAAGCAATCCTAACACATTCAGATACACAAAACAGGCACAAAATCCAATCATATAAGCCAAGAATGGTTTACGCGTAGGATTCTACGCATATCAGATTTAGCCATAGGAAATCATCAAGATTTGTTTTTGCATGAACTTAGATGTCTAATGAGTAGATTACAACAAGTTTTAACACAAAAGACTCAAAGAATCAAAAGATTCATGTTCAACGACCCTATAAACCCTAAAATTCAAATTATCAACTTTTGATGTTTCTGGGTAGAATTCAAGGCCTATTTTATGTAATTTAACATGTTATAAAACTACTGTGACCATCTAATTGCACCAAAACATTCTTATGCGAAAACCACTAAAATCATTCATAAACCCTAATTTTTCAAAAATCATCAATTCGTGTTTCTGGGTAAAAACAAATGATTTAAATAGCTTCACAATGCATTTAGAAAGGTTTTGATACAATCCATTTCACGAAAAACACACTAAGGCATGATCCTAGTTCTTACACATACGCGTAAACACAAAATCAATTATTTTGAAAGTTTGAACCGTTGGATTGAAAATATTTTGAAAACCAATGTTTAAAAACATGATCTAAACCTTTTGACACTTACAGTTTTTGATTTTGTAAAATGGATTTTTGGATTGAATTGGAGCCGTGGATCTTGGAGGTTTGAAAAATTAAATAGCATTAAATGAATTTGGTGAACATTTTGTTTAAAAATGTTTAGAAAATTGACAAGTTTAGTCCTCCAAACTCAAATTTTTCCAACCAAGACCCATTAACTTCCATTTTGGTTAAACAAAATACCATTTAAGGAAAGAAACTTAACAATACTCCCCCTCGACTTTTGAGATGATGAAACTTTTAAACATTTGAGTCCGAGGTGAGTTTTAAACAAGATACATATCCACCATTTTAGAAGAAACAACGTAATTTTTGGTAACATGCAAGTGCAAGGTTTTATGAAACTGAAAAATATTTACTTTCTCCCCCTCAACACTTGTTCGGGAAAATTGTGAAATGTTTGATAGAACACAGTGTTGACGGAAGTTTCGTACTTGCAATGTTTGATTTTAAGATAGAATAATTTTTTATTTTATTTTTTTTTTATTTATTTTTTTTTTCAAATTTTATATTTTTGTATTTTGTTTCTGAAAAATATTTACAAAAGAGGTTTTGGTGTTTCACTTTTTAAGAATGTGTTAAAAGTTTATCCAGTTCTTCTGGAGTCAAACACCTCATACCAATACGGTGAATCAAATCAGTAAATCTTGCGGGAGGCAAGGCTTTAGTGAGAAGATCCGCCAATTGGTGTTTTGTACCTACAAAGTATAATTCAGTGGTACCCTTTTCCACATGCTCTTTGATAAAATGATATCAAAGATCGATGTGATTTGACTTTTAGTGTTGAACGGTGTTGCACGAAATCGCAATAGCACTTCGGTTGTCACAGTACACCGGAATTCTTTCAAATACATAACCATAGTCCTTGAGTTGTGTTCTCATCCAAATGACTTGAGCATAACACGCAGACATGGCTACATATTCTGCTTCAGTTGAGGACAGAGATGTACAATACTGTTTCTTCGATTGCTATGACACCAATTTATCAACAAGGAATAGTAAACCTCCTGAAGTACTTTTCCGTGAATCTAAGCATCCTGCATGGTCAGCGTCTGAAAAAGCTATTAGTTCAAAACCAGAATCCTTCGGATACCAGATCCTCAAATTAATGGTTCCCTTTACGTATCGGAGGATTCTTTTAGCCTCAGAGAGGTGTCTTTCAGTTGGTCTTGACTGATAACGGGAGCAAAGATATACAGAAAATACAATGTCGGGTCTACTGGCTGTTAGATACATGAAAGACCCAATAATACTTCGGTATTTGGTTGGGTCAACCAGTTTCCCATGTAAATCAGCATCCAGTTTGTTGGTATGTGCCATTGGTGTTGCATAGGTGTCACAACTTTGCATTCGATGTTTATTCAATATTTCAAGAGCATACTTGGACTGACTTAAGAAAATACCACGGGGTGATTGATGAACTTGTAGTCCTAAGAAGAACGTAAGTTCACCCATCATTGACATTTCAAAATTTATTTTCCTTAGTTTTGAAAAAGCGTTTGAGTACTTTTTGTCGGGTAGAACAAAAATGATGTCATCCACATAAATCTGAACAATTTAAATGTGTTCTCCATGATATTGAATAAACAGTGTTGGGTCGACCGATCCTTTGATAAAATTATGTTCAAGGAGAAAGGATGACAACTTATCATACCACGCTCGTGGGGCTTGTTTGAGACCGTAGAGAGCCTTGTTCAGTTTGTAGACGTGATTAAGGAACTCTGGATCAACAAATCCTTCTGGCTGACTAACATATACTGTTTCCTTCAGTTTACCATTTAAAAAAGCAGTTTTGACATCCATCTGATAAACAATGATGTTCATGTGAGCCGCAAATGCCAGAAAAATCCGTACAACCTCAAGTCTAGCTACCAGTGCGAATGATTCTACAAAGTCGATACCCTCTTCCTGTCTATAACCCTTAGCCACCAGACGTGACTTGTTTCGGATAACCGTACCTTCAACATCTAACTTATTCGTCCAAATCCATTTGAGACCAATGACGTAGACCCCTGTTGGTCTTTCAACCAATTCCCATACTTCTAAACATTTAAACTGGTTTAGCTCTTCTTGCATGGATTCAATCCAGTTATCATAAGTCATTGCTTCTTTAATGTTTTTGGGTTCAGATTGACAAACGGTGAGTGCATAAATGCAATATTTGTTAATACAAATAAGCCGTAAAAACGTTTATTCATATTTTACGATCTTCTAATGTTTTGTCGATAACAAACGTAAAATCATGTTAACGAAACAAATAAAATACGTAAATGGTTTGAACTAATAGTTTCTAACAACATTCACATTTTCACATAAAACACTAAAACAAGTATAAGTGATTTTATGATTTAGTAATACACTAGCAGGGTACCCGCGCGATGCGGCGGCGGGTACCCTGTGACTATATTTTCTTGCAGTGTGATGTTATGCGGACATATCTTTTTAACAATTAATTTACAAATAACAATAAAATTATATAAGACAATAGTATAATTGCAAGTAGTTAAAAGGTTATATGATTGTCAACGTGTTGTTGCGGTGAAAAGGAGGCGGAGTTAAGCGCTCTCGACCCTCAAATGCGACCGACACCCTGCAGCGAAGCAAACTTTTTCAGCTCAAGTAGTAAAAATACGGATAGCATTTAACCCAACAACCGAAAACAAACTTAAACTATTATAAAAATAGGTCAATAACAACCATTTTCGGATATTTAATGAAAGCCCAGTCCAGTCTCTTTTAATGTAGATGTTGTGCCCGTCATATGAATTGAAAGACCCGGGCCCAAAATAATACCTAAACATTTGTATCAATCCCAAACCCAATATTAGATAAACCTAAACATTTTTACTCTTTAACCCTACACACACTTCTGGATATCATTGCCCCCACCTCCTCTCTTTCACCTAAAATTTTCACAACCCCCATCAAAAACTCATCTCATCTCACGATTTCATCCTCTTCAAATCGTCTTCACCATCATGAATTATAACCAAATCACAAATCCAACAATTTTAACGACACAAACATAAGCACAACCGATCCATGAACTTTTCTTCATTTGATTTCAATTTGAATCAAGAAAGCATATTAATGGCTTCAAGATCCTTTGGAGGGTCTTGGGTAGGTTCATCTTGTGTTGTTTTCATTTTTGTTGTTATTTTTGAACGAACCAAAGAGAGATTATAACATAATTGTTATGAATCTTTTCTTTCTTTTTCGAATATAAAGGAAGCTTTAGCTTCGAAAATGATATGTGAAGATATTCTTTCGTGTAGATGAAAGAAAGTTTTTGTCGCCCGTTGAAATCTTGACGTGGGTTTGTATTTTTGCACCAAGTAAAGGTAGTGAAAAATATTTTAAGTCAATAGCTAATGATGTTCCAAGTTAATGTGTATTTATATATTTAAATATAGCATTTGGTAACTTGATTTGAGTAGCCAATACCACATTTTACAAAAAATTCATCCAAATACTTTCACAATATTCGGATAACTGTTTTTCTTTTTCAATCTAATTTAGCACATGCAGCCCAAAGCTTCTAATATACATCAAAGCCCACGTTTAACTTTAAGACACAAGGCCCATTTCCAATTAGCTAACCGTTTGGGTTTCTGAAGTGCACGATCCAAACTCAGAAAAATTCAGACCCGATCCAAATGGGTAGATTACATACCGGTTAATAAAGCATTTCACACAAATCATTTAACCTAAAACCATTCTTAACCCTAAAACATATAGTACGCCCCCATCTTATTCTCTCCAAAGGTAGAACTCATCTCAAACACAGCAATCCAATCTCCCTTTCTTGCAATATCAAAATCAAACATCACACCATCTCGTTTAAATCCGAGAATAAATCAATAAACCCACTTAAGATATGTATGTAATCGGCTTCAAGATCATTTTACAATGGTCTCAGTTAGGTTTTTGATTTGTTATCGTTTTGATTTTAGTCATAGAACGAACCAAAGAGTGAGAGTAACATACTTGTTATTACGCGTTCTTTATATTCGAAAAAAAATGTTAACCATTACAAAGATTGATTATACTTTTCGATTTGAGTCTAGGTTTTGAATGAGATGAGATGAGTTGGGATAGGATAGATGTATTGCATGTTGAATAGTTGAGATGGATTTGTGTTTCGGATCTGTGGATATTTTTCAGTTTGTATTTTTCATGGACTGATGATGTTCAACTGAAACAGAGGTCGTTTGGTATTTTGATAAATGGTATTGGTTTGTACATTGTGCTTTACATTTTGTATTAATTGGTGATGGGGTGTATTAATCGTATGCATTAATGTGGTTTCTACATTTAATATGTGTATCAATGTGTTGTATATTATGCATATGTGGTTGTAAGTCTGAAATTTTGTGCTTTAATGAGTTGTACATTATGCTTTATTACCTTCAAGTCTGAAAAGTCTGAAAATTAAATAGGAGAGAGAGTCGTTTGTGCATTATAAGTAGTAGTGATATTTAAATATAGCATTTGGTAACTTGATTTGAGTAGCCAATACCACATTTTACAAAAAATTCATCCAAATACTTTCACAATATTCGGATAACTGTTTTTCTTTTTCAATCTAATTTAGCACATGCAGCCCAAAGCTTCTAATATACATCAAAGCCCACGTTTAACTTTAAGACACAAGGCCCATTTCCAATTAGCTAACCGTTTGGGTTTCTGAAGTGCACGATCCAAACTCAGAAAAAATTCGACCCATCCAAATGGGTAGAGATTACATACCGGTTAATAAAGCATTTCACACAAATCATTTAACCTAAAACCATTCTTAACCCTAAAACATATAGTACGCCCCCATCTTATTCTCTCCAAAGGTAGAACTCATCTCAAACACAGCAATCCAATCTCCCTTTCTTGCAATATCAAAATCAAACATCACACCATCTCGTTTAAATCCGAGAATAAATCAATAAACCCACTTAAGATATGTATGTAATCGGCTTCAAGATCATTTTACAATGGTCTCAGTTAGGTTTTTGATTTGTTATCGTTTTGATTTTGGTCATAGAACGAACCAAAGAGTGAGAGTAACATACTTGTTATTACTCGTTCTTTATATTCGAAAAAAATGTTAACCATTACAAAGATTGATTATACTTTTTGATTTGAGTCTAGGTTTTGAATGAGATGAGATGAGTTGGGATAGGATAGATGTATTGCATGTTGAATAGTTGAGATGGATGTGTGTTTCGGATCTGTGGATATTTTTCAGTTTGTATTTTTCATGGACTGATGATGTTCAACTGAAACAGAGGTCGTTTGGTATTTTGATAAATGGTATTAGTTTGTACATTGTGCTTTACATTTTGTATTAATTGGTGATGGGGTGTATTAATTGTATGCATTAATGTGGTTTCTATATTTAATATGTGTATCAATGTGTTGTATATTATGCATATGTGGTTGTAAGTCTGAAATTTTGTGCTTTAATGTGTTGTACATTATGCTTTATTACCTTCAAGTCTGAAAAGTCTGAAAATTAAATAGGAGAGAGAGTCGTTTGTGCATTATAAGTAGTAGTGATATTTAAATATAGCATTTGGTAACTTGATTTGAGTAGCCAATACCACATTTTACAAAAAATTCATCCAAATACTTTCACAATATTCGGATAACTATTTTTCTTTTTCAATCTAATTTAGCACATGCAGCCCAAAGCTTCTAATATACATCAAAGCCCACGTTTAACTTTAAGACACAAGGCCCATTTCCAATTAGCTAACCGTTTGGGTTTCTGAAGTGCACGATCCAAACTCAGAAAAATTCAGACCCGATCCAAATGGGTAGATTACATACCGGTTAATAAAGCATTTCACACAAATCATTTAACCTAAAACCATTCTTAACCCTAAAACATATAGTACGCCCCCATCTTATTCTCTCCAAAGGTAGAACTCATCTCAAACACAGCAATCCAATCTCCCTTTCTTGCAATATCAAAATCAAACATCACACCATCTCGTTTAAATCCGAGAATAAATCAATAAACCCAATTAAGATATGTATGTAATCGGCTTCAAGATCATTTTACAATGGTCTCAGGTAGGTTTTTAATTTGTTATCGTTTTCATTTTGGTCATAGAACGAACCAAAGAGTGAGAGTAACATACTTGTTATTACTCGTTCTTTATATTCGAAAAAAAATGTTAACCATTACAAAGATTGATTATACTTTTCGATTTGAGTCAAGGTTTTGAATGAGATGAGATGAGTTGGGATAGGATAGATGTATTGCATGTTGAATAGTTGAGTTGGATTTGTGTTTCGGATCTGTGGATATTTTTCAGTTTGTATTTTTCATGGACTGATGATGTTCAACTGAAACAGAGGTCGTTTGGTATTTCGATAAATGGTATTGGTTTGTACATTGTGCTTTACATTTTGTATTAATTGGTGATGGGGTGTATTAATTGTATGCATTAATGTGGTTTCTATATTTAATATGTGTATCAATGTGTTTTATATTATGCATATGTGGTTGTAAGTCTGAAATTTTGTGCTTTAATATGTTGTACAATATGCTTTATTACCTTCAAGTCTGAAAAGTCTGAAAATTAAATAGGAGAGAGAGTCGTTTGTGCATTATAAGTAGTAGTGATATTTAAATATAGCATTTGGTAACTTGATTTGAGTAGCCAATACCACATTTTACAAAAAATTCATCCAAATACTTTCACAATATTCGGATAACTGTTTTTCTTTTTCAATCTAATTTAGCACATGCAGCCCAAAGCTTCTAATATACATCAAAGCCCACGTTTAACTTTAAGACACAAGGCCCATTTCCAATTAGCTAACCGTTTGGGTTTCTGAAGTGCACGATCCAAACTCAGAAAAATTCAGACCCGATCCAAATGGGTAGATTACACACCGGTTAATAAAGCATTTCACACAAATCATTTAACCTAAAACCATTCTTAACCCTAAAACATATAGTACGCCCCCATCTTATTCTCTCCAAAGGTAGAACTCATCTCAAACACAGCAATCCAATATTCCTTTCTTGCTATATCAAAATCAAACATCACACCGTCTCGTTTAAATCCGAGAATAAATCAATAAACCCAACTAAGATATGTATGTAAGCGGCTTCAAGATCATTTTACAATGGTCTCAGGTAGGTTGTTGATTTGTTATCGTTTTGATTTTGGTCATAGAACGAACCAAAGAGTGAGAGTAACATACTTGTTATTACTCGTTCTTTATATTCGAAAAAAATGTTAACCATTACAAAGATTGATTATACTTTTCGATTTGAGTCTAGGTTTTGAATGAGATGAGATGAGTTGGGATAGGATAGATGTATTGCATGTTGAATAGTTGAGATGGATTTGTGTTTCGGATCTGTGGATATTTTTCAGTTTGTATTTTTCATGGACTGATGATGTTCAACTGAAACAGAGGTCGTTTGGTATTTTGATAAATGGTATTAGTTTGTACATTGTGCTTTACATTTTGTATTAATTGGTGATGGGTGTATTAATTGTATGCATTAATGTGGTTTCTATATTTAATATGTGTATCAATGTGTTTTATATTATGCATATGTGGTTGTAAGTCTGAAATTTTGTGCTTTAATATGTTGTACATTATGCTTTATTACCTTCAAGTCTGAAAAGTCTGAAAATTAAATAGGAGAGAGAGTCGTTTGTGCATTATAAGTAGTAGTGATATTTAAATATAGCATTTGGTAACTTGATTTGAGTAGCCAATACCACATTTTACAAAAAATTCATCCAAATACTTTCACAATATTCGGATAACTATTTTTCTTTTTCAATCTAATTTAGCACATGCAGCCCAAAGCTTCTAATATACATCAAAGCCCACGTTTAACTTTAAGACACAAGGCCCATTTCCAATTAGCTAACTGTTTGGGTTTCTGAAGTGCACGATCCAAACTCAGAAAAATTCAGACCCGATCCAAATGGGTAGATTACATACCTGTTAATAAAGCATTTCACACAAATCATTTAACCTAAAACCATTCTTAACCCTAAAACATATAGTACGCCCCATCTTATTCTCCAGGTAGAACTCATCTCAAACACAGCAATCCAATCTCCATTTCTTGCAATATCAAAATCAAACATCACACATCTCTTTAAATTCGAGAATAAATCAATAAACCCAACTAAGATATGTATGTAATCGGCTTCAAGATCATTTTACTATGGTCTCAGGTAGGTTTTTAATTTGTTATCGTTTTGATTTTGGTCATAGAACGAACCAAAGAGTGAGAGTAACATACTTGTTATTACTCGTTCTTTATATTCGAAAAAAATGTTAACCATTACAAAGATTGATTATACTTTTCGATTTGAGTCAAGGTTTTGAATGAGATGAGATGAGTTGGGATAGGATAGATGTATTGCATGTTGAATAGTTGAGTTGGATTTGTGTTTCGGATCTGTGGATATTTTTCAGTTTGTATTTTTCATGGACTGATGATGTTCAACTGAAACATAGGTCGTTTGGTATTTTGATAAATGGTATTGGTTTGTACATTGTGCTTTACATTTTGTATTAATTGGTGATGGGGTGTATTAATTGTATGCATTAATGTGGTTTCTATATTTAATATGTGTATCAATGTGTTGTATATTATGCATATGTGGTTGTAAGTCTTAAATTTTGTGCTTTAATGTGTTGTACATTATGCTTTATTACCTTCAAGTCCGAAAAGTCTCAAAATTAAATAGGAGAGAGAATCGTTTGTGCATTATAAGTAGTAGTGATATTTAAATATAGCATTTGGTAACTTGATTTGAGTAGCCAATACCACATTTACAAAAATTCATCCAAATACTTTCACAATATTCAGATAACTGTTTTTCTTTTTCAATCTAATTTAGCACATGCAGCCCAAAGCTTCTAATATACATCAAAGCCCACGTTTAACTTTAAGACACAAGGCCCATTTCAATTAGCTAACCGCTTGGGTTTCTCAAGTGCACGATCCAAACTCAGAAAAAATTCGCAGACCGATCCAAATGGGTAGAGATTACATACCGGTTAATAAAGCATTTCACACAAATCATTTAACCTAAAACCATTCTTAACCCTAAAACATATAGTACGCCCCCATCTTATTCTCTCCAAAGGTAGAACTCATCTCAAACACAGCAATCCAATATCCCTTTCTTGCAATATCAAAATCAAACATCACACCATCTCGTTTAAATCCGAGAATAAATCAATAAACCCAACTAAGATATGTATGTAAGCGGCTTCAAGATCATTTTACAATGGTCTCAGGTAGGTTGTTGATTTGTTATCGTTTTGATTTTGGTCATAGAACGAACCAAAGAGTAAGAGTAACATACTTGTTGTTACTCGTTCTTTATATTCGAAAAAAATGTTAACCATTACAAAGATTGATTATACTTTTCGATTTGAGTCTAGGTTTTGAATGAGATGAGATGAGTTGGGATAGGATAGATGTATTGCATGTTGAATAGTTGAGATGGATTTGTGTTTCGGATGCTGGATATTTTTCAGTTTGTATTTTCATGGATGATGATGTTCAACTGAAACAGAGGTCGTTTGGTATTTTGATAAATGGTATTAGTTTGTACATTGTGCTTTACATTTTGTATTAATTGGTGATGGGTGTATTAATTGTATGCATTAATGTGGTTTCTATATTTAATATGTGTATCAATGTGTTTTATATTATGCATATGTGGTTGTAAGTCTGAAATTTTGTCCTTTAATATGTTGTACATTATGCTTTATTACCTTCAAGTCTGTAAAGTCTGAAAATTAAATAGGAGAGAGAGTCGTTTGTGCATTATAAGTAGTAGTGATATTTAAATATAGCATTTGGTAACTTGATTTGAGTAGCCAATACCACATTTTACAAAAAATTCATCCAAATACTTTCACAATATTCGGATAACTATTTTTCTTTTTCAATCTAATTTAGCACATGCAGCCCAAAGCTTCTAATATACATCAAAGCCCACGTTTAAATTTAAGACACAAGGCCCATTTCCAATTAGCTAACCGTTTGGGTTTCTGAAGTGCACGATCCAAACTCGAAAAAATTCGACCCGATCCAAATGGGTAGATTACATACCGGTTAATAAAGCATTTCACACAAATCATTTAACCTAAAACCATTCTTAACCCTAAAACATATAGTACGCCCCCATCTTATTCTCTCCAAAGGTAGAACTCATCTCAAACATAGCAATCCAATCTCCATTTCTTGCAATATCAAAATCAAACATCACACCATCTCGTTTAAATTCGAGAATAAATCAATAAACCCAACTAAGATATGTATGTAATCGGCTTCAAGATCATTTTACAATGGTCTCAGGTAGGTTTTTAATTTGTTATCGTTTTGATTTTGGTCATAGAACGAACCAAAGAGTGAGAGTAACATACTTGTTATTACTCGTTCTTTATATTCGAAAAAAAATGTTAACCATTACAAAGATTGATTATACTTTTCGATTTGAGTCAAGGTTTTGAATGAGATGAGATGAGTTGGGATAGGATAGATGTATTGCATGTTGAATAGTTGAGTTGGATTTGTGTTTCGGATCTGTGGATATTTTTCAGTTTGTATTTTTCATGGACCGATGATGTTCAATGAAATCTGAGGTCGCTTGGTATTTTGATAAATGGTATTGGTTTGTACATTGTGCTTTACATTTTGTATTAATTGGTGATTGGGTGTATTAATTGTATGCATTAATGTGGTTTCTATATTTAATATGTGTATCAATGTGTTTTATATTATGCATATGTGGTTGTAAGTCACAAATTTTGTGCTTTAATGTGTTGTACATTATGCTTTATTACCTTCAAGTCTGAAAAGTCTGAAAATTAAATAGGAGAGAGAGTCGTTTGTGCATTATAAGTAGTAGTGATATTTAAATATAGCATTTGGTAACTTGATTTGAGTAGCCAATACCACATTTTACAAAAAATTCATCCAAATACTTTCACAATATTCGATAACGTTTTTCTTTTTCAATCTAATTTAGCACATGCAACCCAAAGCTTCTAATATACATCAAAGCCCACGTTTAACTTTAAGACACAAGGCCCATTTCCAATTAGCTAACCGTTTGGGTTTCGGTGCACGATCCAAACTCGAAAAAATTCGAGACCGATCCAAATGGGTAGATTACATACCAGTTAATAAAGCATTTCACACAAATCATTTAACCTAAAACCATTCTTAACCCTAAAACATAGTACGCCCCATCTTATTCTCCAAAGGTAGAACTCATCTCAAACACAGAATCCAATATCCTTTCTTGCAATATCAAAATCAAACATCACACCATCTCGTTTAAATCCGAGAATAAATCAATAAACCCAACTAAGATATGTATGTAAGCGGCTTCAAGATCATTTTACAATGGTCTCAGGTAGGTTGTTGATTTGTTATCGTTTTGATTTTGGTCATAGAACGAACCAAAGAGTAAGAGTAACATACTTGTTGTTACTCGTTCTTTATATTCGAAAAAAATGTTAACCATTACAAAGATTGATTATACTTTTCGATTTGAGTCTAGGTTTTGAATGAGATGAGATGAGTTGGGATAGGATAGATGTATTGCATGTTGAATAGTTGAGATGGATTTGTGTTTCGGATCTGTGGATATTTTTCAGTTTGTATTTTTCATGGACTGATGATGTTCAACTGAAACAGAGGTCGTTTGGTATTTTGATAAATGGTATTAGTTTGTACATTGTGCTTTACATTTTGTATTAATTGGTGATGGGTGTATTAATTGTATGCATTAATGTGGTTTCTATATTTAATATGTGTATCAATGTGTTTTATATTATGCATATGTGGTTGTAAGTCTGAAATTTTGTGCTTTAATATGTTGTACATTATGCTTTATTACCTTCAAGTCTGAAAAGTCTGAAAATTAAATAGGAGAGAGAGTCGTTTGTGCATTATAAGTAGTAGTGATATTTAAATATAGCATTTGGTAACTTGATTTGAGTAGCCAATACCACATTTTACAAAAAATTCATCCAAATACTTTCACAATATTCGGGCAAAATATCATCGGAATGTAGTTGGGTAGAACCCAAAGCCCATAACCCATGGAGCTTGACCCATAACCTATCAGATGACATCATATTATATCATACATGGATAATATCCATAACCCATGGATCAACCCCATACCCATGACCAAGTGCATTCACTCAAAGATACATTGCATTCTAAATAAGACCCATGATTCAACCCATGACCCATGACCCATAACCAAAGTACCCATGGGGAAGGGGAGCCGTCCCATCCTAGTTGACGCCAGATCTGATCCTTGTGGAAGGATCCGTGGGATCCGAGGGAATGTGAGGATTTTTCCCATAAATAGTGAGTCATTTCTTCATTATTTCTCACCCTTTCTAACATACTCTCTCGAAAGTGTAAAACTCACTAAACCTTTTCATTCAAGAAATCTATGTTTGTAGTTTTGTTATTGTGTAATCTTTTAGGTTCCTCTTAAAGGCTAGATCACCACCTTTGAAGTCAAGCAAGCTCAAGTCCATGAGTTGCCATGCTTCCTTCATCATCAGTGGCTACCAAGTCTTCTCATGATGATTCCTTTCTTTATTCAAAGAAGTGTAGTTGGAAGACATTAGTGAAAGATGTCTCAGTGTCAAGACGAAGATATTAGTGAAGGTATCTATCGCCTATAGCATAAGCACTGTAGGTGCTTAGAAGTCAAGACAAGAAGCATATAGTAAAGCGGGTCAAGACTAGAAGCATTGTGAAAGGTGATTAGAAGTGAAGACACAAACATTAGTGAAGGTGTCTTATAGATAACAAAAAGGCATTAGTGAAAGCGTTTTAGATGTACATTCGATATGGTGCGTTTCGAGGTACAAAGATAGACTAGTAGGTAGATCCAAGGATATTGATACTTGATGATAAAGGAGTAGATCTCCATTGGGATTAGTCATGTGATGGTAGTAGTTCCTTCCATTGCAATGGGACTAGGTGCTTAGCCTAGTACCCACAAAGGGTAGGCTACTGTAGTGAAGGTGTGTAGTTCACTCGAGGAAAGAACTAGGTACTTAGCCTAGACCTTATAAAGGGTAGGCGATATGTTGTGTGGGTGTGGTTCACCTTGGGAGTGAAGAACCGGTGGTTAGCCTCTAGCACCGAAAAAGGGTAGGTTTATGTTGTGAAGGCTTCCTCGCCATAGGAGATTTGTGTAGTGATTACTAACTCTCTAGTAAACATCGGGGAGCCGAGTGTGGCAAGGAAGTGTCCTTGTAGCCAATCCACTATAAATACTTAGCTAGGTTTTGAGCTTTACTCTTATCTTTTCACATTTACTCTTATATGCTTGTTTATCAACATCCAACACACACATCCAAATAGATTGACAAAAGTCGATCTAAATAGATTAAAAGGAAGTTTTAATTGGCAAAACTATTCAACCCCTTCTAGTTTTTTCCACAATTGGCATCGAGCTTCGCTACCAAGTTTCTTGCATATATTGTATTTTAAAACATGATACTTATCCATGGTTAATTGAAAACTACAAAGAAGGTTTTCATAAAAACAAACACCATGTCTTTTAAAACTATATGTTTGGATGTTGATTTGATAACAATATTTTTTATTTACTTGTTTCATTTAATTGCACTAATCTTCTTTCTCATGTTGATTAGTCAAAGCTCATACCTACCAAGCATATAGGAATCGCTTGTAATAAGATTTTCTTTAAGAAGGTATCTTGTTCTGAAGTGAACAAGTGAACTGCCTGGTGACATTTGTTGTGTCCTTTGAAAAGACATTCCTGTTAGAGGTATTATTTCTTTTTATTTTACTTTATAATTAATTTTGCCTATTTATATTTATATGATTACCTTATGCTTATACATTGCTTCATTAGGAAACCATTTTTTCTTACATACGTTAATTTTTTTTTGTCATAGTATATAAAACTTATGTTTTATTTTAATCCTATAATAAAACAAACACAAATATCAAAAAATTCCTTCCTCCTAAATCATCCACCGACACTTTTATCAAACCCCACTTTTTTCAAATTTTCCAATTTCAAAAATTCTCCTCACTAAAAAAACTTCATCCTCCTCTCTACTTCATCCAAACCAAACCAAGAAGAATCTCTTCAACATGGTTTATATCACTTTCTCAAGCCGTCATCGCCTTAACACTCATCGCACTTTGTGTTCCCTATGATGAAGTTCACATATGGAGATATTACTTTGTGTTGTTAATCTACATCTGGATTATATACCCAATCCTTTGTATCATTCTTAGCATTGAAATGAAATATTATTAATTGTCTAGTTTATCTAGGTTATTATTATCATTATGTGTTAATCATTCTTTTGTTTTTATGTCTTTCTTTCATGATACATTAGAAGTCATGTATGCATGTGCAAAGAAAATGTGTTAAACACATATCTCGTATAAAACTATGAGATCTCAAAACCGTATTTTCTATAAAATGCTTTTCGGATTACGATCTATGATCCCGTAAGCATACTAGCGGATCCCTTTTGAAAAGGAACCGTGGGATCCGGTCCACCGGAAAATGCAAATTAAAACCACTTTTTTCTAATAGTAATACTCCACTAGTATGTCAATACCATATAGTGAGTTAAGTTTTTTGTTAAAACCATTGTTAATGAAAATCTAATAAAAACGTATAATAATATAGGTTGACCACAAACATTATTTTAAATCATCATTTCTATAGGTTCAACTATTTGATGAATATGAGTTTGATTTTTTCATCACTCATGTCACACTCAACATCTCCTCTGAACCCAACACACCTGCAATCATGTCCGTAGGGTTCAATAATCTCAAACCCATCATGGGCACTTGCCAGACACCTTCACAATTCAAGAAGGTATCAATACCTCCTTCCAGCCATAGGACTAGAATGTCTTCTGGAATCAACAGAAGATATGCCAAGGTTCATAATGGAATTCTTCCCACAGTTGAACTCTTCAGTAATGAGATCGCTCTCTATCTCTTTGGTTTTATATCAAAACCAAAAGTTTATTTCTTTAACCCTGGGCATTTTGCTCACATCCTCCGGATTCCAAATCATGGACAATGTGCTTCACCAAGATTGGTCTTTATTCTCTTCAAGCGCCAAGAAGAAAATAGTCCATATTGTTCACATACCCTCCTAGATTTTAAATCGCATAATATGCAAATCTCGACCATATTACTCCGATCCAAACATTATCTTCACAATGACATCCAGAAGAGTACAAGCTCTTGCACTCATTCTACGAGAATGTTTGGAGTCTTGGGAAATCAAGAAATCCTTCCTCTTGTATGCTCACATGTTAGCCTTGCTTGCTAACAACCTTACAATTCGCTTACTGCTACTAAATCTTTAAGGCCCAAGAATAAACATTATGTAATGTTTTGATACTTTCATTTATATTAAATGTACTCTCCATCCTAAATTTCAAAGTCCACTGTGACGATTTCTTGAACAAGATGATAACTTAAACATATATCTCATGAAGACTTTCTTCATTCTTGATTCCACCACTCATCAATCTTTAATGATCTTCTAGTAAAAACACTCAAGAAACCAGTATTATTTCAAAATAGGATCACTTTTGTACTTGCTTTATCAATGTAACCTATTTTCTCGTGAAATAAAACATCATACATTTGATATCTTAGTGTTAGAACCCCTTTAAACTCAACCTTGGTAATATAATCAAAATCATTGCATACCTTTAGTAAGGTTTCACTGGAAAGCGATGGGACGGATCCCAAAGCTTAAAGCCACATCCCCTACACTTAGGGAACCGGATCCAAAAACAAAATGCAATGCAAAGCATTTCAAACATATCTCAGAACACCTCACACTAAGCTAAACATAGTGTTCAAGGAAAATTAAGTCCCTATCAAAATAAGTTGATCTTTTCCTACTCACACATAACTCACCTGATCACACTCTAAATGCTTGTAGATCTATCATTTCATTTTAATTCCATTCTCCCTATCAAACTCACACTTCATTTTTCCTCGATCTCACATTTAGCCTTAGAATTCTTTCTATTATGGCAAAATTGATCATAAATCATCCTTACCTCAAAATTGATAAAAGTTGATCAAAATCTAGTTTTTCCCATCTCAAAGCTTCTAGGATATTTTCCAAAACACTATCCAAAGTCACAACCCCATCTCTAGGATCATTTAGCCAATGACACTTCATATTTAGTGTCATCTTTGCTCATCCATTGGTACTCTTGAAAGTTCCAAATCCTTCCATAAAAGACAATCATTAGCTACATCACTCATTACCTTCAAGTAATTAAGCACCCCTTCATTTAAGACACTTAGGAGGACTGAAACACTCAAGATGTTATAGGTGTTATATCTTAGAAACATCATTTCCACTGCTTTTAGTCAGCCTAGAGTCGGATCCTAGATTAGCCTCAGACGGATCCTCCTGGAGAGGAACCGGGATCCGATGACGCTTTATGTCAAATCTTTCTAAAACAATCATTTCAACTCATCTTTCCAACTCAAACACTCCATCTCATCTTAAATGAGTTCCTAGATCAGCTCAAACTCAAGTTGACTTTTGCATGTTAATCATCACATTCTAATTAATCCTAGTGGCTTAAGGCTTAAATGCACTTGCCAAATCTCTTGGTTTATAAACCACTTTGTTAGGACTTCCATAGTCATCACCTTCATCCTAACTTTTAGCATTTTAGAAACCCTTACAAACCTCTTGAAATCATTTCATCATGAGAAAAACCCCAAGTAGTAACTTATCCACCAAAGAACCACCCAAGAAAAGGCTCGTGGTTGTGCCATCAAATTTCTTCAACCGAATCATCTCCAATAAGCCAACAAATGATAGGATCTTCCCTCAACCAATCAAACCAATTCTCTAAAGGATAGTACCCATAAAACTACCTATGCCAAACACCACCATACCTCCTAGGCCAAACAATATCATCTCCACTAAACCATCACCATTGGTGCCTAGAGCTATTTCATTTACATCTCCACTAAGCCATCATTCTTGGTCGAGCCATACTCAAATGTGTCACACCCCCAAAATATCGCAATGAATTGATAGTGTCACCGGTATATACGCCATAGCACAGTATGGATACGTAAACGACCTCTATAATGAGATCGCTGAAAAGTTTACCATCTGATTATGTTAAAGTTTACAAGCAAGAAATCCCAAAGTTTGATAATAAAGAGTTTAAAAACAGGTCGAATGGTAATTGTTAAAAGCACAAGACTCCAATGTATGCCATGAGACCCAAAAGCTCCATGAAATGCTATCACCTTAAGACCTGGAGAAAACATGTTAAAAGTGTCAACACAAAGGTTGGTGAAGTTCATAAGTTTGTAATAAAATGATCAAAATACTTTGAGAATGTTCACACAAAAGGCATTAGGTCCATCCCGGCCCAAGTTCCGTCCATACAAAACTTGCAACTTGTGTGTTCACAACCCATTGCCTAAAGTAGAATGTCAATCATGAATATGCGTAATATGGTAGTTAAAAGTATAAATGTCACCACAAGGGTCTTCCAACAACTCGTGTTGGGATGTTCCTCCACCGCTCACGTTGGGATGTATCCATAAAAATGGCCTTCCAACATATAAATGCCGGGATGTTCCTCCAACGACTACTGGTTCGTATCCAAATTAATGGCCTTCCAAACATATAAATATTGGGATGTTTGTTTAAGCTCCTAGTCGCGAACACACCAAGTCTAAAGTATAAGTAATATTGTTTGGCAATAAGCGCTTAAATTTTGATAAATAAGCATGTATCTCCCAAATAGTTTATAGGAATTTAAACGAGTAAAAGTGGGGTATGAACTCACCTGATATGATTGATATGCTAACAAAATGAAGTGCACGAAAGTGAGGCTCTAAACTATCCTAACCTAAAATGAATGTTATGACTTGAATGATATGTTATTTAATGCATGAATTGAAAAACGATCACCCAATATGCTACTGAAAACTAGTTATATAAAAATATTGTTATTGAATGTGTGACTTCCTTGTCAAAAATAATTACTTTTGAGCTAATGGTGAAAATGTAGTTAAAATCATAACGGTCTTAGTAATTGACAAATCGGTTTATACATCGATCGCGTAATATATACATAGGAAAACTAACTTTGTTTTTAAGGTCCGCTTCCTAAACGTCCGTTTAGGCCCTCAAAATCCTTGATTAAAATCCTGACAGCTTACTAACGCTGTGAATAGTAAGTTTTCGCACGCTTTTGACTCAAAGTTCGGTTAACCATAACTCACTGCTTTAAGTCCTTTTCAAGTTCTTTATATCCACCAAGGTAATCAAGAGTACTAATATATTTTTAAACTTCTGAGACTTCACAGAAATTTTTAGGCTACTGTTTGGTCAGTTTAAAACTCGGACTGTATAAACATTTTCCGGAAAATTGTAGTTTTTAAATCGTAACTTGAAAACCAATATCTTTTCGCTATAACTCCGTTTTAGTCCGTTCAAAAGCCACGCTCATAACAAAAATCTATTTTCTAAATCTTTAATAAAACTTATAAAATGACTAACTTTTCAAAAAAAAAATTATTCTTTATTAGCTTCCACGCTTATTTTAAACTTTACCATTTTTATCTACTTGTTTAACCACAACTTCACCACAAAAATCCCTTAATCTACTCATCACCAATCCTACTAGTAAAACACTTCATTTGATCATAACCAAAATAAATATTCATTGTGAGGCTAAAATATATATACAAACTTAAATAAACATATATAAAATTTATGTAACCATTTCCTAAAACCACAACTAGACTTTGATGATCCATTTTCAAACTTCTATTTTATAAACTTTTAACTAGCATGATTGTTAAAAATATTTATATATACATATGGGTGATAATCTGGGATGATAATGAATAAAATCACAACAAATCAAATATGACCATGAGGACTTCAAGAAAATGTATGAAAATATATATGAAAAGGTAAAGATGAAGTTTCATGCTTACAAGTTACTTGATGAGGTTTATGATCAAGGATTAACCTAAACACCCTAGGTTTTTATTTCAAAACCTAAACAAGAGTGTATACTAAATTGTGTAGAACTTGATTAGAAAATTTTTGGTGAGATCCTCTTGATGCTTATGGTTGTACCGTTTATAGGTGAAGAAGAAGAGAGGAAAGAGCTTGACTTTCTCAATGAATTATTGGATGTATGTAAAGGGTTGAGTGCAAGAATATATAAGTGAAAGATCTCTTGCATATCCTTAGTGAATCACCTTCATTTTGTATATTTACATGTTTTATTTTTATTTCTTGTATATAGATGTAAATTAAATGTATACTTGTAGCATTGTTAAGTAATAGTAGTAATTTGTATACACATTTGAATATTTGGGTAGCGTTAGATAAAAATAAATTTTCATTTAAGTCAAGATAAAATATTTTGAGATCATAAAAATTATAAAAATACATTTCTTGCAAAATTTGAGTGATATAATAATTATCGTAGTTTTTAAGAAACGCAGAATAATATAAATTTAACAATTTATATACCAACATTTAAAACATTGGTAAACTCATTATATTATTTTTAAATCTTAATATGAGTATTTAAATATATAGGAATGATTTTTGGAAGTGTTGAATCGATTGTTCAAAATAATACTTACGATAAATAGTTTATTTAATAAGAGAATAAAGTGTAATGTAAAATGCAAAACCATGCACAAACCGTTATGAAATGATGAATATGGAATATAGAAATGAACGAAAATGAGAATTGTGACATTCTTCCCCGATAGAAGAATCGCCCTCATGATTCAATCGCCGATACTTAAAGTTTCTACCCTTAGGTTTAGAGAAATCAGAATGTATGGTCAAAGTGCTTATTCCAAAACTTACGCTGCCTAGGTTTCTTATCTAAGGAGACTCACCAATACATACCTTGATCACTTAATGGTCTAGGAAAAATTGCATTCAAGATTTAAGGGCTTCCTCGGTCTATATAATTGCTGGATTCAGTGGACTGATACAATGTGGTTCATTTTTCAATTGCCACGCCTAGAGCTTGCATCAAAGTGGCTTATTCAACTGCGACAATTATTCCGTATGACCGTAGCAAGTCTTTTGGTTATTCCTGTTGCCCGATACGTTGTTATTGGTCTTGCACGCTTCTACCGCTTTGAAAAATGATTCGACATTGCATATTGTACATGGCCGCAGGCTTGGACTTCAGTGATGATAAGCACATTTAGCACATTTGGGATGGGTACCGCGATATTCTTTGATGACAGCCGTCATTTCAAAAACTCTTGCCCTTTGTTGTTCACACGTCATCTGCCTTATTCGACCCACTTGCTTCCTTCCTCTTATATCACCGCTCTTCAAAGTACCATTTCTAACCATCTCAATCATTGTGGTTCCCGCCTCAAGATCGCGCTTTGTATTGTAGGCTGCTCGCTTGTTTTCGCCAGCTCCACTGATTTCGGGACAAGACCATATATGTACCTCGAGATTCTCTTGACTCCGGTAACTAGATGAGGAACTAGTCCGCTAACTCATGAAATCGTCCGTAGGGTCATGGGATCAAGCCCCTATCATGGAGTGGTGATAAAATTCATCCTCCGCTTTCTCATTTCATTGTCCGGCAATTCTCTCAATAACTCCTTAAATTCGTCCCCATGTCATGCCTATAGTTGCTTCATTTCTAAGCCTAGTCATGCCGTATTCCACCATGTCAATGCCTTCCTCGATAGCAAACAAGCAAAGATACTTCACCCTCCGATGTGTGGCACAATTGTCGATGTCATCAATTTCACTGCCTTTCTACCCATGGTATAAGCCAAAGCACCTCCTATACCATCAAACTCCCAGCCCAGATGCGTAAAATTCCTTATATGTGCATCCAATTACGTTGTTGTTGTTGTTGGTGTTGTTGTTGTTATCAACGCATTTGGTGTCGCCATTCCTGCTCCCATGGTTTCGAAGTTATTCATATGATTTCCAACTTGTGTGACAATAGTGGAAGCAAGATTTGAAGTTGTTGGGCATGATGGCGGCAAAATCAAGTTGTTACATACCCATGTCGCTACCCACCTTCTCTTACCTCCATCACCGCCATTCCACCTTGCACGCACCAATTTCTGCGGTTACCCTCTTTGGTGCCATGATCTCTCGCAAGGAAAGAACCGCTGAATTTCCAATGTCTATACTTAACGCCCCAAATATAATACCACGCCACAAATTGGTTCCTATATGTCCACACCGATCCACATGATGGTCGATATGTCCACAAGAGTTGACGCATTTATATTATGTTGGCCACCATAATTATAATCTACCTCATTGCACACATGTACATACCACCAGCATACATGTTCCTATGATTGGTGTTACTTAAGTAGGTAGCCTTATCATCCGATTCTAAACGGTGGTAGAGGAAATGGGGTAGGTATCTAGGAAGAGTCGCATTGGTGTATAGGAATTCCGTTAGGTGCTAAAGTCAGTCATGAGGTTTATGACCAAATATCCCAAAGTATCCTCAAGAGAACTCCCATCCTTTGCAAAATCATCAAATCTATCCAGCTTTATAGTAACACTTATTTAGCTCGACTATCTCATCAAACAAGAACTCACGAGATCAAGTTAGATAAGTGCTCATTATCGAGCTCCATATCTTTAATGACCCAACTAGATTTTGGGACTCCCCTATTGGTACAAGGAAACTACGTTATCTAATGAGGTGGTTCTAGAAGAAATACTTAAGAAAACATATGCTGCATCAAAAGTGTAAGGTGATAGAAAAGAAAGGATCGATGCTGAAAGCGTTATAAGTCTAGGAACTAAATGCAACCTAGTTCTCTATAACCAAGGCTTGGGTACACTCATCACACCCCCAAAATATATGAACGATAGTGTCATTGGGGGGTATAAGCACAGTAGTAGGATACGTAAAACGACCTCTATAATGAGACGCGAAAAGTTTACCATTCGATTACATAAGTTAAAGTTTACAAGCAAGAAATCCCAAAGTTTGATAATACACAAAGAGTTTACAAAACATGTCGAATGGTAATTGTTAAAGCACAAGACTCAATGTATGCCATGCGCCCCAAAAGCTCCATGAAATGCTATCACCTTAAGACCTGAGATAAACATGCTAAAAGTACAACACAAAGGTTGGTGAGTTCATAAGTTTGTAATAAATGATCAAAATATTTTGAGAAATGTTCACACAAAAAAGGCATTGAATCCACCAGGCCCAAGTTCTACCACAAAACTTGCAATCCTGTGTTCACAACCCATTGCCTAAAGTAGAATGTCATAACGCTAACATATAAGTATAAACAATACAGGTCTTCCAACAACCCGTGGTTGATGTTCCTCAACGCCACGCTGGGATGTATCCATAAAATTCCAACATATAAATGCGTCGGATGTTTCAACGACTCACGCTGGTTTATCCAAATTAATGGCCTTCCAACATATAAATATTGGGATGTTTGTTTAAGTCTAGTCGCAAACACCGACCAAGTCTAAAGTATAAGTAATATTGTTTGGCAATAGCGTTTAAATGTTTTGATAAATAAGCATGTATCTCTCCCCAAATAGTTTATAGGAATTTAAACGAGTAAAAGTGGGTATGAACTCACCCCGTATGATTGATATGCTAACAAAATGAAGGTAACGAAAGTGGGCTCGGAAACTACTCGACTAAAATGAATGTTATGACTTGAGTTATGATATGTTGTCGCGGAATGCATGAATTGAAAACAGTTCAATAATATGCTACTTGAAAACTAGTTATATAAAAATATTGTTACTTGAATGTGTGATTTCCTTGTCAAAAATAATTACTTTGAGCTAATGGTGAAAATGTAGTTAAAACTACTAACGGTCTTAGTAATTGACAAATCGGTTTACATCGGACTTGACGTAATATATATAGGAAAACTAACTGCTTTTAAGGTCCGTTTCCTAAACGTCCGGCTTAGGCCCCCAAAACCTTGATTAAAATCCTCGGATTTTACTAACGCCGTGAATAGTTTTCCAGATTTTGACTCAAAGTTGGGTTAACCATAACTCACCGTTTTAAGTCCTTTTTGTTCTTTATATCCACCAAGGTAATCAAGAGTACTAATATATTTTAAACTTCAGACTTCACAGAAATTATTAGGCTACTGTTTGGTCAGTTAAAACTCGGACTGTATAAACATTTTCCGAAAAAATTGTAGTTTTAAATCGAACTTGGAAACCACGATCTTTTTTCGCGACCTGCTTTTAGTCCTCGCTCAAAAGGCCACGCTCATAACAAAAATCTATTTTCTAAATCTTTAATAAAACTTATAAAATGACTAACTTTTCAAAAAAAATTATAATACTACCGCTTCAGCGCTTATTTTAAACTTTACCATTTTTATCTACTTGTTTAACCACAACTTCACCACAAAAATCCCTTAATCTACTCATCACCAATCCTACTAGTAAAACACTTCATTTGATCATAACCAAAATAAATATTCATTGTGAGGCTAAAAATATATATACAAACTTAAACAAACATATATAAAATTTATGTAACCATTTCCTCCAAAAACCACAACTAGACTTTGATGATCCATTTTTCAAACTTCTCATTTTTATAAACTTTTAACTAGCACATGATTGTTAAAAATATTTATATAGCACATATGGGTGATAAACTTGGATGATAATGAATAAAATCACAACAAATCAAATATGACCATGAGGACTTCAAGAAAATGTATGAAAAATATATATAAAAAGGTAAAAGATAAAGTTTCATGCTTACAAGTTACTTGATGAGGTTTATGATCAAGGATTAACCTAAACACCCTAGGTTTTTATTTCAAAACCTAAACAAGAGTGTATACTAAATTGTGTAGAACTTGATTAGAAAAATTTTGGTGAGATCCTCTTGATGCTTATGGTTGGCCGTTTATAGGTGAAGAAGAAGAGAGGAAGAGAGCTTGACTTTCTCACTTGAATTATTGGATGTGTATGTGAAAAGGGTTGAGTAAGAATATATGTGAAAGATCTCTTGCATATCCTTAGTGAATCACCTACTTGTATATTTAATACTACATGTTTTATTTTTATTTCTTGTATATAGATGTAAATTAAATGTATACTTGTAGCATTGTTAAGTAATAGTAGTAATTTGTATACAAGAATATTTAAGGTAAGTAGATAAAAATAAATTTTCACGGAATAAGATAAAATATATTTAGATCATAAAAATTATTGATAATGTTTTGAGTGTAATAATTATAGGGTAGTTTTAAGAACCGTGAATAATATAAATTTAACAATTTATATACCAACATTTAAAATCGGTAAACTCATTATATTATTTTAAATCTAATAGGAGATTAATGGAATGTTGATGGTTAAAAAATGATGAGCTGGCGCCGATATATCAGCAATAAGATGCCAATGTACCATAAAACATGAATATGAATATGAATAAATCCAGAAAATGAGAATTGTGACAAAATGCGCTTCCACCAATCCCTCCATCGTTTGAAGCTCCACAAGCCGCTTCACTTGATCCTTCGCATCAAGCCAATTCATTTCTTCCACCAGCACTACCTAGCCATGACAAAGATTGCTATCATTGTCAACATGTTCAAAGTTTGATACATGAAGTACGAGAAGACCAACCTTTCATGTTCTATCATCTCCTCCAACGTTTCGACGAGATTAAACCTAAACAAAACTTGAGCTAGAAGATTTTAGTGGTGTCCTAGCATCGTTTATAGTTGGTTTAGAAACTCCTAGTCATGTATTTTCTTATTTTCTTAGTTTTTAGAGTCATGTATATCATAACTCTAGTTTTATTAAATGGAATTACATGCTACTTGTTATATTTTATGAGCATATGATTACTTTGTATTCATATCTCATTATTGTGATAATATTACTTGTTATATCACCTTTTGTTGTATTTAATCGCCTAATACGGATCCCTCAGATTTGCCTCTAGGACGGATCCCTACTAGGAGGGAACCGATCCGTGAAGACGTAAAGCTATTTTCTACAAACTTGGACCACATTTGCAGGAAAT
Source organism: Chrysanthemum makinoi (assembly GCA_910596185.1). NCBI lineage: Eukaryota > Viridiplantae > Streptophyta > Magnoliopsida > Asterales > Asteraceae > Chrysanthemum > Chrysanthemum makinoi. The sequence continues at coordinate 111,521,669 of OU343219.1, forward strand.
TGTGAATTATACTTGCTTTCTAACCTTTGTTTTGTAGTTATTCAATTTACAAATGAAGACTTTGACATTCTAAAGCTAGGGGAGCTTTATGTCAAAGCAATACTTTGCAAATTACTTGCAATACTAGGTTTACTTTTCGTGACATCCCCTTGCAAAATTGCAATAATTAAGGGGAGCACATTCGCCACTTATCTAAATATTTTGCAAACTTACTTGCAAAAACTAGATTAGTATCACTTTCTTGACGCCTTACATAGGGATGGACTCACAAGGGGAGTAAAGAAGAGATCCCTCCCGCTACTTGCTCTCTATTTCTTTTTATTTCTTTCACATGTTTTTCTTAAAAACGATGTGTTGCTTTCTTCAAACACTTTTGTTTCACAAAAAGGGGAGAAGAAAGTAAAACTACAAATTCAAACTTTATTTAATTTTAGCTTTTCCTTAAAATAATTTTATGTTTTGTCATCAAAAAAAGGGGAGATTGTTAATACAAATAAGTCGTAAAAACGTTTATTTGTATTTTACGATCTTCTAATGTTTTGTCGATAACAAACGTAAAATCATGTTAACGAAACAAATAAAATACGTAAATGGTTTGAACTAATAGTTTCTAACAACATTCACATTTTCACATAAAACACTAAAACAAGTATAAGTGATTTTATGATTTAGTAATACATATGTACAACAACTAGTGTTTACATATTTGGGTTAAATATACACATAACTAGTATGTAGTATATTGGGTAATATAAATGGGTAGAAACTTAAGTATCACAACCCATTGGGCAAATACATTGAATGTAGTTGGATACAACCCAAAGCCCATAACCCATGGAGCTTGATCCATAACCCATTGCATGACATCATGCTTATATCATACATGGATAATATCCATAACCCATGGATCAACCCATACCCAAGTGACCAAGTGCATTGCACTCAAAGATACATTGTATCTAGCTAAACATCCATGGTTCAAACCATGACCCATAACCAAAATACCCACGGGTAAAAGGGAGCGTCCCATGGATCCCTAGCTTAACGCTAGACGGATCCCTTGTGGAAGGGATCCATGGGATCCGGGGAACAGTAGGATTTTTCCTCTATAAATAGTGAGCCATTTCTTCATTATTTCTTAACCCTTTCTAACACACTTTCTCCCTGAGTGTAAAACTCACTAACCTCAGATCCAAGAAATCTATGTTTGTAGTTTTGTTTTTGTGTGATCTTTTAGGTTCCTCTTAAAGGCAAGATCACCACCTTTGAAGTCGAGCAAGCTCAAGTCCATGAGTTGCCATGCTTCCTCATCATCAAGGCTGCTGAAGTCTTCTTGTTGATGGTTCCTTTCTTTATTCAAAGAAGTGTAGTGTTCAAGACATTAGTGAATGATGTCTCAAGTGTCAAGATGAAGATATTAGTGAAGGGTATCTATCGTCTATAACATAAGCACTTGTGGTAGGTGCTTAGAAGTCAAGACAAGAAGCATTAGTGAAAGGTGCTTAGAAGTCAAGACTAGAAGCATTAGTGAAAGGTGATTAGAAGTGAAGACACAAGACATTAGTGAAAGGTGTCTTCTAGATCTAGTTAAAGGAATTAGTGAAAGGTGCCTTAGATGTACATTCGATATGGTGTGTTTCGAGGTACAAGATAGACTAGTAGTAGATCCAAGGATATTGATATCCTTGATGATGTTGTAAAGGAGTAGATCTCCATTGGGATTAGTCGTTGGTGTAGTGTGGTAGTAGTTCCTCCATTACAATGGGACTAGGTGCTTAGCCTAGTACCTAATAAAGGGTAGGCGACGTTGTGAAGGTGTAGTTCACCTTGGAGTGAAAGAACTAGGTACTAAGCCTAGTACCTTATAAAGGGTAGGCGACGTTGTGTAGGTGTGGTTCACCTTGGAGTGAAAGAACCCGGTGGTTAGCCTAGCACCGAAAAAAAGGTAGGCAACGTTGTGAAGGCTTCTCCGCCATAAGGAGATTGGTGTAGTGATTACGAACTCTCGAGTAGGTGACTCAAGGAGTGGAGTAGGGCAAGGAAGGTGTACTTGTAGCCGAACCACTATAAATACTTGCGTTGTGGTTTTGTGCTTCTTACTTTTACCTTTTCATTACTTACCTTTCTATGCTTGTTTATCAACATCCAACACACACATCCAAATAGATTGACATAATTGGATCTAAATAGACTAAAAGGAAGTTTTAATTGGCAAAACTATTCAACCCCCCCTTCTAGTTTTCCACAATATTCTCCGTCAGTCTGAAGGCGTTTTCTAGTTACGACTGGTTGGTTTGGATTGCCAATGATGTTAACAAGAGGATGGTCTTTAGTCCATCGATGTGTGGAGAGTTGATGTTGGTATACATTGTGCAGATTTGGTAGATTCAGATGGCTGGTAGAAGATTCAGCAACATATGAGTTTTCAGGTTCAGTAGCGAAAGGGTTAAAGAACGCATTTCGATCATAATCCGTTGGTGTAGGTACATCTTGATTAAGAAGATCATCACCTGGATCAGCGTCATTAGAAGTGGTTTGTTCGGCTGCTGTTGTGGATACAACCAGAGGTTCATCAGCAACTGTTGTTGTTTCGTGTATCGTGGATTGGAATATTATCAGGTTGAGCAGCGGAAACATTGATACATCTGGAGCACGTTGATCAAAATCACCACTAAATAAAGTAGCAAACAATGTTTCCATTTGACGACGAGTGAGTTGAAAGGATTGATCAGCTGATGATTGGGGGAAGTTGAGATGGTTATGTCTGGGTTCCAAGTTGTTTTGCTCAGAAGCCATTTCTATGAGCTCATCAAAACTAGCGTGAATGGTTTCCATAATTTCCTTTGTTTGACGATTCCAGATTTGGTATCCCTTTGAGTTTTCACAGTATCCAATGAAGACTCCAATGTCAGCTTTGGCTTTGAGCTTTCCAAAGTCATCACGATCATTATTCGGGTAACAAAGAGCACCAAATACATGAAAGTGTTTGAGATTCAGTTTTCTGTTATGGATAAGCTCATAAGGTGTTTTGTTGTGGCGTTTGGTTATCATAGAACGGTTTTGAGTGTAGCATGCGCTTGACACGCTTCGCCCACAAGTAATCTGAAGTTTTGCATTGATTAACATCATTCTTGCAGCTTCCACTAACGCATCGGATTCGCTCTTCGACAACTTCATTTTGTTCTGGTGTCCGTCCAATTGATGTTTGATGCTCAATTCCCACTTTCTCATAGTAATCTCGAAGAGGTTGGTTCACAAATTCAGTTCCTTTGTCTGTTCTGACTTGTCTAACTATGTTCCGGAGCTGAACTTGAATTTTCGTGAGAAAGGTGATGATCATCTGTGGAGCTTGCTCTTTACTTAGAAGAAAATAAACCCAAGTCCATCTTTAGTAGTCATCAACAATTACGAGAATGTAGCATTTTCCATTGATCGTCTGCACACACATCGGGCCACACAAATCCATGTGAAGAAGATGAAGAACATGCTGAGAGCTGTGTTCCCTCTTTGAAGGAAAGTGAGCATGAGTGATTTTCCCTAGTTCACAAGCTGAGCGAAGTGATCTTTTGAATACCTAAACTGTGGAAGAACTTCAACTAGTTTGTGTCGTGCAAGATTAGTTATGGTTTGAAAGTTCAAATGTGAGAGTCTGCGGTGCCACAACCATGATTTTGTAGATGTTGCCTTAGAAAGTAGACAGATAGGAAATGAAGAAATCATGTCTTGCATTGAGATTGTGTAAAGGCTTGATGTGCCTTTCACATAAGATCGCTTTCCTTGTAGATCACGGATGAAACAAATTTTCTCCCTAAAAGCAACTTCCAAATCACCATCACAAAACTGACCGACTGAAAATAGATTGTGACCGAGACCTTCCACATAATAAACCCTGCTAATTTCGATGTTCCCATTGATGTAGTATTCGTCGCCCATGATAGCTGCGAAGTGATCATTCCCGAACCTGACAGTGCCGATGAACTTTGAAACAATGTTTGTAAGAAGTTTGAGATTGCCTGTCATGTGCCGGGAACATCCGCTATCAACAATCCAAAGGATGATCTCAGACACCTGCATTACACAAAGACGATACATGTGTGGAATTGAAGTAGAGGTGAAACCCGAAGAGTTAGAGGGTTCCGTTACAGTTACAGTTGAAACACACATGTTTATGATTTTATAAATCCATTTAAATCCAGGTGTATTTTGTAACCATCTCTACCAAGTCCAACTAGTTTATGCTTTGGTCTTAGTGAATGCACTAGGTGATTGATAACTGTAGAAACACTAGAAGGAGGTTTACCTTGCACAGACTTACAGGCATTAGTGGGCCTAGAGGTAATTCGATTTCTATGTTTCCTCTTACGAGATAAGATAGATTTAGAAACACATTTATCATGACAACCAGAAAACATGCTTTTACAACAACCAATAAAAGATGCTTCAAACAAAACATTCAAAGTACTTAAAGGTTCAACATTTGTTACATTACTTTGTCTATTACATTTTTCTAACGCAATGTCTAAAGTAGGTGCAACATATGTTTTATTGAAAGTTCTAGTGTGTTCTTCTACTTCAGGGGTCTTTACTGATCTGTGGAAAACTAGAAGGGGGGTTGAATAGTTTTGCCGATTTTAAGTTAGTTTCAAAAACTTTAGATTTGATGTAATGTGAAATCGTGTGGATAGAGAGAAAGTATAAATCTATAAGTAATGCAAGTAAAGAAAACAAGTAAAGTAAAGGGTAGAAATGACACAACCGATTTATAGTGGTTTGGCTACAAGGACACCTTCCTTGCCCTACTCCACTCCCCGAGTCACCTACTTGAGAGTTCAAGCACTATGTCAATAAACCCCTTCAACTCGGCAGAGAAGCCTACACAACGTCGCTTACACTTTTTCCGGTACAAAGCTAAATACCGAGTCCTTAACACGGAGGACCAAACCAACACTACTATAACACAACAAATATGTGAAATATGAAATACAAGATCTTTGCTATAGAAATCTTGTGGAGGAACAAATCAATCAAGGACCCCTTGCTTGGATGACTTGTAGAATGCTCATGATCTCGCCTTAGAGAAGGACCTATATGAGAATCACAACAAAAGAAAGAAGAACTACTATCTAGATTAAGTGATCTTAGGTTAGAAGAATGTAAGAATATATGAGAGAGTTTGTAAGAAGAGGGGTGAGTTACAATGAAGAAATGGCTCTCTATTTATAGGCAATTTCTTGCTACTATTGCACGGATCCCACGTCTGAGGGATCCGTCTAGTGTAAACGCAGGGATCCTTGAGACGCTCCTGTTTGCCCATGGGTTTTGGGTTATGGGTCATGGGTCATGGGTCATAGATTTTGGACCACGAGTATCTAAGTAGATACAATGTATCTAAAAGATGCAATGCATCTAGACAATGGGTTATGGGTTAACTCCATGGGTTATGGATATGCTCCATGGGTATGGGTCATGGGTTATGGTTTTTACCCATCCTAATAAACTATTACAATAAATGAATTATTACAACAATTTATATTAAGTGACTATATATGTAGATGCTTTATAAAAATAACATGTATCCTTATAATTTTACTTATGATAACATTATATTTGTTATCAACAAAACACAAAGACATTGCTAAATATAAACTTTTTTACAGTTTATTTGTATTAACAATCTCCCCCTTTTTGTTGATGACAAAGCATAATGTTATGATGAGTAAAACTTAAGATTAGATGTATGTTTTGAAAGCATAAGTTTTACTTCTTTTCCCCTTTTTTGTCAAAACAAAAAGTGACCCTAATGAAGAAATAAAGTGTGGAAAAATAGTCCACGTATCTCTAACTCCCCCTTGACAGTAGCTCCCAATAGAATAGGGCGTCAAGTGAGAAAATATAAAAACCTACAAAAACAAATGTTAGTAGTAACATGCATAAATAATCTTGTGATTGACGAGAAACAGGATAGGGATCCAAGGTATGTAAACAAAGCCTTGTAATAAAATAACAAAATGTAGTGGTATATATAGTACACATACAAACAGAGAAAATAGTAATATTATTCCTTCCATGCTTGCATAAGGTTATTGATGGAGGTTTTGGTGAATGATGATGTTGATGCGATCAAGGATGTGGTTAAGTATGAATCGCATCTCTTCCCTAATTTCTATTGCAAGTTCCCTAGTGGATTGACAATGTTCACAACGTAAATGATGTGAGTAATGTGCGTGGAAGGTTTCCGCGTTAGTTTGATTTGTGAAATGCGGAAGATGTGGTGGAAAAGTTGGAAAATATGGATCAAAGTCCGGAATGTTTGGAAGTGGTGGTGGAAAAGAACCTAGATGTTCTTGTAAGAGGATGGAAGCTAAAGGTGGTGAAGTTACAAGGTCTTTGTAAATTGTGTTTGGAGATGTGGGAGGTGCTAAAAAGACTAGTTCTTTTGGGTTGATTTGTTGGGATCTTGTTGGAGTCTTAAGGAGTTCCAATAGAGTGACTTTAGGTGGAGACTTGATAGGTGATGATGGTGGTATGCTTGTTGGAGATGAGGGAGGTGCTACTATGGAACCATTTGGTGGTGAAAGGGTAGTTGGTGAAGAACTATTTGACAATGTTTTTGCTAAACAACAAGGCCGGATGATAATCCGTGTGGTTTTTCTAGATTTGGGTGGTGGTGCTACGGAAGGTGGTAGGATAAATTTTTGGATTTCTTAAAGAGGATTGTTTGCACTAGGTGACTCATCTATGTTGGAGGATCTTTTGGATGACATGATGATGGTTGTTTGTGAGGTTGAGAGTGATGATGCAAGCATTTTGGGAACCTTATTTATAGAGAAAATAATGCAATGTAATGAATGCTTGACCCAAAATGTGGACTAAAATCTAATGATTAGATATGAATTTAAGGCATGTGATCATGAGAACACAAGCATTAAGTAACATACTCATTAGTAAAAAGGATAAAATGATGAAAATATAGAGGTTTTTAGCCAAAGTGAGAAAAATTGAAGAGAATTTCAGCTTCTGTCTCACGGATCCCACAGATCCTTCCCTTGAGGGAACCGTCCAGCGTTAATGCTGGGATCTGTGGTACTGGTGACTTAGGCAGCTTAAAATTTTCCTTTTGGAAACATTTGTGCCTAGTGTGTGCCTATATGCAAACCATTTGGAGTTGCAATTATCTCGACTCCTAAAAGAAAAGGAAAAATAGACTAGAAGTGAAAAAACATACTATTATGTGAGATAAGCCGAGTGCTCTTAATTCATTGTTGCTTTAAATGAATGTACCGTGAAAAACAGATATTAGTTATGTGTTCCCTTTAGCATTCAAAAGACATGAGATGCAATGAAAATAGGTTTTTACTTTGTATTAATAATGAAAAGGAAGTTTGTCCTAGACGTGAGAAATAACTTTTAAAAATGACACGGGAAGAAGTATCTTTTAGAAAATATTTTGAAAAAGTTTCTTGTTTGAAGAAAACTTTTATCTTTATTTAAAAAAAATAATTATGAAATTACGTGTTGTAAATAAAACTTACTTTGGGTTTTGAAAATTCCCGTATTATTTGTGAGTTGTGTGTTGAAATAGAGATCCTAGACTCAGAAAAGAATAACGCTAGTGTTTACATACCTTGTAGAGTTTAAAAACTAATTACGATGATTGTTCCATAAGACCATGACCAAGACGAAGCAAGTTGAATTGTTCCTGCTTCAACGGTTTGGTTAGGACGTCGGCTATGTTGTCTTCGGATGCACCCTTCTCAATAGATATGTTCCCCTTTTGAACATTGTCTCTTAAGAAGTGATGACGGATCTCTATATGCTTGGTGCGAGAGTGTAGCACCAGATTCTTACTTAAGTCGATGGCACCTTTGTTGTCACATCGAATGGCTATGTCACTTAGATGAATGTCGTAATCAACTAACGCTTGTTTCATCCATAGTGCTTGTTGGCATGCTTTACCGGCGGAGACATATTCGGCTTCGGTTGTTGATATGGCCAATGTCATTTGCTTCTTAGAGAAACAAGATGTTAAGCAACATCCCATAAAAGTACATACACCACTTGTACTCTTTCGGTCAACATAATCACCTGCATGGTCAGAATCTGCATATACAATAGTTCCTACCCCCGTACCCTTAGGATTACCATAATCCTAATTGAGTCATTCCCTTAATGTATCTAAATATTCTTTTGACCGCTTCTAGATGCGATGTTTTAGGTCTTCTTGAAACCTAGCACATAGACAAACACTAAACATGATATCCGGCCGACTAGCCCTAAGATAGAGAAAACTACCAATCATGCCACGGTATTTTGTGTTATCAACGGATTCACCGTCTTCATCTTTTGTAAGTTTAGTGTCGGATGACATTGGTGTTCTTATAGGTTTTGAATCTTCTAAACCAAATTTCTTTAACATCTCTTTTATGTATTTAGATTGATTAAAGAAGATACCATCTTCTACTTGTTTGATTTGTAGACCAAGAAAGAAACTTAGTTCTCCCATCATACTCATCTCAAACTCGTCATGCATAATTTTAGAGAAATCATCACTCATGTCTTGACAAGTAGATCCGAATATAATATCATCCACGTATATTTGAACAATAATTATATGTGATTCCTTTTTCTTAGTTAAAGTGTATTATCAACTAACCCCATGGTGTAATTGTTTTTGATTAAAAATAACTTGAGTCTATCATACCAAGCTTTTGGGGCTTGTTCAAGACCGTAAAGAGCTTTCTTTAATTTACACACAAGTTTAGGTTTTTCGAAATCGATAAAGCCCGGAGGTTGAGCTACATAAACTTCTTCATTAATAAAACCATTTAGAAAAGCACTTTTAAAATCCATTTGAAAGAGCTTAAGATCATTAGCACAAGCATAAGTAAGAAGTATTCTTATAGAGTCTAATCTAGCAACGGGGGCATAGGTCTCATCAAATTCTATTCCTTCTTGTTGATTATACCCCTGGGCAACGAGTCTAGCTTTGTTTCTAGACACTACACCGTTTGCATCTAACTTGTTTTTATATACCCATTTGGTTCTTATTATAGTTTGATTACTAGGTGGAGGGACAAGTGTCCAAACATCGTTAGAAACAAATTGATTTAACTCTTCTTGCATAGCCATTACCCAACTTTCATCTTTTATGGCTTCTTGTGTATTCTTAGGTTCTATGGTTGAGACAAAACAAAATAAGCTAGTTTGGTTTTGGACTTGAGACCTTAAGGTTCTTTCGTTTAACTTTCCTATGACCTTATCTACGGGGTGATCTTTAGAATCTTTAATATTGATGATTTCATTGTTTAATGGTTCATCTTCTTTGTTTGTATTTTTCTTTATTTCTATGGCCTCACTTTCAACTATCTCGTCATCGACAAGAGGTAGGGTAGGTTTGGGTGGACTCTCATCAAATTTTACATTTAACGACTCTTCAACCTTCATTGTTTCTTTATTTAATATTACATAAGCTTTGCTATAAGGAGAGTAACCTAAAAAGATACCTTCGGTTGATTTAGGATCAAATTTAGTAAGGTAATCTTTAGTGTTAAGTAGAAAACATTTTCTACCAAAGACTCTAAAATGTTCTAACGTAGGCTTTTTGCCTCGAAGTAACTCGTATGGAGTTTTACCTAAAAATGGTCTAATTAAGACTCGGTTAAGTATGTACGTTGATGTATCAACGACATTGCACCAAACCTTTTGAGGTATGGATTGCTCATTTAACATGGTGCGACTCATTTCTTGTAAGGTTCTATTCTTTCTTTCAACTACCCCATTTGATTGTGGAGTGCGAGGAGCCGAGAAGTTGTGAGTAATACCATTAGCGTCACAAAAGGCTCCAAATTGCACTTCATTATCAAATTCCCTACCATGATCCGTTCTAGTAGACACTATAGGACTTCCTAATTGTCTTTCGATTTTGTTACTTAATATTTCAAAGTAATCGAAAGTTTCAGTTTTATTCTTTAAAAATTTAGTCCATGTGTACCTAGAGTAATCATCCACTATAACCAAAGTGTAGTAGTTTCCTCTATAACTTTGGATAGCGGATGGACCAAATAAATCCATGTGAAGTAATTCTAGACACTTAGTTGTAGAGACCATATTTTTAGCCTTGTGACTAGCATGGCTACGTTACAAGCATCACAAAAGTGATGTTCATATTTTAATTTTGGTAGATCTCTTACTAGATCTTTGGATGATAGCGATTGAAGAAGTCGAATATTGGCATGACCCAATCTTCGATGCCATAAGGTCGAAGTATCATCCATAGAAGTAAGACAAAGTTTGTCTTTAGGTTCATTACTGATTTTAATGACATAGACTCCGTGTTTCCTAATTCCTCTCCCTATAGTGATACCGTTTTTCAATATCTTACTACTGGTTTCATTAAAAAGTACGTTACACTTTTTATCACATATTTGTCCTATACTTAAGAGGTTAAAGTTTAGGTTTTTTACGTGACACACATCGTTAATGGTTAGAGATTTGTTAGAAATCGTACCTTTACCGATGATTTTGCTTTTGCTATTTCCAAATACCACATTTCCTCCATTGAAGGATTCATATGTGGAAAATAAATCTTTATTACCTGTCATGTGCCTCGTGCAGCCGCTATCCTTGATCCATTCATCCAATCTAGGTCGACCTTTAAGCAAACCTAAGAAAATAATTAACTCAAAAGTTTGGTCCCCATTTGTTCATCGGTCCATTAGTGTTATACATTTCATTCATGTTAGACATATATGGAAAAGGTGAGTATGCATTTCATGGCGCAAAGTTTTGAAATGGAAAACCGTTTTGCATATTAGGATTCCATCCTATTTAATGGTTACTTCTCGGATAAACATTTTTAGGTCTCCTTATAAATGTGTTTGGTTTTGAAAACGATGGACCTTTGTTTCTTATAAAATTTTGATTTTTTCTTGGAGGTGGTTGTCTAATAGTAACATGGGTTGGTTTCTTCTTATTAACAATAACAAAATCGGTTCTAGATGAGGAGGCTACATTATTATTACTGTTTGCTTCAGTAGACCCACGGATCCCTGGTTTTACACTAGCTGGTTCCCTTTTTGTGGGATCTGTGACCACAGTGACTTGTTTTTCTATTACTTTGACGAATTGTGTTTCTTTGTTTTCACTAGTTGACGCATCAAGTTGCTGAAAACCTAAACCTTTTTGGTTGTTTCCTGTTTTAACACTATCTAATATCATATCAAGAGTATTAGTATTCATTCTAGCAATCGTGGAATCTAGATTATTAACTAGTGTTTGAAGTTGAACGCAAAGCTCACATTCCCCGCTTGCTATCTTCCCCATTTCTAAACGTTTTAATTTAGCTTTTAACTCAAAGACTTCCTTTTCTAAACGTTCATTTTGGTTTTTCAAAATCTTTGTTTTTGTTAATTACTTTTAGACTAATTTTGCAAAGTTTATCATATTCACGATGCAATGAATCATCGTCTAATGATGAGCTACTATAGTATTCGTGACATACCTCATCATTTGCCATGAGACAAATTTCTTCATCCTCCTCCTCCTCGCTCATTTCCCACGAACCACTCACGAACGCTTTTTGTTCGTCACGTTTGGGTCACTAACTAATAAAGTGATTAGGCTCCCCACACTTAAAACAAGCGCGTTCATCCCTTGCTTTCTTGTCGTCTTTGCCTTTCCGGAACCCCTTCTTGTCGTCATATGGTTGCTTGACATATCTTCCCTTTCTTCTAAAGAACTTCTTGAAATCCCTCACCGCCATGGCATACTCTTCGTCATCACTATCCGAGGAAGAGTTTTCTTCATCACTTGAGACCTTCTTAGCTTTTAAGGCAAGAGATTTGTGCTTCTCCTTCTTCTCTTTTGAGGCTTCAGAATCTTTAGTGAGGACAAGCTCATAGACCTTTAAATTGCCTATGAGTTCATCGAGGGTGAGGATTGACAAGTCTTTTGATTCTTCGATTGCCGTCACCTTAGATCTCCACTTGGATGGAAGTGCCCTTATATATCTCCTAACATGATTACGACTAGAGAAAGATTCATCAAGTGCTTGTAATGATGTAATTATAGTATTAAAGTTAGCATAAGAATGATCTATAGTATCCTCATCCGATATTGAAAATTGTTCATATTGTTGAACAAACAAATCTATTTTATTGTTTTTAACTTGTTGATGTCCTTGATGACTTACAACTAAAGAATTCCAAATTTCTTTAGAGGTTTTAAGCATGGAAATTCTTTCGAATTCCTTTTTGGGTAAAGCATTATATAAAACCATTTTGGCTTCGCTATTTTTGGAAAGCTTTTTCTTATTATCATCGGTGAGTTGATCATGAGGTGTGTTTACTAAATTTCTGGTTTCATCTTTTGTAGTGGCTTCAAAATCGCCTTCAACAATGATGTACCAAAGATCAATATCTTTTGACTTTACATACGTTTCGAATCTATCTTTCCAATAAATAAAACCATTAGTTTCAAGTAGTGGAGGTCATTGCATAGATTGCCCTTCTTTATAATTTTCAGAACCCATAGTGATCGAAAAGTTTTTAAAATACTATTTACTTTAAAACTTTTGTAAACTTAGCTCTTGATGCCAATTGTATAAAACTTGAAGGGGGGTTGAATAGTTTTGCCGATTTTAAGTTAGTTTCAAAAACTTTAGATTCAATGTAATGTGAAATCGTGTGGATAGAGAAAAAGTATAGATCTATAAGTAATGCAAGTAAAGAAAACAAGTAAAGTAAAGGGTAGAAATGACACAACCGATTTATAGTGGTTCGGCTACAAGGACACCTTCCTTGCCCTACTCCACTCCCCGAGTCACCTACTCGAGAGTTCAAGCACTATGTCAACAAGCTCCTTCAACTCGGCGGAGAAGCCTTCACAACGTCGCTTACACGTTTTCCGGTACAAAGCTAAATACCGAGTCCTTAACACGGAGGACCAAACCAACACTACTATAACACAAGAAATATGTGAAATATGAAATACAAGATCTTTGCTACAGAAATATTATGGAGGAACAAATCAATAAAGGACCCCTTGCTTGGATGACTTGTAGAATGCTCGTGATCTCGCCTTAGAGAAGGAATTATATGAGAATCACAACAAAAGAAAGAAGAACTACTATCTAGATCAAGTGATCTTACGTTAAAAGAAGGTAAGAATATATGAGAGAGTTTGTAAGAAGTGGGGTGAGTTACAATGAAGAAATGGCTCTCTATTTATAGGAAATTTCTTGCTACTGTTCCATGAATCCCACGGATCCCTTGCCTGAGGGATCCGTCTAGTGTAAATGGAGGGATCCGTGAGACGCTCCTGTTTGCCCATGGGTTTTGGGTTATGGGTCATGGGTCCTAGATTTTGGACAACGGGTATCTAAGTAGATACAATGTATCTAAAAGATGCAATGCATCTAGACAATAGGTTATGGGTTAACTCCATGGGTTATGGATATGCTCCATGGGTATGGGTCATGGGTTATGGTTTTTACCCATCCTAATAAAATATTACAATAAATGAATTATTACAACAATTTATATTAAGTGACTATATATGTAGATGCTTTACAAAAATAACATGTATCCTTGTAATTTTACTTATGATAACATTATATTTGTTATCAACAAAACACAAAGAGATCGCTAAATATTAATAAACGTTTTTACGGTTTATTTGTATTAACTTGGTCTTCTCTTACGTTGCAACTTCCTATTCTTCCTGTTTTTGCTCTTAAGCTGTGAAGTGCTAACACTAGGGTTAGAGGCACCTACTCCTGTAGAAGTGGAATGAATCACATTAGTATCTTGTGGTTTGTCATTAGGCGTCCTAGTGTCAATTTTAAACATTCCAAGTGCAAGGACATGTTTCTTACTAGATTTAACTTTTTTAAGTTTCAGCAACTCCTCTTTCAACTCTATGATAGTGTGTAACAAATTTTGGTTTTCAGAGCGAATGTTTCCACTAACACTTAAGACTTCTTTAGTGTATGCAAGATGATTGTCAAGTTCTTGTGATGCTTTAGCACGAGTCTTTTTGAGAAAATCAAATATGACACCATATTCGGTTTTAACTTTGGCAATTTCTTGTTCATATTTTGAAATTTGACACTTTAAAGACACATTTTCCTCATCCAGTCATTCGAGTTTTGGTTCAAAAGATTTTGCACTCGACTATTTGAGTTTGTTTTGCAAAGCAAGTTCTCGATCATTACAATCTTTTTGACACCATTGAAGACGACGTCTAACAATTGAAATTTTATTTAACAAACGCTCGTTTTCAACTTTCAAAGATTCGATTTGAGACACATTATCAACATTCGCAAGATTTTCAACAAAATCAACAGAATTAACAGCAATATTATCAAATGCAGAAACAGCAGTATGATACAAAACAATAGACATGGTATCAGCATAGATAACATCTTCCAAGAGTCAATCGACATGGTTTCGAAAAGATTTGTTTTTCTGTTTAGTTTTCAAAGTCCATGCCTCATTTGCGTTAACAAAAAATTTCAAGTTCTGAAGATCCCGTTCCCAACATTTTGCACACATACGAAGATTTCGAACATGGGGTAAAAGTTGGTTTTGAAAAATATCCCTTCGTTTTCGCGCATAAGGCGATTGAAAAGTTTCAACTTTTATTTCTGAATTACGTTCAATTTCTTGTTCCAAAAAGATTAATGTCAGACATGAATGTATCAAAATATTTAAGTAATTGACATCTTTCGGGTGATGGTGTGATTTTACTCAAAGAAGGTAAAGGACTATTTATTTGTGCAACTTGTTGGACTGGAACAACATTAGAAGAGGACTCAGGAATTGGTGTGATAACCCACGGTGTATTTGTATTATCCTGTTGTTTGACAAAAGTCATTTTTGAATAATCAAAAGGTTTGTTATATTCAACTTTTTCCATTTTCAATCGACTCTCGTCTTCTGCATTGAATTCCTCTTCATGATTATATTCAACAACACTCATAATGGAATCATCAATTCTATGTTCTGCACTGTACACTTGAGGATTTGGTTTGAATGCTCTATGTGAAAAATGTAGTTTGTAATCAGCAAGAATTGGCCCATATCCATCTGGATTTTGCTTAAAAGTAAACTTTTGAATTGTTGTGATTGACTCACCGTGTTTATAAACAACATTTCGAAACTCTTTGATTTTGTTTTGTAAATCGACAATTTCATCAAGATACTGATCAATTCGCGTCCTTGAATGTTTTTTGTACTCAGAAAACTGTTTTTGACATGTTAACAACTCAGACTTGGCTTTTTGAGTTTTCGAAGTAAGAGCGTTAATTTGTTGTTGATGATCAAAGTTTTGTTGTTCTATTTGAGAAAGCAATTCATTCTTGCATTCAATGAGATCACGTATCTATATTTCCAAAGATTTTTCATTTTGGTATGATTTGGAAAAAGAGACTTCAAAACTGTATTCACGTTTCTCTTTTGTTTCAAAATTGTTGAGTTGTAACTTATAGCATTCATTATCCTTAGTTAACAGTGCAATCTTAGCATTAAGATTCTTATTAATCTCATTGCACTTCTCTAATTGAGATTGGGTGGTCTGAAATAAGGTCATGAGCCCGGTATCTGGATTAGACAAAGGCTCATTTTGTTCAACGTGAGTCTCAACATAATCATAATTTAGATCCTCAAATATAATCACGGAGTCAACTTGATTATCAATGTTAACCATAATGTCATCTGGATCGTCAAATGTAACTACGAGATCCATTTGATTATCTTCGTGATGAGATGTAGAAGGCTCATGTTGAACATTTTGGGCCTCGTCGGATGCAGATGCAGGCGAAGATATCAGATCATGGATAAGACATATGTTAGGATCCAGTACCTGAGACAAGCCATCAGTGTCATAGACGGGGCCTGTTTCACTCATGTGAAGCTCTTGCATGTTGGCCATCAACATCACAGCTGTGTTAGCTTGCAAGTCCTCCATGTCATCATCAGATTCTGCATTAGTCATGAAGCTCTGTTCTTTGTTGGTAAGTGTTCCACCAGCTTCATCCTTGAGAGCCAAGAGTAACGCCTCCTTGTGATAAGCGCTACCTCTTGTTCTCGGCTTTGGGCAAGCATTTGCCAGATGACCCTTTTCATTGCAGTTGTAGCATTGAAGACCATTGTAGGATCGATATTATTATTGTGTTGATGATTCGGGTGGTCTTGGATGATTAAAATACATGTTTACCATTTTAGAGAGAGAAAGTAGAGAGAGAGGGTGTTCTTGCTAGAGGTTTACACAAAGGAAAGGTTAGATTGAATGAGAAGCACCACCCCTTCCATGGATGGAAGGGGTATTTATAGTTACAAACATAACGTCCTCCTGACGGACTGTGGATCAGGCATACAGTGGGTAAAGACCCGTCCTTCCTCCACGGTGTTGCTCTAAACTAAACTACGCTACAAACTAACTAATAAACTGCAAAATAACGTAACCAATGACAAATCTACGAGCTAACTTATGCTAGATAATATTTGGGGTGACCGACACTTCACTATGGAATTTTCTAATTCCTAACAATCTCCCCCTAAGGGAGGTCACCCCATGTTTTACATTTCGAATCCTAGCATTCTATTCTTGACTTTGTACTTGAGCTCGTAGACTTCAATTCTTCAATTCCGCAATTTTTGTGCTTAAGTAGTGACTCTTCATAGCCAGCATAGTTTTGTACTTTTAGTGGAGGCCATTAACTGATCCACATCTTTGATGATCTTCGAGCTTTCATTGAGATCATCAGCCACAGTAAATCTCTGGATCACCCTTTATTGTGTTGCCATCATGTGAAGTTGCAACTTTCGGACCGACATGCTCACACTTTCGAATCATGACATCTTTCCATCGAGTAGCGAAGCCTTACTGGTTTATGATATTTGCAGCAGCGAAGCAGAAGCATAGTATGAAATATCAGAGCCAAATTATGTAGATATGCACCAGTCATGATTTCTTCAAATTAAGTGTGGATGCTGTGAGCATGCGGCTTTGGATTGACTCCTCATTCTGATCAGCAACCGCCCAAATGTACTTGCAAACAACAGTTAGCAATAAAACACACGAAAGTGTCTTTGATCACTTTCGTTGAATTGAGGTACACGGCCCACGGTTCCCCGTTGATCAGTACAAGTACTGCCTGTGATCAGGTAGGATTCCGAGGAATCTCCTTGACAGGGTTTCGCAGCTGCTCTAGCTGTTCTCAAACCGGAACGTCTCAAAGAAGACAACACGGAGTGAGTGAACCAGCGAATTGAGATTCACTGATTGATGAAAAAATTGATTTGAAAACAATCACGTATTGCTTGAAGAAAGAGTTTTGCAATACGACGAAGGTTTTATGAGAAATATCAATTTTCAATCAAAAATACTTTTTGTATTTGAAAAGAGTACACATTCGACGTGCTAGAGAAAAGAAGAGATTCGCACATCGAACGGTTTTTCCAAAAGCATTTTTTCAACCAGAGATACTTTTTGAATTTGAAAATGAATACACATTCGACGTGCTAGAGAAAAGAAGGTTTGCACATCGAACGGTTTTTCCAAAAGTATTCGTCAATTCCAATCCTGGACCAAGGTTGATTCAAGAGTGAATCGCCCCATCGTTTCTGTCCAGTTGTCACAAGCTTGATCTTTTGCAAGATTTCACATGTCACCCACCAAGAGCTTGTTTGATGTTGGCTCTAGAAGGATTTCCATCTTCATTGTGAATATTTTTACATATCACTCGGATGTTCTGGCAATACCACAAGGATAATGCGTAGGACTCTTAATATATATTCTTACTTTCCACAATGTGTGAAACAGCAAGTCTTCAAGAATTTAGTGTCCTAATGAGATATTGTGGATGATCTCTTGGCTCTAGACTCAATAGTGCACATTTGGTTTCCTATATCGGAGACTAGGGAGAGGGTCTCCTTCTTCAATATCAACAATCTCTAAGAGAAAGTCGATAGATTATGTCGGTTCCCCGTGAGAATGAAACAAGCCCTTTTAAGAGGAACTTGAGTAGCTTGGGAAGTTTAGTGCAGTGCATCACTGGGTCCATGATGTCTTGTCTTCAATACCAGTGTTACCTTAGTAAACACCAGTAGCATATGAATTGAACCCGGTTTCTGCCCTAAGGTTGAATTGATGGAGGGCTGTTTCTTTTCACCCTTTTTCACATTCATTTCTTTTTCATTCTTCAACCCCTTCAGTGCTTACCAAGACTTCATTACTAGAACCTTGTTGGGTTTATTCCAGTACTAGCTCTGTCTCAGTCGGCACTCTTCCCATTTCTCATTTTTCTCCTTTTTTCATCATACCTAAGGACTCTACACTATATAATGGATTGTCCCTGGGTAGATCCCTCCGGTTCTGGCGGATCGTGGGAACTAATACCTAACCTCACCATCCTTATAACTCCATGCATAAAGTAAAAGGTCGGTATTTTGGTACAGTTCATTCTTCCTTGAAACCAATTGAAAAATCATTTGGAAAAACAATCAAGGTACTTGTGATACGAGATCAAAGCATTTTGTACCTTAAAAGTTTTGATCATTTAGAAAACCTCCCCCTCAACATGTGCATATGATTTAGAAATTGTTTAGCACATGGAGGCAAGAGGACTTTGAAATATTTTCTTTAATCACAATTTTCATACAAAAAGCCATTTGATTTTCTTTGGTAAATTCTCCCCCCCCCCAATATGTGCATAGGATATTTAAAATCATTTTATCACATAGAGGCAAGAGTTATATTTGAGGCACATCCACAATCACAAGAGCCATTAAGAAACCATTAGAAAACTCAATCAAGGTACTTTATAAATCACTTTAAAAGGCTTTCGTACCTCGATAGTTTATTTGCTCCCCCTCAATATGTGCTTCGAGATTCGAAAGCGTTTAGCACATATGAGAGAGCAGCCTGCACATTTGAATCAAAACGATCACCTTTTATCAAATTTCATTATTAAATCACAAATTCTCCCCCGATCAAAAATATCAAACCCTTTGAGATTTTGGATCCCAAGTGATTTAATACGGTTTAGAAAACATGGGAGAATATGTGGCCTGGTTTAAATACTCATCATGTTTTTGGATAAATCCTCCTCCTCATCATGTGCACTGTGTATTTCAAATCGTTTGGCACATGGAGGCAGGAGTGCCTATAAAGGACTAAAAACAATTCCATTTAAACAAATAAGAGATTTAAATCACTATCTCTCCCCCGATCAAAAAATTTCAAACCATTTGAGATTTGTGATCCCAAAAGATTTAAATCATTTAGAAAATTTTGGGGAAAGACATGGCAAAGTTTAATTTTGAAAAATGATAGATAAGGAACAGATTTAGACATTAAAGATTGTTAGTGTCAGGTATGATAGTTTTAAGAGATCTTTAAGTAAACTAAAACAATTTCATAATCAAACAAGAACAGAAAAAATTTCATTTTGAAAGACCTTGATTCAAAAGAAAAATCATACCATGACATAACATTAAATCTTTAGATCACCACTCATTATTGTACAAACGGACCTTTTATGAAGAAATATCGTTTGAAAATATTTTATTTAAAATCACTCTCCCCCTCAAACCATGACAGTAGTCGATGATTGAGTGACTTAAGTTTTGATAAAATGAAGTCCGGTGATTTTCAAAGATTAGCTCAATAAATTTTCAAAACAATATTTTCCATTTTCAAAACAATTTATTCAAATTTTTCAAAAATTGTTTAAAAATGGTATCCTGCACAAAGATACGTTAGGTGGTTGAGAAGCTTCTGTTGTTGCTGTAGGGCTGGAAGAAAACCGTCTGCTGATGCAGTGAGACTTCAAACGTTGCATTTTAATGCCAACTTAGGTCAAATTAAGCTCTGTTTCTTCAATCACTTAGAAGAAAACCATCTGCTGATGAAGTGAGACCTCTTACGTTGCATATATGCCAACTCTGCATAGAAGTCCAATTAAGCTCCGTTTCTTCATTTGTCAACCCAAGATATAGTTACCCTTTCCTTTCGGCATCCAATCATCTTCAATTGTGGGATCCGGATCGGGAACATTCTTATATACCAATATACCTGCATACGTTAGTGAACACACATACAGATATATGGTGGTCGACATCACCCAAACAACAATCGACTAATAAAAGTCAATGCAACATATCAATCAGATCATATAAATATATGGGAATAATGTGATCATCAACCTCTAATCATCTAATCCTAGCAATCATATCCTAGGCACCTAGTCCTTCAACATAGGTTAACATCAATTTTAATTAAGCATATTAGGATAATTAAGAAAGCCCGTTAGATGATGTAGATTTGAAAAACATTATCCCCCTCAATCCATGACTCATTTTATGAAAAGTTTAAAAGCGCTGAAGTCATTGATTGAGTTTTCAATTTTACAAAAACTCTGAATCTGATTATTTTTAAAGCAACTCATTTTCCACCAATTTTTGAATACAACAAATATTTTTCTGAAGAATTTTAGACGGAAAAATATTTGAGTAGGAACAGCAGTCCTTCGACATACTTTCCTCATTAGTTTTTAGGATAAGTGCATGAAATTTAAAAAAAAATGGTTTAGCGCAGCACTTTCCTTCTTTGAAGAACGGGTTGCTATCTGAAATAATAGCAAACCATGGTTTAAGCACGGGTCACAGTCTGAAGTAACTGCAAGCCATAATTTTTGACATGTTTTGGAAAAAGAATATTTACACCTCCTGCTCGAACTTCATCTATGGTCCCGTGCCATTATTGAATGACATTTCTAAGACCGCAGATGTTATCGATACCAGAAGACATGTCTTTGAAAAACAATATTTTTGGTATTTTTGAGATTTTCTGATTTTTATGGGTTTTTGAAGGTTTTATATTTTTCTATTTGCTTTTTCTTGGTTTTATATTTTTGTATTTTGATTTTCTGATAAATATATACAAAGATAGAATAGATGATATAGTTTAAGAAGATGATGATACGAGTACCGAGATAAGGATATCGAGCAGCCCCGTTGTAGAAGATAGAAGTCATCATCTCTTAAACATTCACCACCAAAGCTTCCAAGACTCTTGAATCAAAGAGAGAAATTGAGCCACTTGAAAGTGAGACTTTGGCAGCTTCCCCCCAAACCGAAAATCCATTAGATGAGCAGATTCGAAGCTCTATTTCAAGCTTGCCTTAGCCAGGTGCACGAAGAAGCACACCATTATCATAAATCCCGCTGCTCCATTTAAGAACGATAATCGAGGTTCTCCGTTCGGGGTTATATCATCAATAAAAGAACAGCATCGTATCATCCCACACATAAAACAATCTTCTCAAATTTCCTTTTCAACTGACGTCTGAAGCGATCCATTCCACAAGGTGTCAAGAGAACAATTCCCCCAAGTAGTTGAATTGATGCAGTCAGTCTCTTTGTATAATGCTCATGAACTCTCCCGAATACACATCAGGAGGGTAATGAAGAATATCTCCCCAATGTTCACATCTTTCGTCCCTAATGATAGTGTATGAAGCTTAAGAACCCGAAGTACACCAATATCCAAGAGATCTCCCGAATACACATCATGAGGGGAATGAAAACACCTCCCCATGTTCACATTTTTCTTCCCTGATGATTGTGTATGAAGCTCAAGTATCCGAAGTATACCAATACACAAGGAATGAATAACTGAGAACATTGAAGAAGCAGGCCAAGTCACTGATTATCTCTGCGGGCGACAATCTCTGCGGATGTCAACACCGAAATATGTGATTATATCTCTGAATCACTGATTAAGCACTCAAGTGAAACAGCTGAGCATCCCCAATGTACACAATCTCTCTCCCCTGAACATTGCGATACCATCGAAATCACCACACACTTTTGTACCTCTTTTATCTTCAGAAACTAACTCTTCCATCACTTCCCCCACATAGTTGGAATAAGAACACTAAACGCCTTGATGAGTAAAACCTTGAGTTTCTCTGCGGTCATGAAATTTGTTTTCCCGGGATATCTTCAATCACTTAGAAGAGTTAAGTTCATCAAGTTTACTCGCCATGAGTCAAACCTTGAGTTTCTCTGCGGTAATAACATTTGTCTTCCCGAGATCTCTTCAATTACTTAGAAGTATTAAGTTCATCAAGTTTACTCGCGTTTAGGTATGTGTCTCCTTCCCCTTGCTGGTTTTGATACTTCAGAATCAGAACTCATTGAAGCCCGTGTTCTCAAATCATTTGAGAAGAACATCATTAGCTCATATGTATCTGTGAGAATCAACTTTCTGCAGAATGTGAGCAAGTCTAATTGGGGATTAAATCTGAATTTTCACTCTCCCCAATTAGTGCTCTCTCCTAAACTGACAATCTGTTAGATAAGTGTCCAGATTAAGAAGAAGTCTTTAGATCGTTAAATGCAACTCGTCTTTAGTCTTCTAACATGTAGCAGAAAATGTAGAACAGACTGTAGACTCGACCTTCTTCAAGATTGTCCAGTTGGGGATTAGATAGTTAACATCTTCGACTCACCAAAACACAAGAACATCACCAAAAAGCATCCCAATTAACTTACATCTTGCAAATCTCCTTAATTAAGATCCCTCCTAATCAAATAAGAACAGAAAGATGTTCATCAAGGAAATCAGCAATCAGCCCGCAACGAACACACAAGATGGTAACACCAAACTACCAATCACATCAAACAAGAACAGAGAGTTGTTCGGAATCATCATGTTGATGTGCACGTGAAGCATTAACCAGAAGCACTTTGTCAATAAACTCATATCAGCTTGTGAAGATGTCAACTAACGGCTCTTAGAAGAAACTCCATGTAAAGATGACCCGATAAGAAGAAGCTCGGTTCTTACTTGAGTTTGGAGCCGTTTGACCATTTATTGTCAGATAACAATCAACATGCAGAATTATCACACTTCTTCTCCCCCTCAAGAATTGCATACGGAGTTGCCATTCTTGATTAAACAAGTGAAAATCATCCAAATGTAGTCAATTCACACTTCTCCCCCGCAAAATTAGCACAGGATGTCGCCGTCTTCATTATAATCGAGCAAGTGGAATGAGAAAACAATCAATGGTAGCCCGGTTCACTTGATGACTGAAGCGCATGGAAAAAGTAGGAAGCATGTTGATGAGAATGGTCATAATAAGAAGATTTCTCTTCTTTAGAAGATAAAGCGCACTGACACGTACACTTTTCTTTTCTTTAGAGAACGAGGCATGAACTGATGTGTTCATACGTCATAAGATGATTTCTCTTCTTCGGAAGATAATGCGCACTAAAACGTACACATTTCTTTTCTTTAGAGTACGAGGCATGAACTAATGTGTTCATACGTCATTATCTCTCTCTTTTCAGCTCTCTTAGCAAAACATGTAATCAACCCCATTATCATTCTGTAGGCTCTTTGTCGTGACAGCTGATGGAGAAAAACCCAATATGATGAATTTGACCCTGAAGTAAACTAACCCGAACTCGTGACTTAAACTTGCACATATGTAACAAAGAGCGGTGCCGAGAATTCATGCCCATTTGAATCTCTAAGTACTCTATACTCTTCAACCAACCAACCATCAAGTAATAGACGTACATCACCTCTTGAAACTCCACAATTCAATGTGACACTGAGCACTACAACGTAACTCCTTTAAGTGATAGTTATTTTGAGGTGATAAGAGCCCAATTCCCCCAAGTGGTAAAAGAAGAGGTAAAAGTCACCCAACAATAACTAGATTTCCAAGTCTTCGTTTTTGATAATAAGCTCGAACAAGGATCATGAAGAATCTTCATCCATCCATCCCCGATACCTTCAGATACTAAGTACACTCGCCCGTGATAATTCACTTCAACTTCAAATAAATAATAGTGAATTAACTCCGTTGTCACATCTTCTGGTTAAAAGCTCAATTCTAGCCTCCTTTGACGTTTGAAGTGAACTTTGATAATGGTTTTCATCCCGACCATGGTTAGAAGCACATAACCCCGTAAAACCATGTAATAACCAAACTGCCATGACGAATATCCAAACACACACCCAATTCATGAAGTACACCCTTTTATCCCTTCTTTGAAGCAGAAACCGTAGCACCAAAGATCAAGTAAGATCAGAATTACACTTTCTCTTATCCAAGATGGTTCCATCATTACGGAATTTTACAACTCTATGGTTTAAACCGAGAAATAGTTTCTTTCGCGGGATTTTACAAAACCAAGAATAAACCGTAGGATAGATCCGGAAATGCACTTTACTAATACCAGGATGTTTCCATTGTCACGGGATTTTACAAGTCTATGATTTAAATCGAGAAATAGGTTCTTTCGTGGGATTTTACAAAATCAAGACAAAGCCGTAAACAATGTCAGCTTGAATGTGTTATGACGACATTGGTTTTAGTGAATATCTGTTTTAGGGGAACATGCATCGGTTCATCAACGGTTCATTTTCCAACATCAAACAAATCAACCATCCAATAAACACTTTGGTAAATACATCAATCACGTATTATGTTGGCTGTTGCTGTGACCACATGGAGAAGTAGACCCGATATACCAAACTTGAACAAGAAGTAGAATTCCCCAGATTTGTTACTTAAACTTGTACTAATCCTTGTAAAGAAGAAACGGTGTACCCAATGTACAAAACCTCTTGACATTCTCAATTGAGTGAGACACCGAAGTGATAGCTACGTTGTGGGTTAAGCGAGAAAGAATCACAACCGTAACTAAATATCCAAGTCTTTATCACACTCTATAAATGCCCAAACAAGTCATCTTCGCGGAAGGGTAGAAAAAAAGAAGATGAAATAAGTAAACGCGCCCGGAAAACCTCACTTCAAATTCAAATAAGAGATACCGTACAAACAACCCCGTAGTCATCATTGATCATCTTTCAGTTCGAGCCGTGACATAATATTTTCCTTGAAAATGTGTACACCAAAGTATCAACAACATATTACAAATCGCATCCCAATAATATTCAATTCATAAGATTAATTCATTCCCAAATTGATGCTCAAATCTCCAAATAAGTGTAATCGACCCATGAATAAATACCACTTGATACACGATCCATATCCGTTTCAATATTTATACTCCCCACAAATTTGGTCCAGTCCAATAATCCAATATCCGGGTAAAGTTCAACAAAATAAAGCAGCCCAAGATATTCAATATTTGAAATACTACCTCAAGGTCCGTGTAACCAAATCTAGTACAACACATGGCTCGTATAATTCTTTCACCCATATACCCACGAGAGAAAAAAAAAAACCAGAAACACGAGGCCCAATATAACCCAAATTACCATGCACACCACACGGCCCAAGTAATAAAAAAAATAGATACAACGATCCAGTGTTTCAACATCATGATACAGTTAGGCCCATATTTCCGATCCAAGTACACCAATGAAATACTACCCTAATTTTTGGGTTTTTAACCATCTTATATCTCAGTAGTTACCAAACCCTAGACTTAACATAATACGCCTCCCACCTTAACTTCAGTTTTCACCAACCCTAAATAATCTCTGAAAATATCCGCCTCCCACTCCAAATCTTTCATCCCTATCATTCGTAAATCAAAACAACTCCTTTCACCAATGATAATACAACAACCATCACTTAAAATTAAATCCGAAAGAGAACATGTTAATCCTTCCAATTATTTCTTGAGTTGGATT
The DNA here is from genome assembly GCA_910596185.1 of Chrysanthemum makinoi. NCBI lineage: Eukaryota > Viridiplantae > Streptophyta > Magnoliopsida > Asterales > Asteraceae > Chrysanthemum > Chrysanthemum makinoi. Next base: position 111,547,352 of record OU343219.1, read on the forward strand.
AGTCAAATCCTCGCTACAGGGATGGCTTGAGTCTGATTTGGCTTAGCCACAGGGATAGCTTCAATCGGCTCAGAGATGCCACAGAGATGGCTATGAGATCTAAGGACATAAGGTAGGTTTTACTTTGTTCCATTTGGTTCTTGTTAATAGTTTATGATTGTCATCCATGTTTTAACGAAACATAGATATGTTTCAACAAAATTGTTGAAAACATTTCTTTATGTTCGAAAATTATCACAACTATTTGATCAATGATGGTGGCTTCTTTGGTGTGATATGACCTTCAATTAATGATATGTCTATAATAAGCACAAAGAACACTGAGATCTTTAGGTAATATTCATTTCGGTTTTCATTTTATCACTGGATCTATGATGGTTAATTTAAATTCGTGATTTAGATCTTTTCAAGGTCTCAAAGTCATTTGATATACACGAATTAAATTCTGAGATCCATTTTCATTTCATTTGATTTAGAGTCTTTGGTGTCTTGATCAATGAGGAAGCATGGCAAGCAGGTTTTTATGAAAAACTAAGTTGAGAACATGACTGTCTTAACCATACCTTGAACGAATATGAGATCGTGTGTGTATTAATTATTGATTTGAGTCAAGTTTAATAGATTCGAGAGTTGATGAGTGGTTGTGAGGGTTATGGGTTGAGTCTAGATGTAGGTTAAGTTTTGGTTGTTGAATTGTATTTCTCGGACTGATGAAGGTGATATGCTGAAGTCCATTGTGAGTCATGGTATATGGTTGCTTGTGGTCTTGGTCATTCCATCTTCATCTCATTTCTTCAGTTCAGGTCAAGTCGCTAGCAATTGTCACAAGTCGCTACATCATTTATACAAACAACTCGCTATCATATTTCATTACTTCACAAGTCGCTAGCCTTCAAAACTAACAAGTCGCCAACTTGTTAAGTAACAAGTTGCTAGCACAAAATGCAGACTTATAAACATAAGTCGCCATCATTTTTTATTTATTTATTTATTTTTTTATTTTTTTTAACAAGTCGCTATATCATTTGACTTTTGACAACTCGCTACGACTTGTTAAATAACAAGTCGCTAATCGTTTTCAGTCACAAGTCGCTACTTAGCTTTTGACATAACTCGCCATTGACTTTCAAAGAAAGTCAACGAATAGCCAAGTTGCTACTGAAGTAAATAGACAAGTCGCCATTGACTTATTGACAATACAATGAATCTGGACATTAATGGACAAGTCTCTAGGAAGAACATGACCAAGTCTCTACCACGAACAACATAAACACCAGCAGCAAAGAATCAATAAACACCATACAAAGCGCAACTGACATCATTAACAAACTTTATAGAAAATCAGTTTTAAAAAAATGCATTTATGACAACCAAAACTGACTCGATATAACAGGAATTGTTATCAACATTCATTAAAAGCCATCCAACAGTTAGCACCATAAAACCAGATTCACAACAACATGTTAAACTGTTTTACCAAAATACTCAAAAAAAATGTATTCCAACCCTAAAAGAATACCGAAAACAATTAATGAACCAAAAAGCCACAAACAACAACCATGGTACGGACCACACAAATCAAAGAAAACACAATAACCTTGGATCTTGATACCAATTGTAGGATCGATATTATTATTGTGTTGATGATTCGGGTGGTCTTGGATGATCAAAATACATGTTTACCATTTTAGAGAGAGAAAGTAGAGAGAGAAGGTGTTCTTGCTAGAGGTTTACACAAAGAAAATGTTAGATTGAATGAGAAGCACCACCCCTTCCGTGGATGGAAGGGGTATTTATAGTTACAAACATAACGTCCTCCTGACGGACTGTGGATCAGGCATACAGTGGGTAAAGACCCGTCCTTCCTCCACGGTGTTGCTCTAAACTAAACTACGCTACAAACTAACTAATAAACTGCAAAATAACGTAACCAATGACAAATCTACAAGCTAACTTATGCTAGATAATATTTGGGGTGACCGACACTTCACTATGGAATTTTCTAATTCCTAACAACCATTATTCCCAGTCTGAACATTTCCCTGATCAACCATTTGAACCCGTTGTTGTGGAGCACCCATGTTATTCCTTCCATTAGCATTAAATCCTTGACCATTTTAATCCAAGATCCGGACTCAACTAGGGTATAAGCAATATTGATTGATTAGATGCACAGTGGAATAGAAAGAACACAATCAACATCACTAATAAGGTTTTCTTTATTAAAACATAAAGAAACTAATACTACTACTACTACTAAACGCTCTATGCGTTAATTAGACTCTCATTAGGAGAAGTCTACTATGAAATAAAATAAAAGGATTAGTAAGTAACCCTAGCCGCCATCCCTCTTTATATAATAGAGGGAGGTTACAAACCCTAGCTTACTAGAAAAGCTAACTATTACATATTTGGTCCTCATTGTTTCTTCTTTCTTTATTCTTGCTCAACTATTACATATGAGGTCCTCATTGTTTCTTCTTTCTTCATTCTTTGCTCGTGGTTTTGTAATCATCAAATCTATAATTCCCAACAATCTTCCCCTATTTGATATTACAAAACAACCTGTATAAGAAACAATGCTAAAACATGTCATCACAAATAATAAGCTGCTCATCATGAATCTTCTTCCCCTTTTTGTAATAATCTAATAGGGGTCTTGTGCAGCTCGTAGACGCTTCCCCTCAAGTGATGCATGTAGATGGTAAGTAAATAAACAATAAGCTTCCCCTTAAACTATACTAACCATCTCTCGATTACCAGCTCGTAGACGCTACCCATCTGACAACCATTTTCACAGTTCTGAACCTCAACCCTTCCATTGTTAACAACTGCTTGATTCCTTGTGTTAGATGAGGTACGAATACGGTTGTTGGATTTGTTAGCAATCTTCCGAAGGCTCTAGAAAATAACAAAAATCCTTGATTCAACATATCGAAAGCTTCTGTATCCTCATTTGTTGTCTCACTGTAAAGTGCCGAATCAGTGTTGTTGTTGTAAGGAACCAGTTGAGTTTCTTGTGATTGATGTGAAGGATCATATGGTGTGATCTGAGCAGATTGTCGTGGTGGATTAGTAAAAACAGTTGGAAAATTTGGAAATTGAGGATAACAAGCTTGAGTGTACAAAGCAAGAGTTTGATTATCTGATAAAGTTGGAGATGCAGTGATTCCACGGATAGCTTTGTCTTTGTCTACTTCCTTTTGATGGTGCTTCAAGTAGTCATACAACAATCCGTATGTTGCTTGATGAAGGTTTTTAGCTTGACGGATGAATGTAACATACTTCTCCCAATCAGGACCAAGACAGCTTAGGAACTTTGTGTTGATTGCGATCCTTGGCATAATGATATTGTGTCTGTCCAAGTCATTGATGATGTCTGTGAACCGATGATAGTATGACTCTAATGATTCCCCTAGTTCAATCATCAAATTCTCATAGGATAAGTAAAGTTTTGATTCCATGTCTTCTTGATTGAGTTTTCTGCCTTCCTTTAGAAGATGAATGTGTTCCCAAATAGCTTTTGCAGTTTTCTGAGCATCAACACTGCGAAGAATCGGATTGGGTAAACCCAAAAGGATATATTGCATTGCAAGTTCATCTACTTCCAAGTGAAGTAGTTGTTCAGCAGTGAGTTGATCTACTCTGAGAGTGGTGGTAACATAATCTCTTGGTGGATCAGTAGTTGGATCTCCAGGGACTATTGTAGTAGGCATTTGAAAAGGACCATCAATAATGACCTTCTTTAAAAACTTACCATGTGGTTTCTTGAGATCACAAAACCTAAAAAACCGTATCACCCATTGATCATAGTTTCCGGGAGTGAGCATTGGAGTTCTATCAAGGGATTCAGCTTCATGAATGGATTGTTGGCTGCTTAAAGCTTCACACATCTTTGCAAACCAAGAAGGTTCATTTTGCATTGTGACATTCATAGCATACTTAGTTGGAAACTGATATTGGAAGTAGTTAGCATGCTGATATTGTTGACGAGGGTTTGGTTGAGGGATTTGTGGTGGAAGAGGTTGTGCTCCTTGAGGAAAGTAAACTAATGATGGTTGTTGAAATTGTTGTTGAGGATATTGTTGTAGTTGTTGTTGTTGTTGTTGAGGATACTCATGAGGAAAGTAGTTGGAGTATGGTGGTTGAGACATCTTGAAACTTGTGTAGATGATGGATCTTTGTAGTCGAATGAAACTTGATGTTGTTGATGAAGTACACTTAGGCGTAAGCAAAGCTTAGGCGTAAACTGATGATCTTAAGCGTAACTTCCACTTACGCGTAAACAAGAGAGCTTAGGCATAAATCCTTCTTACACGTAAGCTTTAGGTTAAACGTAAGCTTAGGCGTAAACTAAATTCTTAGAAGTAAGAACCTTAGGCGTAAGATAATCTTAGGCGTAAAGTGTTTACTCGTAAACGTTTAAGCTTAAGCGTAAACTTAGGGTTTTACCCAAAAATCCTTTACAATTTTCCAAGTGTAAATGATATCCACAAGTCGAAGTGTTTTCAGGCTTATCCAAGCAAGAAAACACTGAGTTAACCAACAGCTTTGAAGATCGTTGAAGAAAATTCTTACGCGTAGACTGTTAGCCGTAACTGGACTTAGGCGTAACTGACACCCTACTTACCAACTAGCTCACCATCAACTAGATAACTGTCCGTAAGTTTTTGTTATTGGTAAAGTCAGAAAAATATAAATTTAAAACTTGAATACATAAATTATCGACACGACGAAAGCAAATCAGGCTTCTTCTTACGTTCTAATTTACAACCAAGAATGAAAACAACATAAACATCTGTTGGTGTAGATTTATCAGAGGTAAGTGAGCATAACAGCTTCTTCTTACACTCTGATTCACGACCATATATATATATATATATATATATATATATATATATATATATATATATTTATATATATATATATATATATATATATATATATATATATATATATATATATAACATCTTATTAAGGTCTGATGCAAAAATTTATGAGAGGTAAGACGAGTAGTTATAAAGGCATTTCGGTCAAAGTTGACAAAAGCTCAACCAATAATTTTTGGGACTATATATATATATATATAATGAAAAAGTCATCTGATTCTTCTGAGGTTTTTTGATGCTTGCCTTAGCTTCTAAGTTCTTTCTTCGAATTAGTCTTGTATGTTTTCAGAGACTTCCGGATTTAGGGTTGTGTCCCTAAAGTTTATTTGTTTCCAAGCTTTTGAATTGTTTCTTCAAAAGATGTCAAATACTTCTTGATCTTTAAACTGTTTCTTCCATTCTTTAAGGACTTTGTCTCTTTTAGTCTCTGATTTTGTGATTTTAGAGGCAAATGGAAGGTTTTGATTTATGAGGTATGAGTACATTAGTAAAATTTTGCAAACGTCCAAGTTCTCAGGTGTCAGGTACGACTTTAGAATCAGTTTGAGGAATTTGGTTCAGAGGTAGGGTTTGTGTTTGAGTGTAAAGTTGTTAGTAGTGACTAGTATACTAATTTAGACAACTTTATTTCCATAAATAGAAGATGAAGGTATCATTTCATCATCTTTCTCTGATTTCATATGGCTTCTGATTCTTTTCAATCTTTGACAACTATCAATGAATCAGGTTGAGATATCAGCTGTGCTGATAGTTCCTTCTTATCTTTGGTCAATTCCTCATTGATATCCTTGAGTTTTATAACTCATATCATTTGTTTGCATCAAATAGTAGAGCATTAAGAATTACAGTACTCTCTCTTTGATATCGCTGAAGCAAAACAGACTTAGAATTCTTGATTTTTCAGGTTTAGGAAAACCTTCCAAAATCAAGGGTTGAGTCTTTTGTGTTCAACGACTATTAATCTAGGTTATTCTAAATAAATCAGAAACTATTTTCTCATCTTTTCTAGTTAACAGTCTCATCCCGTCTAAATACAGGAATAACCTAAATTAATAGTTGTAAGTGAGCATGATTTCTTCATCTTAAAACTAAATTACAACAAAGAATAAGAATAAAGACAATATGGCTCGATTCTTTGTTGCTAGTGTCTTCAGGTGGAGTTTCTGAAATATCAAGGGTTGTCTTGATTTACTGACACTCCCTGATGAACTTGATGCACAATTCCTGAAGACATCTCCTCATCACCAGATGATCCTTTCTTCCATTTACTTTTGTTGCTCCCGTTTGCACTTATGCATTATGCTTCTTCTCTCCCTTGGTAGCTCCTGAGAGTAACTGATAACGCTACACGCGTCGTTCGGGGTCAAAGGAACTTCCTTTTCGTCGAGCAAGTTTTTCAACACCCTAGGCAGCGAACCTAATCGTTGTAGTGTAGTATTAGGGTAAGCCAAAGGAATTGATATCGTTCTCTAGGGGAATAGGAATGCTAGTGAGAAGTTACTACGCTAAGGTTGGGGTTGAGGAATATTATTTTTTTATCTTTTTATGTTTTTTCGGAAATGGAAAAGTACGAATCTCGGGCTTTGGATTTGGGGGTTGGTATTTCTACCGATTACCTTTACTTATCTAATTATCTAAAGTAAGGTGAGGGTAGTTTATGTCTATTGTTGTGTGCTCGTATGATAGTTAAAAATGTATTTGCTTAGGGTTTAATACTCCCTAGTTATCTCCTATTGGTGGTTGAATTGTCAGGTCCTTATTCATAATTGCGTTGTGTCTCTAAGGTCGTAGGGTATGCGTTTATCCCTAACTCTTTGAAGCTACCAAAGGTTAATGACTACAAAATCTCTAGGATTTATATACTTTAACTCTAAGGTATTCTTTGGATGACTAGCCTACAATTACTCTAGGCGATTATAAACTAAGGTTCATCAAAGATTAATCAAGCATTACAAACACAACGAATGACCTATCGCAATACTAGGTCAATCACAATTAAGATAAGAGACAACCAATCAATATTCAATAACTAAGTTTCATATTACCTAAGCAAACACACAAGTAAATTAGCCGGACATGGGGAACATGCAAGCATACACACAATCAAAGGAAGACATAATTAAATTAATGAAGTAAAATCCTTATCTTGATGTAAGATAGGGTATGGAACCCTAAAATACTGTACAAGACAGCCTTTGTTTGGTTTAGGTTTTTACTCCAAAAGACTACACACTGAAAACTGAAAAATTCAGATTCTATATATAAGATTACACATGCGACGGCGTCACCCTTTAATTTGTGACGCCGTCGGGTCGCCGTTATTAGGGTTTCGTCTTGGCCACGTTAGTCTTGCGACGGCGTCACCTTATGCTTGTGACGCCGTCTCCTTCAGCCTCTGACGTCGTCTGGATCAAATCTAGGCCGTCTGAGTTGCGACGCCCTACTCTTTTAAATCCTGAAGCCGTCACTTGTAAATGAGAAATTTGGCTATTGATTCGTCACAAAACTTGTCCGACGGCGTCTCTAGTAGTGCCTGACGCCCTCACTTGTAAATCCTGACGCCGTCCCCTTTGGTTCCAGCAGCCTGAGTGTCTCGATTATTGACTTTGGCCATTTTCTTCTTATATTCGCGCCTTTTTGTCCGAATAAGTGTCATTCCAGCATTTTTCCTTCAGGATACCTAAAAAGTGAAAAGGAACGATATTAAGTAATAACGGATACAAAACTGATCAAATAAGGGGTTAAACGACCCCTCAAAAAGGTACATTTTAAAACCTTATCAAATAACCCTACACTTGGTATTTGCTTGTCCTCAAGCAAATGTGCTTTTAGCTAATTAATTTATAAGTTAGAGGTCATGAAGCATTAGTTTTGAATGATCCACAACACATATAAGCCCCACAAAAGTCATAACAAGCACGGAAATTACATACTAGCACCTCACATGGGGTGTTTGGATACTCACATCTCTCGGATGTATATGAAATATAACCGGTCCTAGTACATAGATTACCATAGGCTTGAGACTAGATCAAACCTCCATCGCTTTGGTGTAAGCACCTAGGAAAGACTATCCAAGAGGTCTTTTAAAGGGTTGTAATGATTTAATGGGAAACAAAGGGTTTGGTGGGATAGGCTTAGTGGTGGCAAGTCAAATCTTTATGTTACAAGCATGCGAAGAGAGCTGGCGTTGCTAAGCACAAGAGACTCCTACACTAAACTCTAGATAACTGAAATAAACAAACATAAATTTAAAGGTAGATGTAGGATGGTAGCCCGTATGTTTTTTTTTATATATATACACTTTTACTCTACAATCCTCTACGATAACATCAAAATGATAGGGATTTATAGGCACATCTCTACACTTGAGTTTTTATTACTCTAACACTAATTTGACCCGAATTGAAAAGATCAAAACAATCGGAGTACATTATTATGCAAATAAAGGGAATTTGAATTTAACGTTCCCTTCCCGTCATTTCATAAAATTTAACTTTTCCCATGAGTCTCAATCGTCCCAAAACTATGTACAAAGGATATGACTCAACTTAGCAACTTATGCAAGCAACAAGATAATTGAACTAAGGGTTACGTGTGATAACAATAATGTACTAAAAGTGAGTGCATACAAGGTAGGCTAAGGCGATTTGGGTGTACATTTGGGGGTCGATTGTGAACAATGCTCTTCATTGATATTCCAAAAAACCGAAATATCATGAGAACTACGAAAAGGATAGGCTCTGAGGGGTTAACTAGGGGTATCATGTACTAAAGATGAGTACAACGCAAAGGTGTGGGGGAATTACTCAACCGATGTGGAAGAAGTAATTATATTACGGGTATCAAACAAGGGTTATCCTAATGCCTCTTATCATTTAGTTATTCCTAACGACACAAGTGTAGTCTTACTAGCGATTTCGGGATGCATCACAAAACAAGTTCTAGAATCTATTATACTACCGGTTCACACTCCAAGCATTAAGGATGAATGCTTTAATTCCTACTAATCTAAGGGCGATCCTCACATTTTAGGTGGAATTTAAGTAGTAAAGGGTTTTTGTGCTAGTCATATAATTTCCTATCCATGAGACGCTTTATTAAGACTAATGGCCCACTCCTATATGTCATGAAAAATTTTAAATTTGGGGCCAAAATTACCCTAACCGATATTTCTCATGGTTTATTTCACAAATGCAATTGGACAAAGCAAATAATCAAGGATAAGCATAGTTTCAAAGTTCCCATTTTATTTTCCCTCCCTACACTTAAACTGAACATTGTCCCCAATGTTCCCCGAAAGTATCAAAGTTATGATAATGGTAGGTAATAAAAGACGAAAGAAACTAATACTCCCCTGATTAGCTCGGTAGGATCCGTGTAAAGTGGTGGTTACATCTTTCTTCAAGAATAATGTTTGCGTGAAAAGCTCTTTCTCATCTTATGTATCTTCTTCTTGGTAAATTAAACCTGCACACTTGAAGAAAACAAATGAAACCTTTGCGTAAAATCGGCGGTAACAATATATATAGGACTCTACTAAACTAGGATATAATGCTTGTGGAATGGATGTTTACAGATTTTCTGGAAAATTAAGACATGAAAAATTCCAAAAATTTACAAGTTGCTCAGAAAACGAGAAAAGTAATCAGTTTTTTCTGCTCCTTCATGACGCCGTCAGGTTATCCTGACAAAAACTGGTCTGCGATTTTCTGGAAAAAAATCTGGAAAATTTACATCTTTAGAATCTAGAAAAATGTCCTGCAAAACATCCATTATGACTCAATACAAGCATTTGACTCGAACAAACACACATGTATATCTTTTAATTAATTGAAACGCTCATGTTCACGTTTTTTTTGAAAACGTGTGTAATCCTCCCTACACTTATCCCTTTTGTAAAATACCTTTATATGTAATTAAGAAGAGGTTAAAGACAAAATAAAGCATTTTCACAAACTCAAACATGAGAACATACAATAATGAAAATATATATGACACACAAATAAAAATGAAAAACAAATACACATAGGTTGCCTCCCAAGAAGCGCTTGTTTTTGTTCGAGTCACGAGCTTGACTCTACCCTTATTTAACGGATAAAGAGGAAGTTTTTCCTATACTTAAGTATAAGTGCGGGTGATAGTAGCGATACACACCCTTAGGGTGGAAATTTTCTATGTGAGAAGAGGGTGATGGGTGATTTATATGCTCAAAGGAGTGTGCTCCATTCATTATACCCTTACCTAATTCTATTGGTGTAGCGGGTGAATCAAATCTCTTCTTAAAATGGATCATCTTCTATCAACTTCAAAAGATTCTTAGTTAAGGATCCATCTTGACCTAATAAACCCGTTTAAACCCATAGTGTTTCTTGCTATCAACCATGAATGGGTGATATAAGTGTGTAAGGTCATGGGTTACTCCTATATTAGCTTCCACTCTACATGGCCTAGAGTGTACCACCTTTATCAAGCAACTACCCGGATTATTTATTTTGATGGGTGGATTGGGGCCTAATTCAATTCCAAGATTCACATCTAAAGACGGAAAATTGGGTAAGGTTTTTGGTTGAGGCTCCGGTTCATCAAAATTAGCAACTTTCCTAGGACTAAGAGAGAGGTCATGACAACAAGCATCTAAACCTACATTCTCTAGTGGCAATTGGTCCAAAGGTTCTATATCAATCGGGGTTCCTATAGTCTCTTCTACTTCTTCCGGGTAAGTTATAGGTGATGTGTGTTCCTCAAGTGATGGTAGGGCTTGTGGGTTTGGAGTTTCCACCTCATTCTCCATTATATCTAGAACTTATAAATGTTCATCATGTGTTTTAGTATGATCTAACCCAAATACACTCCTAAGTATCTCAAATCCTTCTTTAGCCATTTCAAATTCTTGGTCCGATTCATAAGAATCAGTCTCAAAAATTTCATCACTATGTTCTATTTGCCTAAAGGATTCCTCATGCGTGTCATATGTTTTGAAATCTTTCCCACACATGCAAATAGGTGGTTCAACTCTAACCATCTCACAATCTTGTTCAGGTTTAGGTTCCATGTTCTTAAAAACCAGGTCTTTTTTATCATGATGCCTAAGGTTGGATAAATCCTCCTTATCCATTTCCTCAAGTTGTGACAACCGATGGTTTATGCTTAGGAGGCTTTTCTCAAAAAATTTATAGAGGGTCTCACTAAAAGGAGTTGATTCTAACAATGATCGTTGAATAGAGCCACACAAGCACAAAATTTATCAAATCCATCCAACCTACACCCTCTCCTTTTGGATATCTTTAAGATCACTCACAAATTCATTAGAACAATAAAAAGCAATCCAATCTGCGAAATTCAATTGTTCCTCATTTGTTAATGATTCAAATACAACTTCACTTGCCATAACGACAAATGAAAAGGGTTTTAAGAACACAAACACAAAGAAGGGGGATAGACTACAAGGAAGCTAAAAATGAGAAAAAAGCTTACTTGATATGAATCAAGCAAGGGAACCTAAACGAGGTGGACTCCTAACTAGCTATTCTATTCCCCGGCATCGGCACCAAAAACTTGATAACGCTACACGCGTCGTTCGGGGTCAAAGGAACTTCCTTTTCGTCGAGCATGTTTTTCAAACACCTAGGCAGTGAACCTAATCGTTGTAGTGTAGTATTAGGGTAAGCCACGGGAATTGATATCGTTCTATAGGGGAATAGGAATGCTAGTGAAGTTACTACGCTAAGGTTGGGGTTGAGGAAGATTATTTTTTTATCTTTTTATGTTTTTTAGGAAATGGAAAGGTACGAATCTCGGGGTTGGTATTTCTACCGATTACTTCTACTTATCTAATTATCTAAACTAAGGTGAGGGTAGTCTATGTCTATTGTTGTGTGCTCGTATGATAGTTAAAAATGTATTTGCTTAGGCTTTATTACTCCCTAGTTATCTCCTATTGGTGGTTGAATTGTCACGTCCTTATTCTTAATTACGTTGTGTCTCTAAGGTCGGGGTATGCTTATCCCCAACTCTTGAAGCTACCAAATTTTAATGACTACAAAATCTCTAGGATTTATAAACTTTAACTCTAAGGTATTCTTTGGATGACTAGCCTACAATTACTCTAGGCGATTATAAACTAAGGTTCATCAAAGATTAATCAAGCATTACAAACACAACGAATGACCTATCGCAATACTAGGTCAATCACAATTAAGATAAGAGACAACCAATCAATATTCAATAACTAAGTTTCATATTACCTAAGCAAACACACAAGTAAATTAGCCGGACATGGGGAACATGCAAGCATACACACAATCAAAGGAAGATATAATTAAATTAATGAAGTAAAATCCTTATCTTGATGTAAGATAGGGTATGGAACCCTAAAATACTGTACAAGACAGCCTTGGTTCAGTTTAGGTTTTTACTCCAAAATACTACACACTGAAAACTAAAAAATTCGGATTCTATATATAAGATTACACATGCGACGGCGTCACCCTTTAATTTGTGACGCCTTCGGGTCGCCGTTATTAGGGTTTCGTCTTGGCCACGTTAGTCTTGCGACGGCGTCACCTTATGCTTGTGACGCCATCCCCTTCAGTCTCTGACGTCGTCTGGATCAAATCTAGGTCGTCTGAGTTGCGACGCCCTACTCTTTTAAAACCTGAAGCTGTCACTTGTAAATAAGCAATTTGGCTACTGAGTCATCACAAAACTTCTCCGACGGCGTCTCTAATAGTGCCTGACGCCGTCACTTGTAAATCCTGACGCCGTCCCCTTTAGTTCCAGCAGCCTGAGTGTCTCGATTCTTGACTTTGGCCATTTTCTTCGTATATTCGCGCCTTTTCATCCGAATAAGTGTCATTCCAGCATTTTGCCTTCAAGATACCTAAAAAGTGAAAAGGAACGATAAAAAGTAATAACGGATACAAAAGTGATCAAATAAGGGCTTAAACGACCCCTCAAAAAGGTATATTTTAAAACCATATCAGTAACCATAACCACACTTATAGCTTGTGTGTCTTAGTACACATATTTTCACAAGCACCCTTAGTTTAGAATTTTTCAAGATGAAATGTTTACTCAGGACAAGTTGTCTGAGTGAACTTAGTTCTTGAACATTGGTACTTGCAAGGAAGTTTTACCTTGAGGTGTGGTTGAATGGGCTAGAAAGGAAGCATTGAGAGCTTTTTGCTATATGAAAAAGTGTGGAAGCACTCAATCATATAGACACGAAGTGAAATGAAGGTATGGGGAGGACAATTTTGGTGGGATTTTTATTGTGGATCAGGTTAAAATGGTATATGCTAATGTTCAAACTTCAAACCCGTTATGTATTATTAGCAGTCATTTAAGAACGGATCTAGATCATGGAAGTGATCCATCCGCTCTGATACCACTTGTTGGTCTGTTATTTTTGTGTAAAGCCATGAAACGAATGAACAACAGTTTGAGCAAATGAAAATAACTAATGAACATTAGAAATGAAAGTATGTTTACACAATCTTCAATCTTGACCTGCTACTACTAATAATATCCATTTGTACATTACGATTTTATCAGTTTCACTTAGAGGTTAAGGTGAAGGCTTTTACGAGGGATAGTTGCGGAATATCCCTGGTAATGAAAAATGATACTCTTAAGGTTATGAAGAGGAAGAATCCACTTAGAAGAAGAGGAAGATTCTAGTGGTGAAATCGATTGCTTATTCCTTTTAACATCCTCCCTTTATATAATAGGGAGATACACTCTTAGTAGTTACGAGATAATGGTAACTTGCAAACTAGAAGCAAACTGAAAGTCAGGTGCACGTGCCCTTGTGTGGCTAGGGTTGCATCACTGTGCTGAAAACTTTGTGTATGCAGTACATGCAAGTTGTTTTCCCTTCTATCAATGAGTTCTTATCTTCCCAAGGGTTTTCTCACTTTGCTATCTTGAATTAATCCCGCCTGAGTGTGTCTGAGAACTTCAGCAAGATCCTTCTACATATTTATCAAATACCTTTTAAATAAGTTAAGTATGAGCTAAATATATCTAACCAGTGTTTTAACTAGTCATGTTGCATGGTTTCTTCAGGATGGTTTAAATTGATAAGATTTTTAGAGTCTTAGAGACATTTTTCAGTCCTCCAAGACTTTAGTTGTTTGTAACTCATTGTATTTTGCTAGCTGATTCCGCATCAGGTTAAAAAGTGTTTGTTCAGTTTAGACTTCGTCTTCTTTGAAGCTTGAATGTTTTCCCAAAAATTCTACAACATATCTGAGTTGTTATGCTCCGATATGTGAAGAGACTCAGTGAGTTCTTTTGTCAGAACCCTTGTTCTTTATATCAATGGTTGACTATATCAAGTGGCCTTGACTTTAACTCTTCTGAGGTTGCTCGTTGAGGTGTATACCTTTGCGAGTCTTTTGATAGCTCATTGTGATCAGCTAGCAGTGGCAATTTATGCCCAAAATATGAAAAAATGGCTAAATGGACAACTTTTTAAAAGATTGGTACATTTACCCCCCCCCCCTTTTTTTTTGAAATGGGCATATATTACCCATTTAGAAGTTAAATGGGCATAATAGGCCCATGTTTTTCTCGAACATTAAATTGTTTTTAATAAAAAAAACTTACAGATATAGTATATTTAGTTACTCAAATATAAATGATGTGTTATGTCTGAGGAATTTTTTTGTCATTTTAGGACTTTTCTAAACCGATTCGTATAACATGAGCCAGTTTGGCCCGCGCCCGTTTAAGACCATGCTCGTTTAAGCCCGTGCCCATTGGGCTAGTGCCCGTTTAGCCCATTACCCGTGCCAGCCCGACCCGCCCGTTTTGCCACCTTTATGATCACCTGTGCTGATCCTTGTCAAGGAGGAAGCTTTTGCTCATTTTTTACAGTTTGACTTAATCATAGAGTGGACTAGCTCTTTGATTTTATCAGCTAAATATGTAACAAACTTTATCAAATTAACCAATATACGCAACATACTTTATTTATTGTCGATGTACGTAATATACTTTTGAATAATTACCAATGTACGTAACATTGACAGGTTACCATTTAAAAAAGTTACAGTTTTGGTCCCTACCATTTGCGTTGACTTTCACCGTTAGTCCTTTGATATTTTTTTACTTTAGAAAAATTACAGTAATTGTCCCTTGACATTTGCGTAGATTTCCACTGTTAGTCCCTTGACATTTTAATACGCTTTCATCCGTTTTTCTTTACGTTTTTATCCATCTTTATTTGCTTTTACATATTTTCTTCCATTTTTCTTATGTTTTTATCCGTTCTTATCCGTCTTTATCCGGTTTCATCCGGTTTTGTCCGTTTTTATATGTTTCATCCGTTTTTATATGCTTTCGTTTGTTTTTCTTACGTTTTCATATGTTTTTATCTGTCTTTATCAGATTTCATCCGTTTTTATACGCTTCTATTCGTTTTTCTTACGTTTTTATCCGTTTTTGTCTTTTTTAAATGTTTTCATCTGTTTTTATATGCTTTCGTCCGTTTTTCTTACGTTTTTATCCGTCTTCATTCGTTTTCATATGTTTTATACGTTTTTGTCTATTTTTATACGCTTTCATATGTTTTCATCCGTTTTCATGCGGTTATGTTCATTTTGTCCGTTTGTATACGTTTGTCCATTTTTTACGCTTCCGTCCGTTTTTCTTACGTTTTCACACGTCTTTATCCGTTTTTGTCTGTTTTTAAGCGTTTTATCCCGTTTTTATACGCTTTCGTCCGTTTTTCTTATGTTTTCATATGTTTTATCCATTTTTATCTGTCTTTATCCGTATGAAAACGTATAAAATGGAAGAAAACGGATAAAAACGTATGAAAACATAAGAAAAAGGATGAAAGTATATAAAATGGACATAAACGGATGAAAACGAACAAAAATGCATAAATTCGGATAAAAACGGATGAAAAAAGATAAAAACGTATGAAAACGTATAAAAGTGGACAAAACCATATAAAAAGGGATCAAAACGTAAGAAAAACGGAGGAAAGCGTATAAAAACGGATGAAAACGGATAAAGACATATAAAACATATGAAAATGTAAGAAAAGCGAACGCAAGCGTATAAAAACGGATAAAGACAGATAAAAACGGATAAAAACGTATGAAAATATAAGAAAAACAGACGAAAGCGTATAAAAACGGAAAAAAAAGCGATAAAACGTGGAGAACTAAAGAAAACGGATGAAAGCGTATAAAACAGACAAAAACGTATAAAAACGGACAAAACGCATACAAATGAATAAAAACGTATAAAAATGGACAAAATCGTATAAAAACGGATAAAGAGGGATTAAAACGTATGAAAACGTAAGAAAAAAGAACGAAAGCGTATAAAAACGGACGAAAACGTATAAAAATGGATGAAAACGGATGAAAGCGTATAAAAATGGATAAAGACGGATAAAAAGGTATGAAAACGTAAAGAAAAACGGATGAAAGCGTATTAAAATGTGAAGGGACTAACAGTGGAAGTCAACGCAAATGTCAAGGGACCATTACTGTAATTTTTTGAGTAAAAAAATATTAAGGGACTAACGGTGAAAGTCAAAGCATACGGCAGGGACCAAAACTGTAACTTTTTTAAATATTAATCTGTCAATGTTACGTACATGGGTAATTATTTAAAAGAATATTACGTACATTGACAATAAAAGAGTATGTTACATATATTGGTTAATTTGATAAAGTTTGTTACGTATATTCAGCATTCACCCCTGTTTTTATATATCAAATACTTGGTGAGGGATAATTTGGTTAAATTTAAACTCAACACATTTTATTTGATACATACAACATTTTGTACAAACTATACGACATACTGTACTACACAAATGATGATGTGTGCACCAAAAGAAATGGTGTAAATATCACCTAAAATTTTATATAGTTTATCATACGATGCAAAGTCCAATTGTATACACAAACTTTTGGGGTTGTGATCCTTTGCAAAGTGAATAAAATTAAAAAGGTTAGAAAGTCTATCAATTAGTGACATGTGTCATTCACTCAATCCCTCATCTTTTTTATTAAATTCGGTTAGAGGGCATTTTCGTCTTTTTAACATATTTTTTATATCACCCCAAAACTTCAAACGTAAATAACTTTCAAACGACAAACTTTTATGAAAAACCGATTTCACCATAATTTTTAAAATTTAATTCTCTTTAATTTGGTATGCATTATGATATATGAATCGCAACGTTTTTTTAAACTTTTTAAGTGGGTGTTGATTTTTTTGGCTTTTTTGGCATTTTCGACTCTAATTTTGTCTAGTTTAAAGGCCGAATTTTGCAAAACTTAAAACATGAAAGTTGTAGCCTTTTGGCCATTCTTTACCCAGAAATTTGAATTAGTCAAATCCGATATAATATGAGTGAGATATCGCACGTTAAAGTTGTCTAATAACTGATGAACGTTATAAAAAATAATTGATGAATGTTATCAAAAATAACTGATGAACGTTATATAAAATAACTTATTAACAATATCAAATATAACTGATGAATGTTATTTTTTAGAAAACTGCTGAACATTATACAAAATAACTGATGAACGTTATCAAAATAATCGATGAACAATAATAAATATAACCGATGAACGCTTATTTTTTCAAAACCATGAACATTATAAAAAATAACATGAACGCATCAAAAATAACTGATGAACAATATTAAATATAACTGATGAACGTTATTTTTCGAAAACTGTTAAACATTAGAAAAATAACTGATGAACTTTATAAAAATAACTGATGAACAATATTAAATATAATTGATAAACGTTATTTTTTCGAAAACTGCTGAACTTTATAAAAAAATAAGTGATGAACGCTATAAAAAAATAACTGATAAACAATATAAAAAATAACTGATGAACTGATAAACATTATGTTTTTATTACAAAATTGATGAACTGATGAACAATACTAACTTGAACTGATAAACATTATAAAAAATAACTGATGAACAAAATTAACTAATGACAAAAACTAACTAATGAACTGATTAACATTATAAAAAATAAGCAGATCAAATACAAATTTGTACAATCACTTTTTAACAAAAAATCACACCTTTTTATAACAAAAATACCCTCATAGACATTTCATCAAACACCTTATATGCACACACCAAAACCCCAAATACGTTACTAATTACATCACCAAATCAACTCTTCAACATTAAAAATCATTAAATTTTCCATTTATAATAAAGATTTCAAACATTTGTTACATCTATTTAATAAAACAATAGAAGCATAAACAATTCATCCAAATCTCATCCTTTACAATACCAAAGTACAAAACCAAAATAATAATAAAAATAATAATAATAATAGAATCTAATTGTCCTAAGCGTTTAATAAAAGTTCAGATCTGACACCTTTCATTCTTCATTTCAATTTTGAATGATAAATGGCTAATCGATTTCATCTACGGATATGTGTTGTTGTTTTGTTTATGTTAGTTAATGGACACTCTTTTTATCTACATGGTGTTGCTCCTTGATATGATCGTTTTAGTACAAGATATTTTCCGGAGAGGGATGAATGGAGTTTAACAACTCACGTCGCGTGATTCGGGATTTGAATGGGTAAAAAGGATTTTGAGGGATTTTTAAACTACGGGGCAAGGAATAGTAAAGGAAAGCAATTAAATCTACTGGATCTATGATGCAAACAAGGAAATTAAAACTAAGAACGCAAATTATAACTAAAAACGCAATTGACGTAATTAATAAAACGTAAATTAAATGCAAACTAAACTATCTTAACTCCTAAAAGTGATCTAATAAATTTATATAGCTAAAAATATGATTTAAAAATTATCTAAAATTTAAAACTAAACTTTATGATTTTTCTTGATTTATTTTGAATTAAAAACTAATTTTAAACATTTAAAATATAGTTAAAAATATAAAATTTATGAAAACTATTGAGAAAATTACAAAACCATTTTTCAAAAATCTTAATTAACTAAAAAGAATTTTCAAAATAGGAATTACATTTTTTCTGATTTTTCTCTAATTATTATGAATTTAAAACTATTTAAAATTATTAAATGGCTAGAAAATACTATTTAATGTAATACAAATCTGGAAAAATACTTTTTGTGACTTTTTGAATATTATAAACCTAAGAAAATTATTTTTGTATTTTTCTGAACATTTTATGATTTATTTGGATTAAAAGCTAATTAAATGAACTAAAAACTGAATTTAAATGCATAAAAATAGTAAATGAGCATGGAAAATTATGAAAAATTACAGAAAAGTCCTAAATTAAGTGGGAATCTATGAAAAATATCAGAAACAACTAAAGGATGAATAATATGCTAATGGGCAAGCAACTGATTTGTAGAGCAAGTGAGAAATAAGCTAAAAGCTACCAGAAGCTCCAATAAGCTAAAACTAACCTTAACTAACTAAAATTATCCTACTGCAACTAAATATAATCTAATAAGCACAGGCTAAGCTAATAAGCATAAAACTAGATCTTAAGATTCCAAATGCCAAACAGTCATGAACTACTATATTTAAGCTCAATTTTAGCTAGCTTAGAAAAATCCTAAAAATGAACTAACAAATATCCTGTAAAAGAAAACCAACAAGTAATCTCAATTCCAAATTTTTAGCTAAAAAGGCCTAAATATGAAGAAATTAAAAATCCAAAACAAAAGGGGATATGGATCTAAGGTTGACTAATGCAGCAACTAAGAGTGAAATAGGCTATTTGCATACCTAATAAGCTATTCTAACAAGCTCCTAAGGTGAGATCTGATCTTAATGATTACCACCTACCACTACTAACTACTTAGGAAGCTAAAGTGTAAGCAATAAGCTCAAGTCCCTAAGCAGAACTCAAACTTAGAACATGCAGTTATGGGGACAAAATAATAGTTTTGCAGCAACCTAAAGGCAAAATAAGCAACTTCTAAGCTAGAATTAAGCTAAACATTAAG